>WOFM01000384.1:416719-1016719 GCA_011428145.1 Ericerus pela
TCAATCATCATCATCATCATCATCATCGCATTCTCCCCTATTTCATATGTACTTTTTATGTGTTGTGTTTGTGTCTAACGTGATATTTTAATGATGCTGGATGTTATGGTCGCTCAAAGAATTAAAGAAACACATCATCATCCTTCAAGCAAGCGCATGGAATTCGCCCTATACTATGCAAAGGACTGATGACGTAAGTCAGTGGATGTTGTGAGTGTATGGCAACAAATTGTTGATTGAGAAAGAATACAAGAGGTTCAAAAATAGTTTTAAGGAGCGTTCCCATGAAAATACAAAGAAAGAAGGCCAAAACAAAAAATTAATTACATTTGGCGAAACAACGAATTGAAATCGAACTATTCTCATGAACTCATATTAAATTTTTACAGATATAAGAATGTAAATCAGCACAAACTGTTAAGTTTACTTCGAATAACGAATCCTTGAAAATTTTTCAAGAAAAGTATTTGAACTTAACTACGAATTCTTTGTTCATAAAATGGATTCAAATCTTAAATTTTCAGATCCCACCTTTTATTTTTTTCATCTACAGCTGAAGTTGATTGCAGGAGGAAATCAATAAATTCTGATTTTTATGCTTCTTGTAATATAAAATAAAAATTTGTTTCATCTTGTTGACAAAAAATAGTTGGAAATTTTTAAACATAAAAAGTTTTTTCAAAATTTGCTCCTAATGATCGCAGCTGTATTCAAAGTATTAAACCAATTTGTGGACCTGTATACCTAAAACAATTATATTTCTTAAAATCCTGGAAGTAATAAGATTTTTTATTCACGATCATTGTTATTATGTAATCTGAGTAATTTTCCTAAATTTTTTGGAATTTGTTTCTCTGGGTTTCAAGTCCAGACCATGATTTCAACACAATTTTTATTTATTTATTTATTTTTTTTGGCCTTAGCTTCATGCGAAATAAATATTATTTCGTTGCGGAAGGTTGGCTGCAGTATTGATATATTTTAAAATTGCAGTAGTGAGTAGAATAAAAGTTTATAATAATAATACAGCCTACCCGCACAAGTTTCACACAACCACACAATGAAAGTTCTGTTTTGGTTGCTGAAAAAGTAAAGAGAAGCCTGGACACAATTCATGTTCAGTGATAACTTCAATATTGCCGTAGAATGTTTACCACGCATAGAGACTTGATTCCAGTCCGATTATCACAATTGCTATCAAATTTGTTGAACTTTGTGTGTAAGGATTATTATTTATTTCTTCCCGTTCCATAAAGGCCGACTTCAGTTTTTTTCAGTGTTGCCAAATTTCGTAATTGTGATTTGTAAATGAGTGAAACTACAAACTGGCAATTATGAAATGGGAAAAATAATTTTAGGGTTCAGAAAATGACACCCATATTCACAAACGTCACTTTAACCCTTTACCTAAACTTCACTTTAAAACGACTTATTACACAATTTTGTATTGAACAATGTGGTAATATTGTATTTTTATGGAAGAAACTTCATAAGAGAATACAGTGTTAACATTCTTGAATACAAAATTGTTCAAAAAGTCGTTCTAAGCGAAGTTTAAGTAACGGGAGGTTAAAGTGACGTTCATGAATACTGGTGTGAATTTTCAGCAATTTTCATGTTGCCGTTGTACCTCTTCTTCTGGAAGTGAGTGCATATGTCCCGTTCAGTAGGTGAATCATTATTTAACCATTAAAAGATTCACTAGCCTACTTATTGCCTTGAACCAATTTTTTAAATACTGAAAACTAATACTGAAATATCGGTTAGTTCCCTAGCTTCCGTATAAACAGGTATTTACGTCCACTTAATGAAAAATTATTTCAATATTAGTTTAACTCGCAGTCTATTCTTGTAAAACATTATAAATATGTAAAGTATTCTCAATTTTTGTAAAGGCGAGGACAAAACTGGATCTATGGCCAGCCAAAGAAAAAATCAAAACATTTTTTTAGAGACCTTAAAAATCGTGTCACTGCTAGAATAGGATAAAAATTCTACTAAGAGATCATTTCGTTACACTCTCCTTAAACAAAGTAACTCTAGATTCATAAAGGTCTCTCATTCTAACCACTACTTTCAGAAAACCTTTAGTAAAATTAGAAATTCGAATATCTTATACCTATTGTGGAATACCTTGTCGTGAGAGATATTCTCACCAGAAGGAAATTCTACAGAATTTAAGCGTGTTCAGCCACTTCATACGAAAGTATGGGCAAGCCAAAACCAAACCGAACACTGGCGATTTTAGAGCCGGTTCTGTGAGTTTTTATACCCGTTTTGGCTGGTGCACACAAACACACGTACGTAATAAAATACGTACGTTGTTTAAGTACGGCCAGGTCGCATCATCCCCTACTATCGTAGGTGGCAGGTGGCCGGTTCGTGTACGAATCGTGACAGTGATTGATGGATGACGTCACGATTCGTACTCGTATATTATCTTGTACGTATACGTCGATAATTACGATCGAACGTAATATTGTGTGTTGGTTTAACGTCGCAAGGACGATAAGTTGCCTGCCCTATGGGGCGGCGGCTGTCGTCGGGGGTCCGAGCCCCTACACCTCATACCGATGAGTCCCCACAGCTACTCCCCCCCAGTTTTTGCGCCACAAAAACGACCTAAAATGCGCAAGGCCTGGGGGACGTGCGGGTCTACTTCCGTTTTTGGTCGGCCTCCCATTTGGCCAGAGCACTTCCCACCGCGGCTCCAACGCACTCGTATGACTCTCTACGGGCGTTTGCTCGGGCCAGGTAGTTGCTCCGGCTAGTCTCACCCCTGTGCCTCGACTTCGCGTGTTTAGCGTGGGCGTAAGGGTGATGACGGGAGTGAGGGGGCAGCGGACGCTTGAACTCTGGCTTTCTGTGCATCGGGGAGTTTGTATTCCCCGATGTCCATGCAGCCATCCTTGCCCGCTCGTTCGCGGCCCTCTCGGCCGTGAACAGGAAGCCCATTGCTTCCTTCTTCTCCTCGGGTTTCGGCTCCGGCTTCGGGGGTTCCGGAGTCGGAGTCGTCTCCTCCGGAGATCGAGGTGGAGAGATGACTGGCGGCAACGGAGTGGTCATCTCCGCCAGTACATCGGCAACCGGAGGAGCTGTGTCCATCAACAGCTCCTCCTCTATCCTATCCAGCTCCGTTTTCGTTTTCGTCATCTGCTGAGTTTTTGACTTCTCAGCGGATGTCTTAGCGAAGTGGAAGCTGGCGGACATCGGGATAGGTATACGTGACATGATTAGAATGGGTTATTAGTTAGGAGAAGGCACCAAAAATAAAGCTCAAGAAGCGACTAAGTAGTTCAGAAGTTCGAGAACTGCTGTTTTTACCTCATTTTTCGATTTACCTTTACAGTTATTTTTCTTTATTTTCGGATCTTCTTATCTACACGTAGAGGGGATAGCGCTTAAAATTCTCGGCCGTATATAAGTTTTCCGGTTAAGATCTGATCGGTTTAAGCAGAGTTATGCCTGAAATAAACTCAGTGAATATTATTTTTCGAATTCTAAGTACAAAGGAATCTCCGTTTGTGACGTCACGTCGTAGAGATTATCTTTGCGGTTAACGGTACTCGCACGTTGCAATGTTTTGTTTCCGTATTGCACGTGGATTTGTTTATTCCTGTCTTCTTCTTTTTGTTGGCATTCCTCGTTTGCTTATCTCCGGAGTTTCTTTGTCTCACGGAGTTCCGATATTCCCCGTATGTTTTTAGCGGGTTTCGATTTTTCTACGGATATTACTTTTCGGGAGTAAATTTTTTATTTTCGTCGCATTAACCTCTCGGACGTGCGGGAAGGATGTGAATTTTTGCGTTTTTTCGTGCCTGGAGGTCTACCTCTTTTACGTGGTTGTAAGGGGGCCTCAGGGTCAAATGTTTTGGTGATCACATCGTCCGAAAATCTCACTGTTTTCTTGAGTTTTTCTTTATGTGAGGTGTTTTTCTCACTTTTTTCGACGAATTCTTCCGTTTTTGTTTCGGAATTCGTCTGTGTATTTTCGGGGTTCTCCTTTTGTACCCTTCTAATTCTTTTATCGTCACTTACCAAGTACGCAGGCTTCAATCTGTCGATTGAAATTGTTCTTGGTTCGCCTGCGATGAGTATCACAAAGTTTTTCTCATCTCGTGATACTACTTTATAAGGACCGGCGTATGGTTTCTCCAGCGCAGATCTCATTTTTTCGTCTCTAACAAATACGTGTGATGTATTGGCCAAGTGTTTCGAGACGTAAATCTTGGGCTGGCCATGACGAGCTGCCTGGTTTAGGAAATTATTGGCATCATTTCTTATATTTTGTACCATTATTTCGGGGCTAACTTCTTTCGATTTTGTGAAGAAGTCCCCTGGAAGGCGTAGCTCTTCGCCGAACGCTAATTGCGCTGCAGAGTGACCTGTATCAGTTTGTAGGGCGGATCGAAGGCCTAAGAGGATGGTAGGGAGTACTTCTACCCATCTCTTTGTATCATGTGACATGATGGAGGCTTTGAGAGCTCTATGCCATCTCTCTATTTTGCCGTTGGCTTGAGGATGGTAAGCTGTGGTATGACTGTGTTGAACACCAAGCTTATTTGCTAGCTCTTTAAAGAGCGAGCTCTCGAATTGGCGACCTTGGTCTGTGACTATGACTTCTGGTACGCCATACCTCGCAATCCAGGTATCGTATAACCTTGCAGCTACTGTTGGAGCTGACATCTCGTGAAGAGGGATTGCTTCCGGCCATCGTGTTGCCCTGTCTATTATCGTCAACAGGTATCTGTGTCCTTGGGATGGTGGCAATGGGCCTACCAGATCCATGTGAACCGTTTTAAACCGCTGTGTTTGCTTGAATGATTTGAGGGGCGAGCGAGTGTGTCTTCCTACTTTGGATTCTTGACAGTTCAGGCAACTGCGAGCCCATTTGTTGCAGTCAGACTTCATTCGTGGCCATACAAATCTTTCTGAAATTAGTTTAGCACTACATTTTGGCCCAGCATGTGACAGATTATGTACACTGTTGAAAGCCAACCTGCGATATTTTACCGGTAGAAATGGCCTATTCTTACCTGTACTGATGTCACATGTTAATAAAACATCAGTACCGGGAATTTTTCGCTGTCTCAATTTGAGGGTAGTATCATCGTTCGATAACAGCCCCTGCAATTCTGCATCCTTAAGCTGTGCTTTAGCTATTTCAGTATAAGGCAATTGGACAGGAACCGAGATAGCTTCGATTCTACTCAAGGCATCAGCTGGAGTGTTAAGTTCTCCACTTATATACTGAATGTCTGTAGTCAGTTGGCCAATATAGTCCAACTGTCGTGCTCTTCTCGGAGATGCCGGTTCTGCTTTTTGTGTGAAGGCATATGTTAGGGGTTTATGGTCAGTATACACAGAAAAACATCTACCCTCTAACTGGTGCCTGAAATGCTTCAACGCAGCAAAAATTCCGAGCAATTCCCTATCGTATGTGCTGTAATTCTTTTCTGTTTTTGAGAGCTTCCTCGAGAAGAAAGCTAGCGGTAATTTGATGTTGTTAGTGTCCAGTTGGTACAATGTTGCACCAATAGCAAAGTCTGATGCATCGGTACTTACGCATAACGGCAGACTTTCGTCTGGATGAGCCAACAGAGTTGCATTTGCCAGTGTTTCTTTGATATTTTCAAAGGCCTGTTCGGCTTCTTCGTTCCATTCGAGTGGAGTTTTATCTTTCTTTTTACTTGTCTTTATTAGTGCAAACAGCTTACTTTGTTCGGCTGCTGCATTCTTCATGCAACGTCTGTAGAAATTCACCATCCCCAAGAAACGCCTAAGTTCTGCGACATTTGAGGGCTTCGGGAAGTTCAATATTGGCTCTACCTTGGTCTTCAAGGGGGAAATGCCTTCGGTCGAGACTTTGTAGCCGAGGAAGTCAATTTCGGTCTGTGCATATAAGCTTTTGCCTACGTTGATAGTGAGTCCGGCTGCGTGTATACGCTGTACCACGGCTCTCACATTCTCCTCGTGCTGATGCTCACCGCCTTCTGAGCAAATGCAGATATCATCCAGGTATGCATATGCAAACGGCAATTCCCTAAACAGTCCATTGATAAATCGTTGGAAAGTTTGTGCTGAGTTGCGTAGTCCAAACGGCATTCGAAGGTATTCGAATAATCCAAAGGGGGTTATAACCGCTGTCTTTGGAACGTCCTGGTTGGCCATAGGAATTTGGTGGAATGCCCAGTTGATGTCTATTTTTGTGAACATCGTTTTACCCTTCATATTCGCGTTGAAGTCCATTATATTGGGGACTGGGTAGCGATCAGGAACTGTTATGGCGTTTAAGGCCCTGTAGTCGCCGACAATTCGCCACTCTCCACTTGCTTTCTTTGTCATGTGGATAGGAGAGCTCCATGAGCTTTTTGAGGGGCGACATACGCCCTCCTCAACGATGCGATTGAAGTACTCTCGTGCCGCTTTGAGTTTGTCGGGTAATAACCGTCGTGCTCTAGCATGGCAAGGCTGTCCTTTGGTTTCTATGTAGTGAACCGTGTCGTGTTTGTACGTAGGATGCCTGCGAATTGAGGGTTGAGTGACTCCAGGATAGTCTGACAGGATCCGTAAGAGTTGTCCGTCGACTTTAGTACAGCTGGATATGTTTGTGTCCAGTCTGTATGCTAGCGTTTTGCCTTCCACACTTTTATTTTCACTATTGATCAGTTTACCGTGTTTGAGGTCGATGATCAGGCCATAGTGTGCAAGAAAATCTGCACCCAGGATCGGGTTTGGAACGTCTGCAACCGTGAAGGACCACGTCATATTTTTGCTGAGTCCGATGTCTACTTTGCTTGTCTCAAGTCCGTATGCTGGAAGGTTTTGACCATTCACAGTACGGAGATAGTATTTCGGAGGAAGTACTTTTTGGGTTTTATTTACTGGCAATATGCTCAGGTCTGCTCCCGAGTCAATTAAGTAACGTCTCCTGTTTGTCCTGTCCTTGATGAACAGGCGGCGTGAGTATTTTTCCGAGGGGTCTTCGGCCGCACAGATGGCCCCTCGTTCTAGTTTGACGCTTCCTTGTTAAAGGTTTTACCCCACCATCTGCACCTGTTGTTACATTTGGTGGCCTCAGCGCCAAATCTATTATGGAAAAAGCAACTCTTATCATCCCAATTTCGAGACTGGGTTTTGGGAGATGTTGTTCTAGGGGGAGTTGAACTCTGACCCCTGCTTCCGGAACTAGATCTGCGGTCTCTTGACCGGGACTGACGTCCTCTGCTGCTATTATTATTGTTGTTGCTTCTACTTTTCGATCTTTGTCGCCAGCTACTATTGGGCTTCGTCGAGCTTTGGCTTTTGTTCCTCTTTACTTCCTCAGTCAACTGAGCTATTTGAGCTCTAAGTTGAGCGAGTTCCCCAGTCTCTGCAGATACTGCGCTGACCACCGGCTTTGACCTTGTGTATTCGAGCGCATTGTCTGCGGATTTCGCAAGGAAGTCCAGATCCGCGGATGTATTGATTACCGTGGAACCAACGGCGGCTAGGCACTGCACAACGCTTTGTGGTAGTTGCTTACAGAATTGATTGCCTATGACAGAAGGGGCTACGATATTGTCCGCCTTCTGTCGTAACTTCGCCATGAAGATTGAGGGTTTGTTGTCCCCCATCTTCATACCACCCATCACATCATCTATTATTTCATTTTTCGTTTTTCCAAATACTTTTTTAATTTTCTTGACGAACCAGGCATACTTGTCCTCTTCTGTCGAAGGGCATTCCATAACGTCCGGAATGTGGCGGATTATCTGTGGGGGCATGCCTCCACAGATATGTGTATACCGCTGGTTCAGAGTTATGTTCTCTGTTCTGAACCTGCCTTCCAATAGAGTCAACCATAATTCTACCTCATTCGGCAGAAATTCCGGGATATCTATCCTTCGTCTATAGAGATTGGGGTTCTGTCCTGGTTGCATTTGTAGGAGTTGCAAGATTTGGGCCAGAACTTCGGGTGTCAGCTGCGGCTGACTACTGCCTCCCTGTGATGGTTGCGGGTTTTCAGTTGGTGGTGGAACCATTGCTGTGTCTTTTTGTTGACAAGCGTATTCCACAGTACTTCTGTCTTCCTTACTGGTCGAAAACACTGGCTCCTGTGTTTGTAGGACAGGTGTTTTCGGGTCGGAACTTTGGCTTAAAGTCCGACCACTTCTCAACGTTTTAACTGCAAGATCTTCTTTGTTTATTGCAGTTCCCAGTCGTGCTAATTCTGGGTGTTGAGGGCCTTCTTCTATGTTTGCTAAATTCAATGAGTGTCGAGTCGAAGTCGGGGGAGTTGGGGGATGAGTCCAACCTTCTTCCTCCAGGTCTACTGTCTTGTTTCTCTTTATTTATTTATTTTAAAGAGAGGGGTATAAATTCCCACTTCAGCAGACTCTTACTTCGACGACCAAAAGGTGTCTTAGTCTGGGTAAAAAAATATTTTTAATTTGCCGAGCAAGCGAGAATCTCGCCAGCGCTACTGCGCCAAGTTGAATTAGCGCCGAAGCGCCTAAGACTCCTCACGACGTGGCCGAAATCACGTCGGGGTCACCACTGTGGAATACCTTGTCGTGAGAGATATTCTCACCAGAAGGAAATTCTACAGAATTTAAGCGTGTTCAGCCACTTCATACGAAAGTATGGGCAAGCCAAAACCAAACCGAACACTGGCGATTTTAGAGCCGGTTCTGTGAGTTTTTATACCCGTTTTGGCTGGTGCACACAAACACACGTACGTAATAAAATACGTACGTTGTTTAAGTACGGCCAGGTCGCATCATCCCCTACTATCGTAGGTGGCGGCTGGCCGGTTCGTGTACGAATCGTGACAGTGATTGATGGATGACGTCACGATTCGTACTCGTATATTATCTTGTACGTATACGTCGATAATTACGATCGAACGTAATATTGTGTGTTGGTTTAACGTCGCAAGGACGATAAGTTGCCTGCCCTATGGGGCGGCGACTGTCGTCGGGGGTCCGAGCCCCTACACCTCATACCGATGAGTCCCCACACCTATCTCAACTGTTTGGTTTTGCTAACCAATAATTCATCGAGCGGTTGATTTATTGCCTAATAATAGTTTTGCTAACCCGCATAAATGAACGAACCAGATTCGTAATTGGATTTGTTTCTGGATTCAGTCATTGGAATAATAAGAAAGTATACATAAACGCACTTCTCTAGGATTTTACCATACTTAGAGGGTTGTTAGGTGAAATGGATAATTGTTTTTTCTTAATCATAATAAATAAAAAAGAATTTCTCTAAGCTTTTATCGTACAATACATGGTAAGGTAAGATGGATAGTTTTATTTATATGTATAATTATGAAGAAGGGTTCTTTTTGCCATTCACGAATATCAAAAAATTAGTGAGAAACTTTTCCTACTTATAAAGACATGTTTCTTGCACCTGATTCATCCATAATTAATCTGAAAAAGAGAAATGTTCATTCTTTCTTAACAGTTTAAGTTACCATCACTGATAGCGCAACTCCGCATTGATTTCCATTAGGTATAGGACTTCATTATTTTATTAATTTATTTTCCAAACTTCAAAATTTTAAACTAAAAGTATAAAATTTTTAGGTATGGCTGAAACGATTCTTTACTTCGATTTAATTCAATTCCCGTAAACAATTGGTTAAAAAAGCAATTACGCTCCTTATGCCTACAACCAAGCATAAGCTGATTAATTTCCTGCTGGGCATAGAAGAACCAACACACACAACACAACAAAAAAGTTAAATTAAATCAATAAGGGATTTAACGCAAACGTACAACTAAAGTTTTCGTAAAAAATTTAAAAAAAAAAGTGAAAAAAATGTAGGTACATACCTTATTTTACTTTTTCTTAAAGATAAGATAATGTAATCCGTTGTGGACTTAGTAGTTCACGTTTAATCACCGATACGATCTTCAGAATTTAATCGGGAAACTGGTTTCCACTGATTTTATTTTCCTTTAAATTTCTTAAACGTGCTTCATGCAATCGAAAAAATTTCATAAATTCGAGGTAATTCATCGATAAGGTGACTACTATCCACACACACCGAATAATTACGACATTGTTTTCGGCATTAGCCAACGACGAAAGAGTAATTTGTACAAAATTTTACGATCTCATTCGAGGTCACGGAATTAATTCGGCTGGTTGACCCCGGTCAAACCGAATTGGATTCAGAAAACTTGGACAAAGAATTTGCATATTAGCAATGAAATTTCGATGGTTTTTTTCGGAGATAAACATAAGTTAATAGTCAACTCTCTCAACCCACAGGTACAAAAAAGAACAAAAAATAAAAATTCTTATCAATTTGAATGCTCCACTATCGGTTAGGTAATGAAAGATTTCACAAAAACTAATCCAACAATGGTCGTTTTCACCGCTTAAACCATTTTTTGTATCTAGGCTATTGATGGGTCCTCAAAAAAGAAAAAATTGGAAAGCCAACGCATGTTGACTAACACTCAATAATGGGAAGCAACAGGTTCGAGGGAAAAATGAATTCATCATCATTCATCATTCAATTGAGAAAAACCTTCACAAGTATCCTCAGAATTGCAAGAAGTATGATTAGAATCAGAATGAAAGTCGTTTATTCAAACACAGCAGAATTGAAGATGATTCATAAGGTAGATTATTTGGAAATAGGAATACTTTAAGGAATCATTTAGAAATAATTAGAAAAATCTTTCAAAAAATGATTTTCTTGGGTATTATACAATAAATTTATGAATAGAAAACAGAATATTATCGAATTATTCATTTTTGATCAATAGATGCTCGCAAATTTTTCTTGGCCGAATCAGCGTTCTAATTCTTGGTATTGAGTAGATAGCATGGTGATCTGTTTTGCAATTTCCACACTCGAACGCGTTTCCTCCATTCACACATAAACACGCCCATTTCTCATTTGGATAAGAAAATATGATTCGAAAGAATTAAAAAAGATAGAAGTTCAATTGAAAAAATGAAAAAGGCCACAAAATCCATATAAAAACCATAAAAAAACCATAAAAAATCTGCTAAGAGCAAAAAACAAAAAAACTCAACTCCACTATATTTTTCGTCATTCCCTTCCCCGAAAACGACGCTCTGGATCCACCAATGAACTTTATGCAATGAATTTTAGATGAATTCACAAAATAAATACAGCACATCGTAATGAGCTGATTTAGGACCATACCAGAATAACTAATCGACTATAACATCTATGAGAAGAAAGTATCAGCGTCAGTTAGTGACAAGAGTCATAAACGGTGCATGAGACTAATATAATCATATCAAACGACATCATGAACTGAAACAACCGGTTTGTAACCAGAGTAGGCCTACAATTTGTGTCATTATCAAATGCATTTGACAGTCTAAATTAAATTTTAAACTAAGCGATATGAATTGTTCATCACCGAAATACAGTAAGTGGTGATAGGTGGCAGATCACGTCATCATTCATTGAAGCTAATGGATGCATGTCCAATAGTTTTACTCGAAAGTATTACAAACAGCACGTACCGGAATCGGTTGTCGTTATAGAAATTTTTCCAAGTAATTAATGCACCCACGAAGAAGCTGGTATAACATGATACTGAACTGGTTTGTCAGTTGTGCACCTCTTTTTTTTTATCATTACATCGTTCTCGCACTTGTAATGTATGAAAATGGTGCGTTTTACCGAAACGAAGAAAAGTAGGTTGGTACTCGAGGGTCATACTCATTTCTCATCGTCAATATTGAATAAAGGTCCTGAGTAGCACTATTATTCATGATCTCAAGTTATCTCAATTTAGCATGTCGTTTTATCCAATATTAATATTAATGTAGGTAGGCTGTACGCTACATCATTTGACGCACGTACTCCACAAACCCACGAACAGATGTGGACAACAATTCGAATGCTTGAAGTACTTCTCTTCTCCTTTCTTTCATCCAGTAATTTTTTATCGCGATTTTCTAATGAAGTAGACCTACGTTTGTTTCAGTCGGCGAAAGTACAGCCTAGTGGTGCATTTTCATTTGCGCATTTCGCCCGAACAAACAATCCACCTCAAACATTTTCCAAGCGTTGTCTGCAAACGAAAATGCAGAAAAGATCTATCTTTAAAGGTTAAACATACCAAAATTTGTTTGTTTGGCGCGTTTGACCTGTTTTGTGCATTCCCTCGTTCAATTGTTCAGAGCAAAATGCACAAGTGAGAACGCACTACTATAAGTCATATCATCAACATGATCCAACATGTTTTTTCAAATATTTCAAATACTATCGTTACAAGAATGCAAATCTCATTTTTTCTGTCCTCAAGAGAGGGGGAAAAAGTTGTGGCAGTGAAACAAAGGCTGAGAAGTACTTTCCTGATTATAAATAAATAAAAATTTCGTATTAATATGTGTTGAGATCTGATAAATGAAATATTCCATTCCTTATCCTATATCACATTTTTTCAACAGTTAACCAAAATGCACATTAATAAGTAGGTAAGAGAAATACAGTTTATTTGGTTATGTATCAGATCGCAACAAATTGTAAAACCAACAACAGATTTTCCCAGTTAGACCTAAGATAATGAGATCAGATGACATCTAACTAATATATGAGGGGGAAGTCAGTCCATTTTTAACCGGCTTATGATGATAGATGTTTTTTTCATTCACGTTCTACAATGAAATAAAATCATCAATTTGATAAGAGTTCTTATAATTTGGGATTTTTGTTTCTGTAATGGTTTGTTCTTTCAAATAAATTGTTCTTTGAAGTTGCTGATAAAAATGCCGATAGAAGAAATAACTAAATAGTTCTAAATTCTCCATCTCCACATGGTACGACTCTTCAATACAACGTGATGGACAATCAACACCATTCTTAGTAAGATCTAAGCTAATTAATATCAGTTTCACTATGTGCTTAAAATTGTCAAAGGATCTTTCACTGGATTGTAGGGCTTTTAATAAAAACTTAGGAGGAGTTGTGTAGGGTCTATATGACATGACCTCATGTTCACCGTGATATGTGGGAAACTAGGTTTTCATATCCTTCCCTTCTTAAATTTAAGGTATCATGATTCTAAAGATCTGTGATCTTGGGCTGTCTTATTTTTCTATAGGCATATTTGATATTTCAGATCTATAATATTCTATTTAAACTAATATGATGACTACCTTTGGAGTGTCACAAGGCTATAATTTCTTGTTCTACATTTCTCCCTATTCAATTGGCATTTTTACATAGAAAACTGAACATATTTTGACTATTGAAACAAAGAAAAAAATTTTTTAAACTTAAACAACTTCCAGTTTTAACAAACCAACGAAAAGAAAAAATAATATAGAAAAAAATCGGTTTCTTATTCAAAAAGTAAAGCGTATAACGCAATTTCTCATCCTGCGGCAATTATTATCTAGTTATTAATAATAGATAAGTATCAAAAGTAAATATCAGCGATTACTAAAAGATAGATCGTTTATACTTATTGCACCTAATTCAATTATTCCAACGATGAATTTATCGGGAAACCTATCAAGAATCTGCATTTATCGATATTTGCTATGGTAAAAATATTTTTGACTAGTTTTTGCAAACAGCATGATTTTATTTGGTAATGTATTCGCAGGTTAATGAAAAAGTTGGAATTTCTCATTAAAATATTTTTTATGAAGATGAATAGAATGCGACATTCGATCTTATTTTAAACGTTTGAAAAATGAACCAACTTATTTCATTATTTTAAAACTTTTCAAACTATAATAGAAAATTTAACGTTTTTTTCTTCATTGCCCTCATCTTTCATTAAAACGAGAACTAATAATTTTATTGTTTATGAATCAGGCTCGTATTTTATCAAATCGAAAATTATATATTTAACTGTGTTATTTAGAATGGAGATTTGTACACAGAGTAATCATTAGAATTTTTGGTACCATATTTCAGAAATTCAGCACTACGTTGGTAGTACGAGCGAGAGAAAAAACCTTCCTTGAGCGACACTTTTTCAATACACCTATAGCAGATTGCGTAGTCTGCATATTAGCATAGTAATAAAGAAAACAAATTCCAATGATTTACGTTAGTTTCTTCATATTTCAAAACTCAAACATAAATATCACTCATCAGACTGTAGCAGATTCTTCGGAGTCAGCTAATACATGATTTGTAAAGTACATACGTCGTAATATTTTGAACACTCTGGACCTTTGACCATTGAGAAGTGGAGGCTCCACAAGAAGCGCTAAATTCGCCTCATATTATCACAGTCTGAAAACAGGACGATGTATTTTTCCATAAGAAAAGAGAACAGTTTAAACTGATTTTCTGAGAATGGGAAAGACTTTAATATGGATGATCACTAATAGTTAGAGGATAATTTTTAATCCTACCCCATTGTAACGATAAAAATTCATTTTTAAAAAACAATTTTGTATTACAAGATTACACTTATACCTGTTTTAATCCATTATCCTGCTTTCAACTGATTACTATCTTCGCCACCAGAATGAGTATCTTTTGCCCTTACTTTTCAATATAGTACTGAACAGTAAGGAACGATGATTTCTGATTCGACATACCGGCACTAAATTGGAAACCACTGCGTACCTTTTGACTACTTCATACTATGTTTATACACGCTGTCTTTGTGAATTTAAGGGATGACTTTATCAAATGTATTCTAAATTAATGAACTTAAGCAAAACGTCGAAAATACACAGAAGGTACATTAGGGTTGCCTACATTTTCGCCGGTATGTCTTGACAAATACATTAGTCTTATGGAGCTTTACTGGTCCAGTACTATATAGTCAAGGCTTTGTACTCACATTCCTTGGACAACGTACTATTTCGATAATGCAGATAAACGAATGAATGGAACAGAATTTGACTTTCCTGCGTATCTGTAACATTATGGTATCATGTCGAAGTTGCATCAAATTTTAGAAGGACAAAACGCTCATATCGATATAAACCCATTTCCTTCGCCATCCAGATGACCACCAGATTCGTGGTCAAAATGAAAGGTACAGAAGGAGTATTATGAATCCACAAGAACCACGTTTCAAGCATTCTGTAATTGTTATGGCATGCTTCAATCGCTGATCATCAATTCAGATTAGGTCAGCAACCGTTTTGGAAGGATGTAGGTACCTGGTCGAAATCCAGATGACGAGCATACGTCCGAAAATAGCACAAAAAAGAACTTCTACGGAGGGAAAAACGAGGAAAAAAATATCTAGCCTAATTGAGAGATGATTATACATACGGTCTATTGTTTACGAAGCCAGTTTTATTTTTTTTCGTTATCTTTTCAGATGGATCAACTAAACAAAGGGGGTGTGAAAAGGGGGCAACAATTTAACTTGCGTCGTCGTCGATTTATACTGATGCATTTACGAAATGGTTTTTCATAAACCCTATACCAATACATAATATTATAGCCTATACTGCATGGGGTATACTGGGAGTAGGGCCACTGGTTCATTAAATTATTACACGTCTAATCTTCGTTAATATTGGGGTTGTCGATGTATACAGTAAAAAAAAGTACACACGGTTGTTTGAATTAATGAAACTATGAAGCCTACACACTGGCCTAGGAAATACGCTTATTCTCAATAACTCGTCAAAACCTGAAGCACTTAAAAGCGGAATTCATTTCAAATTCCGAATGTTCTCACCAGGCTCATTGCTAGAAAGTGGAGGGTAAGAACTGCCCCACCTGACATTGTCATTTATCCCCTTTTCCCAGGTAAAACATTAAAGTACTGTATTAAAATTTAATTTTTTTGGTAGGTAGTAAAAAGTTTTAAACATATGTAGTTAAGTAACTTACTTACGTATTTTCAACTTTTTTTTTTTTTAATTTGTCAGTTAGAAAAATTTGACCTATTCAAAGAATATGTTTGATTCTCGCCTATCAACTTTTTGGACGCAAAGATATTCCTACTTCACTAGAGAAAGTTTAACCAGTAGAAAAAAGTGTCGATCGAATTGAAGAAAAAAAACAAGATTTTTTAATGATTCATATAATTCTCTGATATTCTGCAGATTTTTATGAAATTTACAAGATACTCCAGAGAAGAAATATAGGCTAAAAAAAAAAAAAAAAAAAAACCTCCATAAGCATCTATAGACGTTTTCACAAAACAAAATAAAGAAAACGTGAACGATGGCATGATTCGCGGACATACTGTTGCAGTAATGGAGAGTGATCTACCGATTGCAAAAGTGATAGTAAGAAAAACCTAATTTAAATGAAGTCCAACAAAAAATAAAAGAAAAAGAATAAAAGAAAGAGACCAGTAAATAAATTGAAAAAACATTGCAGAAATCTGTCCCATTGATATAAGGAACTTCAAACCTCCCAACCCACAAGCTTGGTTTACTAAACAAATATGCGTGGTTAAACTGACATAGGTACTTTCTAAAATCAACCCTTAGTACAGAAAATCTTGAACCAACAAAAAATTATTTTCATGGCTCATTTACCCCCAAAAAAGCAATCAAGAATTCAGAACAATCGCTTTAGCTTCAAGCTCAGTCTAAATTGTGTTATGTAAGTTATTAGAGTTAGTTAAAGTTCGAAGTTTCTTCAGAAAATAAAATTACTTGAGAAGATTACATGGTATGACAAGACAATAATTTTTATAATGGCGAACCCCGGATTTAATAATAAACGCACGCTCATAAAATCTGATTTGAACAGCGGTAGAAAAAGAAAACAGAACTGGCCATGAAAAACAGAAAATTGCTGTATTGCATCAAATTAATAGAGAGAAAAGAACACATTATTTTCGATTGTATACTTTAACTCTTTTACCAAACGGTATCGTCCGATCAAGAAACAACTCTCTCATTAAACCACAAAGCAAATTCTTGAACGTCTATTTTGTTAACCAAATGAAGTAACAGAACTCTTTTCACATTCCATAAAATATGTTTTACCTAAAACTAGAAGCTACAACTTCAAATTTTACGAAAACTGAAACCTCATAACAGGATCCAATCAACGTACACGTCCTCCTCGTATCAGAGGACTCCCAAGCTTGAAACAGCAGGTTGCACATTATTAATTACTCAATACAAGATGAATAGCGTCACTTAAAACACCATCGAGTAGCAGTGAAGAAAAAAAGAAATAAAACATTACACGTATATATTAGGCGATAAAAATTTTCATATGCATATCATTTGTTATCGCTTCAAAACTGGTTTTCTTGTTACAGTCGGCGATGGCGTTAAAACGTACTCGTATATGTGCATAGGCCTATGCCTAAGTCATTATCATAATTATGTGGATAAAAGTCGTAAGTATTTAATTGGGGCGCTAAGACGACGTAAAGACTGAAAAGTGGAGGTGGACGAGCGAACTAATAGAATGACTGCAGCTATAAAACTTTTAATCCAGTCAATTTGGAACTGAGCAAGCTAATGGGTTCAATTAAAATCATATTTATCTTATGTACATATAAAAGCCACTTGTCTGTAATGCTTATCACGTGACCAGTTTCATAGATACAGTTGGCTATGTGTATATTTCAATTTCAGTCTCACTCTATATCTTTTTTTCTTCATTGTGCACCTGATTCATTGATAATTTTGACACATTTATGGTTTACGTAGGTCTGTGAATTACTGCTGTGTAGCAGCATTCGGTACTCTCTAGTAACACACAAATACTCGAATACCATATATTAAAAGAAATATTTGAAAGACTAGCACAACGTTTACATCGAAATAAACTAAATATAAAAGAAAACTAGCATGAGAACGAATAGAAACTCCGAAAGCAAAAGAATATTACAGTATAAGGCTTAAAAAACCGAGTTTTGACAGACATTATTTCTTTTTTTTCACCTGAAAATAGAATCCTATTTCATTCAAAGGATGAAAAATTTAATTTATTACGATGTAGCTACCTATATAATTGTAAAAACAAGAGGACTCAAAACTTCAGAATAATGGATGACTTATTTTGATATTTGAGAATGAATTATATTATTTTCAATTCAAGTAAAAATTGATAGCATTATAGTGAAAATCAAAATGCTCAAATATATTTTCTCAACATTTCACGATTAAAATGTTTAAAATAAGCGTAGTTTGACAGGTTTGTTAAGGATTCAGAGAGGAAAATTCAAATCAATAACTAACCCGACACAATTCCAACATTCATCTTCATAAACGGTGAAAAAGGAAAACTTCAACACAAATCTCACAATAGGTACTAGAAGATTTACCGACGTTAACAACAATTTTCGATTTATGAAAAAGGTGGGATAGGAAGTAACGAACATCCAAGCATTCTCTATAATTCACAACACATATTAACAAGGCCAATAGATACTCATACATATTCTCAAATGGATTTTGAAGTTATAACTTCATACTACATCTTTAAACAAACCATTTCTAGTCGAAGAGGTCAGAATTACGATATTTTTAAAATTACTTTTAGTGTATTTATTACAATACGTACAATAAATGAGATATTTGTGAATGCTTTGCAGGTTAAAATTGGTTTTCGAATTGAAATTCCTGTTTGATAATTTTCATCAATTCATCTTCTCGATTGTAACTTGAAGGGAAAATATTTTTAATACCTCTATTTAGGCTGGGGGTCAGTCCAAAATTCGGAAGACGGCTTCGTGTCGCAATTTTTCCCGGTTCTTTTCCTCTTTTTTTTTTCCTTATTCGAAACCTCTAAAACTCCAGCCTGGAAGTCAGTCAAAAATTCACAAGACTATTTTGTGTTGTGCCCCAATTTTCCATTTCTTCTCTTCGACGGACAGTGATAAAGGGGGCCTAGAGGGTTATAACGTCATAATTATGAGCTCAGAAATTTTAAGTCATGGTAAGGGGTTTGAGGAGCTTGTTTACAAATCTAACAACGAGCAGTGACAGTTTTTCATTGATATAGGAAAATGAAAAGTTTCTCGACCAGATTACTGAAATATTACCTTATTTTTCGAATGCCAAATTAATTATCTATTAGTTGTCATCCACGGGCTCCGTCTCGGCGTAGCAATTTGATTTGAAACCTAGAATAGTCGCAATCCTCCCAAGAGAAAACCCCAGTGAAAAAGAGCGAGCTATACAGAGAAGAGAGATAGAGCTGTTTTTTTTTTCATCGTTTCCTCCTTTTTTTCTTTTTGTTTTTCAGTTTTTCAAAACAATAAAGAAGTGAGGCATATATTTGGATAAAAATCTGAAAATTTGTACTCAGGAAAGCTACAGACGTCCAATAAAGCTAAAAACCTTCCTTGGTAAAACCCACTTGCCGAGAATAATCAACTCCTTTACATAAAATGGTTTTCTTCCCTCCCTCACTTGCCCCCTCGATTTTCTTCCTTCTCTATCATTTCATTTTAAAACCATTCATTTGATTGTGACATTTATACCTAAACTACACTTTAGTTTTGTAACTTTTTGGCGCTCCATATCTCAGAAAGGGGGTGATGTAGAAGTATGAAATTTTGTGGACTTATTAATATAAACATTAAGGAAAATATCCGTAAGGGATGAAAAAATGTCAAAAACAATTTCTGAAGGGGTGAGAAGATCAAAATCCACATCTTTTCTTCTAGGGAGCTACGGACTTTTTCTGTCAAGGTGACTCATCTACATACTGAGACCTTTCTTTCAACATCTTGTCATGAAAATCAGTACAGCCAATCTCTCTAACTTAGTGCCACAAAAAGAAAGCCTTACAGAAATTAAAATATAAGGATATCTATTAGTTATCTACTATATTTTGTGATGGTTTTCTGGTACACAGAGATGATCCTATGTTTCTTCTTACAGAGGATAAACTTCATTAAATTCCCCCTTACTGCTCCCGTATTCTTATCAATACAGTTATCTCAGGGCCGTATTAAGAGTTTTTACACCCTGAGGCAATGAAAAATTTTGCCGCTCCCTATCCTATCATCAATAAAATTTAAAAATAAATAAAAACGTTATTTTTATATGGGTCTGTGCCGCCCTGAGGCACTGTCTCAGTTGCCTTGTGGATACAACAGCCTTGGTCATCTTATCTTATGTACAAAAGCCACTTCTGCAACGCTATCTCAAAACCATTTTTACAGTTATATTTGGCTATGGGTATAGTTGAGTCTAACTTGAAATCATTTTTTTCTTCGTAGTATCATATAAATTTACGTGGTTAATTAATAATTCTGACTCATTTATATAAATCTGTGTAATGCATATTTTCGTCTATTTTTAAATATGACGAACATATTCGCCTACACGTTTTCAAATACCAAAAATGTAGGTATTCATCAATAATGAAAACGTCCTATAGCTCTTTATTAACAACCACTAAATTACCCGTATTTAATATTACATATATAGATATTACATCTGTATATTCATGACCTAAATGTGACTGCCCCTCAAGTATATCACAAGTCAGCATAACCCTATAATAACAATCCCCTACCTCACTTAGCCTATCCAACACATACACTTTCATACCCCGAACAAGTATATAAACCCTCGATTTGAAGGAATCTTTACTCAGTACCTAGAGCCTCTCTTACAGAGCTACTAGTTTATAGACAGTTGTGTCTAAAGGGTTGTAATCCCATATGTTAAATCTATTGTATAGTAATTAACGTATTATTTAATGTACTGTTGTCGTACAAATTATTGTTTTATTTAAAGTGTTAATTCAACCTTGTTTTAAATATTATTGAGTCTCTCAAGTACGTTAAGGTCCACGATAGTTGTGGATGATAAATTGAATATTTAAATTATTATAGAGGTATTAATACTTGTCCAGTATTAAATATCTCGTGTAGGGTATAACACTGAAAGTGGTTCTAATTAGGTACATTCCACCTCTTTTGGCTGTTACAATCTGTATGAATTATTTTTGCGTCACAACATTGGGTGCTCTCTGATATGTTTATAAATAAAAAGTAATTTCTGTATGCCTTTATCGTAGTATAATATTGTGAGTAACATTTGAGGTGGGTAGTTTTTTTAAATAAAATTTACAATAATACATGAAGTGTTTTTCAAAAATTTGAATTTAAAAGCTTTACTTCATTTTAAATTGAATTAATGATACGAAAAAACTACCATGGAAATTTTGGTCAAAGTATGACGAGATTCGAACGAGGTCGGCAAGTTTATTGCAGTCTCAAAGGGGGGTAGTTAGATACTGAATACAACTCAATGTAAATCATAAATAATTAATATTAATAAATAAAAAACATATTTAATATTAAAACTCCACCAAACATATTTTTATTTAAGATTTTATTTTAATTCATTTCTAATATTTATCAATACAATAATAGAAAGAATAATAAATAAACAAAAATTATTATTTAAAATTAAATTGTTCAATAATATACTTTATAGTAAACTTTATAATATTTAAATTTTTTAATATAAATACAATTAATTTTATCAAACAAAAAAATTTAATTTTCAAAATTAATATAAAAAATTTAAATATTTTAAGTTAAATATAAAGTATATTACTATGGTTCATTAAACTTTGCAAAAATGCATTCTGAAGATAAAAATTAGAATTTTTTGTATTTTGAATTCTGTAACCATTCCAAACAACAGGATTAGACTAAACGGAACTAAATATTTAATGAAGAAATGGGAGAAACTCTTCTATAACATCGCGTCGATTCAATTATTTACAGTTTCTAAAGTTTCTCTAATAGTCAATTAAAAGAAAGAAGAAAAACAGAAAATAAAAATAGTAACAGCTAAACTCAACTAATGAGTTCGTGAAAACCGACATGAGGCACAATCCAGCAAATTTCTTCTTTTTTTTCCTTTCTTCAATTGGAGATATTTTTCATCGCCCCTACACGCACGAGTCACGTTTAACTTCGTCACTCTTCCGTATTTTGCTCATCATAACTTAATTGCACGCATCAATTACGAGAGAACGTTGTTCAAAATTTCAAATTGCATTCAACAACAAAAAGCTTTAGGTGGCCAGAATTTTTCTTCACGAAGTCATAATTATTAGTGCAAAAAGATACAGGCTTACTAGCAGCAGCTATCAGAAATGCCTGCCATTTTTTCAACATTCTTTATCGTTTGGCGCATTAAATAGCTGAAATGGGGAATAGAAATGTACATGCCCAACTGATGATTACATGAAATAAATTATTGGATAATTGAAATGAATTTTTCATCGAAGTATCGAATTTTAAATCGATAAATATGACGAAAAAATGAAATTACTATAAATTATATATTATAGTTTTCCAAGGACAGTTAATAGGATATACGCGTACTTGTCTTAGAGGCTCTCTACTATAAGGCGACTCGCATACAAAAGCGATAAGGACCGGATAACCGACAACCAGAAACTAGCAATTTAATACATATAGTGCTATTATATTAGATATTAATTTCGCACTCAGAAACAACACAATACAAGCAGTATGCGTTAGCTGGCAACTAGCAACATAGCGTACTGCTTGAAAAGCAATATGTCTTGCTTGCTGCTCTTTAATTAAATAAAATGATAAAATTAAAAAAAAACTATTTCATGTTTCTCATAGAAAGTTGCTTTGGTATGTGGCGGGGTGTGGGCAATAACATTGCCAGTTGCCTATTGTCAATTATCTGTTGATTTATAATTTTCCAGTATGTGCGACAGCACGAGCCGCCTCAGAGGATGGAAATTGTGGGTGAAAAATCATGCAGCAACCACGAATCACAACTCTCAAGATAAAGACTTAGCTTTCGATTAGGCGGTAGTAAAAATATAATTTGTTTCGTAGTACGAATCCTATCCTAGACAAGACAAAGCGCCGCAAAGCGGCCCCTGAGAGCTTATACTATAATACAACCAATAATTGTACATATGTTTGCATATAAATCCATTCTGGATAACTAGATCAACAATGTGACCGAAATTAACAGGATAGAGATTTTTGGGTGCCAAAAAAAGATTTAGACAAATTCCAAGTAAGAGAAAATTCGCCGAGCAGAAATATGAGCACCTCAATCTATCCATCAACAGTAATATTATCAGTAAGAGAAAATCGTAATAACAGCAAATAATGAAAAATTCGCCTATATAGAACTTTTTTTTTTTTTAGATCTGCAATCTGTCTGATTATTTTATTAATAAATTTCGAATTTGAGAATTAAACTTAAAAATATGATTTGTTACATTTTAGTGCAAAGCTAATCATCGAAGCGAACTCGGTGAACTAGGTACTCATTCATGAAATTCTCTCATTTCAACCACAGCAAATAGGTCAAAAGTGAAACGATTTCCACTGCAAAATTCGTTAACGGCGAACAACTAACAAGCAGTTGGACAAACATTTACATGTTCATGCATCTAAAACACGGAAAATTTCACTAAGCAAGGGCAAGGGTGAAAAAATTTTTACAAAGAGAAAATATTGTCATAAATAAGTTTTGCCCAGAGAAAAATACAGAACAAATATAATGAGGAAAAGCGTATAACACATGACGTATCAACTATTCATTTTATATTAATCTCACCAAAGGCCATCATTTTTGCCGACTGCGTACGAAGGAGGTAATATGTTTGGTATGTCTATCTCCGAAACTAACAGAATTTCGTTTGCTCAAAACAAGTGTCTTATTTTATAGATTTTAATGAAAGTAGGCTGAAAATGTTCTTAACCATCCGGAGAATATCTTAAGCTATTCGTATTTGAAAATTAAAAAATTAGAAACGTGTAATTGAAGAAAATGAGAATTTAAAGATTGAAAAAACTATTGTCAAAAATTTGTGCATATCCACCAATAAGAGCAACTCATTCAAATGAACGTAGTCAGTTTTTTTTTTAAAATAAAATTTATTCTAAAGTCATATTCATTCAAAATAGGCACTAAAGCAAAAAAGAATTCAAAGTTGCTTTTTAGACCCCAATATATACATCTAATTTCTTATATTTAGATGTACAATGCTACCAGAAACATTTTCATATATATGCACTTCTGTATCAATAATTAAACTAGTACCCACAATATAAAGATCCCTCATTTTTGAACAGGATTTCCATGAAAATCTGCGGATTAATTTTGATCTCATGAAACGAGCCGAGGGTGGAGGTGTACATATTTCGTTTTATCATACAAGAAAATTTTTGGGACCAAAAACTCTAGTTCATACATACATACGTCGCATTCAAAATCAAAATCAGGAAAATTTGTGAATTTCCAGTCAGTTTAGGAGCAAATTTGATGCAGGTGAGCATCAAACATCCAAAACAAACTATTTTGATTTTGCTGTTTGGAGCGGAATCAAGTATCGTTCTAGCATGTTGCTCTTAATTGTAGACATATTTTCCATCTTCAGCCTGAATTTTACACTTTCCCAATCAGCAGCTCATTAATTCATTAAATAACTGGAGAAAAATATACAATGTAAATGATCATAACGGGTGTTCTATGAAATAACTAGTTATTTTACGAATTAACAGAAAATCGGACAATTTTGGCGTCAACCATTCGATCGAATGATCAACGTTTAATTATCATCGATCAAAAAGTGATTGATGATGATCAGAAACACTAATATGAACCTCACCTTATACTTTCTATAGTAAACGCTCATTACTGAATATATTTTGCAGGACTATTTACTATGAAGCTATAGATATTGATTCATTCATCGAACTACAATTTACGGTTCAATTTTAAAAAGAGGCTACCTACTACTGTATTATTCTTTCTCTAGAGTGACGGCTGCTAACATAATAATTTTGAAAACGACTTTTTCCCAGCATTTTTAATTAAAATATTCTACATAAAATACGAATTTTCCAACATTTTCCACGGAAACTGAACACTTAACTCGACTTTTTACGCCTAATGAACTAATATCTGTTATAGTTTGCTCCTTAACATTTCTACGGCACTTTAGCAAGTTGAAAGTCAACATACATCCTCAGAAAACATAAATTTATTTTGAATCGATGACTAGAAAACAAGAATCCATGAACAGGAAACTTCGAGTCCCCTTTACATCAGTTCTTTCGATATCAACGTATTTTATAATTTTTTTACAAGTGTTCTTTTTTCACTCATCAATTTATTCAGTTGTTATGCATGAAGTATACTCCTGTTTCCTTGGAAGCATTCTTTTTCATATCCCTTCATTAAGGCCAATGGATTATACTACAGTTCACGTAGAAAAACAACACAATATTTGAAACCGGTGTGTTTTTTTGTCTACACCTACCTACAATGTAAAAACCTATCCACCATGTGCCTGTTGATTTATATTTTGTACATCTACGAGCGATTGATCAATAAAAAAGAAACGATTATTTAGATGAAAGGGGGAAAAATATAGAAGTACCTACAAGAGCATACGCGCTACAGCGAACCGGTTCCACAGAAACACCTTTTGTTAAAATTTCCGATTGGCTGATATTTGGTTTTTTTTAGAGCGACCATGTACAGAATTCATATAGGTTGTACACATACTTAAAACCAATATGTATCGATTATAAATTTGTTTATATACGTACTTTCCAGGCTTAAAACGGGTTTTTGGTGATTTGTTCGTCGCAACATTATAGTTTATATATCCACTACGTGCTACCATCGTTTAAAATGAAATAAAAAATCCGATCATCGCGACCACTCTTGCGGCGCTGTAAGCTATTTTTGGACACGCCTCTTACCTTTTTAATTTCAAAGTTCCAAGAGAAAACAGCATCAAGCTTAGGCCTACGATCGCAATTTTCCACGCCGATTCAATGAAAAGTTTTAATTGGGGTTTTTACCCCATCTTTTCACATTTCTTATCTAAAATAAGTGAATAATGCGTTCCTCATAAAAATTTACGTCAAAGTCACTTAGTATATTTGTGACTGAACATAAAAACACAACGGGCTCATAGGAAATGCTTTCCTTGGATACTGATAATAGATCTACATTTTATGAATCTTACTAGATGAAATTTTGAGAGACACTTACAATCACAAATATAATCAAATTTAATAAGGTTTCAGCTTTAAAAATAATTAAATAGAAAAATATCGTCCTCATAAATACCTCGTGTCTGGAAAACTTATACCTTACATGGTCAGTATTCGAGAAAAAAGTTATTCTACATTTTTCTGCGACACCCCATTAATAATATACGTATTACGCAGTCCATCTATCGTTGTACCCTCCCGAACTAATTCCTCACTTATAATTATAACCTGAACAATAGCAATTATGGAAATTAATACGATACACAATAGATATAAGCTTCTTATTCGTTAAGCGACTATAAATTAGGCGATAAACTAGACGATCATAAATTAAGGGCGGTCAACTGTTTTAGGAGTTGCGCTGAATTTTGAAAGTAACACCGAAAACTACGTCGCGTGTTTCACACAAATTTTCGATTGTTGACATTGCCGGCGATTAAGAGTTTTCCATTCAAATGCAGTAAACGCTTAATGCAGGGGTACGAAATTAATGAAACTTGAAGCCAATTGAACGATGAGAAAAGAGTAAACTTTCTGCTGAATTCATAAGGGCATTTTCCATTTTGGAAAAAATGGATCAGCACAGTCGATACAAGGCGGGGTATTTTTCAGTGCTAGTTCATAGAAAATAGAAATTATTCAAAAATTATCTACAATGAACGTACTTCGATTAATTTTAAATGTTTCTTGTAAACAGAAAGTTAAAAGGTGCTAGGTATCGGTTGTGTTTCCGAAGTAAAAGCCTTAGTTATTGATGTAATTTTGTAAACAATTTATTACACGCAACTATAAAAGATTCACTACCATATCATTCGTTTAAAAATACGAAATTTTCAACTGTACAGCATAAAACCTGTGAAAAAAAATGGAAAAAAATATACGAATATTTTCATACAAGCAAGGTTAATAGCTGATTATACATATTTCTACATCAATACAGCACTCAGCATGTAATAGAGTCGGTAAAGTCCGGGAGGTTAGTAAAATGACACAACAAAACGAAGGTTTAAACCACTTATACAAGACTAAGCATAAAAGACATACAAAAAATAATTAAACCATTAAACTGCAATATGAGCTACTATTTATTCTGTATACCAAAAGTTTCGCAACAAAACATCGCATTTCTAAAAATGAGAAGGGCGTAACGACACATTTTCGGAAACTGAATTAGCATATGCCCGTTTTGCATTGCAGAAACATTGTAGAACCCCAAGTAAGCTAACTACGACATTCCTTCTATGATTGCAAGTTGATTTTTTGTTGCGCTATGAAGATTTGGGTAGGAAAAGATTTTTATTGTTCGGCTCCAAAATTTACTTTTATAAAGGTCACGCCCCTTCTTCTTTCAGAAGCGGGAATAGTAATTTTTCAATAATTTGAAGGATTTGAAAACAGAGAAAAAAATATTCACAAGTTCTCTTACTCAGTGGAATATATCGATTGAGGAAGTTGACGAAAATCGAAGAATAAATTAATTATATAGGCCCAATTTTTCGCCGTCCAACCTTTGTCACATTTATCTAATCGAAATGCTGGAAGCATCGAATAGGACATCCGTCTAGCAACCAGTTTTTTTCTTCGGCACCATCACATCGTGTCTCACGTCAATTTCACGCTACTAGATTGATTGTTCAAAATTCTTCTCTTTAACGCCTCGGCTGTGTCGGTGGAGAACGTAGACTGTACGCAATGGATGAATAACCATGATGATAATGAATTAATGCATAGTAAACTACACTATGTACGTAAAGGCTATCTACACTAAACGTTCTTTCCGTGTAGCCAACATAACCAAGCGTAGCCATACCGTGAAATGCAGACCTCCAACAAAAGTACAGAGACTTTACAGTTTTGGTCACTAAGTCGAAAAATATAGGAAATTTTATTCATTTTGTCTCTAGTGTTTGATTAACCGTCAGATAAAACAGGTGAATGCTTAGGAGCGCCAGGCTTCTAAAGCGCCTGAAAAATTACGAAGGAAAAAAACTGGATAAATAATTAGCTGAGCGTTCGTTTTCAGCTCTCAAAAAAATTAAAAATTACTTTTTGCAACAGATGTACGAACTTCTGTATTTTCGAAGCATCTAACATTTGATAAAAGGGGTCAGTTTCTCGACACTTACTTGCCCACCCACCTTGCTCACTTTTTTCTTTTTTTCACTCTTTAACGGTCTCACACCTCAATATATTTTCTCACGGCTTATTAGTTGTTTAGAACCACACCCTTCAATGACTTATGCCAGCCATATAATTTAAAAGATAATTTCTTCTTTTTTTTTCTTAAAAATTCTATTTGCCGCGACGGGATTCGATCACCCAACCTGTAATTCTAAGTTGGAAGGCAGGTACCCAACAAACTAGAATAGTAGAACCAGTTACCAAGGTGTGAGTTTTCTTCTATTTGTTTGCATCAGTTAATTTTTTTTCGATTTTACAGATAATCTGCTGAAACATCAGTTGCAGATTAGAATTTTCTTAGGGTGCTGGGTGGGAGGAATGAGGGGGAAGTTTCGATAGGTTAAGTAAATTTTTTTTTTTTAAGAATTTGTATTTTTTGAAAAATTTTTCATTTGTATGAATGACTTTTTGGGAAAATGACAGATTTTATTTTTCTTTATTTCTTTTCAATTTTTGCCCATTTCCCTTTTTATCTCTCCTCTTTCATCATTTTTTCTTTTTTTTTCTCCAGTTCTTTCATTTTTTCACTCATTTTCCTTGTTGTTTTCCTCCAATCTCAAATACAGCAGACATACATATGTAGCAAAAAATTTTGTACGCAACTTAGTGGGAGTGAGCAATTAATAATTTGTGTCCCAAAGTGCAACTCATTAAGAATCACTCACTTTGCATTCTTGTAGCAAAATATCCTATTTTGCAACACCCAACTGGAAAATACATTTTTAATACCTCTTGACTGATTAAAAAGTAGAAAATTTCAATATAACGTGAAATAGTATATTACGCAACTTGGGTGGAAAGTAAACAATTTCTCAACGAATGCAAAGATTGCAAGCACCACAAGCCGTAAGCAAGTGCTATAATTGCACAAATTGATAAATTTCTCAATCTAACCAAGTTGCAACCGAGTTGCGTACAATATTTTTTGCAGCTAGTGTACAGAATGCTGAATTTGAGCCAGGGTCAATAGAATTTGTGGGTTTTTGGGTAAAAACCTTGTTATGAAGGAGAGAATTTTTAAGAAAAAAAAAAAAAGGAAATCATTTAAATAAAAAAATAAAACATTTAAAAATGTGTGGGAAAGTGAAGAATCAATTGGGGGTGAGAAAAAAAATTAAGGCCGGAAAAAAAAGAATTAAGGAGTCAGAAAAAGAAGGTAAGAAGTGAGAAAACGAAATTAAGGACTGATAAAATTAAGAATTCTTAAATTGGCCATTTTTATCACCTCATACATGCCTCGAAAATACGGCTCGACTACCTTCTGTTTTTTTGTTTTTTCTAAATCAAAACATTAAGTTAAAATATTAAGTTAATTGTCGGATTCTAAAAATAAATTTTTGAGCAATTTTTTCTGGAGTTGGGGCTGAGACGGGTATGTGGTTTTTTTAGTTTAAAAAAGTAAAATCATTATTATTTGGATCGAAGAAAAATTTTTCTTCTCGGGAGAGAAGTTACAAAAAAAAATAGTGTCGTATATACGTGTAAAGCAGGTGTGTAAAATTCACAATCGTATCAAAATCACCTACTTTTTACCTTGCGCACGAAGGAGGTAATATATTTGGTATGTCTATCTCAGGAACTAACGGAATTTCGTTCGCTCAAAACAAGTGTCTTACTTTACAGATTTTAATGAAAGTAGGCTGAAAATGTTTATGACCATCCGGAGAATGTCCTAGGCTATTTATATTTTAAAATTAAAAAATTAGAAGGGTGTAATTGAAGAAAATGAGAATTTAAAGATAAAAAAAATTATTGTCATAAATTTGGTCACATCCACCAATAACAGCTACTCATTCGGATTAACGCAGGCGGACTTTTTTTTTTAAATAAAATTTATTGCATATGTATTACAAATAACTATTATTAATCCATTAACGGATGAAAAACTAATGCCGTTGACATAATTTTCGATAAATTGTCGATTAATCGATATTTCATTTCAGGAGTTGATCGAACATTTTGCTATTATGAAAACTAAATGTTTTACTGTAGGTAAAATTTAAAGTTTTTTCTTCATACACCTGTTAAACCTGTGTTATAAATGGAGTGAATTAAAAAAATAAAACTGGAATAAATCCAAACAGATAATTTGACGTTTTATTGCAAAATTCTTTCAACTGTCACCTCAATACGACGGTCAGAAATTAATGAGTTTTCACAAACTTGACAAGAAAAAAATCTGATTGTCCTTCTCCACAACTCTATCGGAAAAACGCAAGGAAAAAAATCTTCATTTTCCACCGCACCCTCAAGATAATATATATCATTATTCGGGGGAAACGAACAAAAGAAATTTGTTTCCTATTCTTTGGAGCATTCTGGTCCCCACTTTTTTTCTCCTTTTTCACCTCCTACGTCAGTCTGTCCTCCACTCTCTTTATCGGAATCTTCCATTTGTTGATCAAAAGGTGAATGAAATTTTTTCATTTCACGCAACTAAAAGTGTGTTTTTCTTCTTTCTTGAATTATATACAAAATAGAAAAAGAAATTGACCGTTTGCCAATATGAAATATAACGTAATTAGGATGATGTTCTCAAATGAAATACGCAAGAGGTAGTTTGTGAAGTAACCTACACAATACGATGGCTGGCAGAACAATCGTTTTTCGAACTTGATTGATGACTAATCAAATCGGCTACTCGGCAGCACGCCGTGAAAGACGCAATATATGACAATCTGGCGAGAAAAAAGATGTTCTTCAAGGGTAAATGCAGTGCAACAATTCAGCAAAAGATGGGTATACTTAATATCATAATATGATGATTTGGGTACAAAACCGAAGAAGCGATAAAAATGGCATATTGTGAGTAAAATTGATCCAAGAAAAAACGAGATTCATGCTGGTCGCCTTCACTTTTCAGTTTTTAGCCCTGTAGTAAAAGCAGAAACGTGTACCACATTAAAAAAAATACACCTACAAAGGGTACCTAAAAATCTGATTTTGTGATCCACTCCATACTACTAACTTCGGATCCCTAACATAAACGAAGAAAATTAAAAAAAAATACCATCCAAACCAGCAAAACAAAGACTTGAGTTAAATACCAAGTCATAAATCTTAAATCACAAACATTTCCCTTTTTCGTATTTAAGAAGTGTTAAGCCACAAATCGTTTTAATATCCATTAGAAATTAATTGAAAAAGTAAGACAGACACAGTTGGAGAAACAATGGGGAAAAAGGTTGACATAGTCCAGGTAATAAAGTAGATGAATATTTTTCCCTCGCCATTTTTTACTCTTTCTACTCAAGGTCTGAAAAGAACTAAGGCAAGTGAAACGAAAAAGAAAAAAAACACGATCAATCAATATATTACTACTTGAATGATTTGGTGTAGTGCAGAGATGCGTATATCACTGGCGCACGCAACCAACGGCTGAATTAGTGGCACTTGCGTATACTAAAGCCTATTGTACACTATGCTAGTCTATCACCATAGCTGATCTCATGCCAGTAAATTATCGCAGTATTGTCAGTCACTAGCACCAGAGTACTCCATACTATCTCTATTTAAGCTATAGAGCCAGGGTTAGTATTGCTGGAAAGAGGAGAAAATTTACAAAACCTTCATATGATTTTAAAATCATCTTTACCAATTTGGAAATGAACAAACAAAAAAATGCAAATAATGGAAAATCTGCAATTTTCTGGATTACAAAAACCTTTAATCTTTCACTCAATGATTCCTCAACCACCATTTAAGCTAGAGAGCTGAAGTAGGTATTATTGGAAAGAGGAGAAAATTTGAATGAATTTAATATTTATACAATTTTTCTATCATCTTTAGCAGTTTAAAAATAAATGAACGAAAAAAATAAAAATTGAAAAAATTTCTCAACAGCTACATTAGTGAACTGACGTTGGTATTATTGAAAAGAGGAGAAAATTTGCATGAATCTACTATTCATATAATTATCTCTATTATCTTTAGCATTTTAAAAATACATGAAATAAAAAACCCAAATTAATAAAAATATACAGTTTTAGAAACTACTTCCGAAATTTCAGATTTTGTACCAAGTGTCCATCAAAAACGGACAAGGACTGAGAGCTCAAAATTAAAAAAATTGATTTGTTCAGTCAGGCGGGATGCCGCGAGGCCCCCCTTCCCAGTGAAGAGCGCCCATACAAAATTTCTGTTTATCCACTGCTAAAAACTACTCGCTCTCTTTGATGCACATTTTTTCCTTAAAAATTTTCGTAATCTTATTATTCGACAGATTTTTCATTAGAAAATAAAAATCTAGATCAGAATAAAAATTTTTGGGACAATAAAAAATCACAATAAAGCTTTATTTTTCATGCTATACGTTACATTATCAATTTTGTTGTTTTTATACATCAGAGAATTTTAAAAGAAAATTTTTCGGAAGAGTAAGAATTGAGTAGTCTACAGAAAGAAAAAAAGAGTACCCCTCTCAAATTCTACCGTGGAATGAGGATAGATTCTCGAAAGAGTCCTTACAGCACCACTGAAATCAAGGATCGCGAGGCTCGACATAAATGGTTATTTTGGAAGGAAAATGCGAGTGAGAAGCTCTTTTTTAAGGCAGAAAATTAGGGTGACAATGAAGAAAACTTTATCATTTTACTATTAAGTCTCACTCGTTCATCATCAGTTAACACTAGTACGTATATAGTACACTCGTATGCATGTATGCATGTACATCTTGAAACGAACACTAATTATGAAATATCAAACGCTAGGCGCTTGTCTAAATCACGACGCTGCAACGAAAAAAGAAAACTGAATCAGTAAGAAAATTAAGAAATCATTTTGAATAATTTTCCTAAAACGTCGGAAGGAACACAACAGGCTTCGTCACGAAATTATCACATGAAATCTTTCTCAGTTTTCTTACAATCTGTATTAAAGGCGAAAAACACACCTCAAAAATTGATACAAATTCGTCGTTATGTTGTCGGTACCCCCTTTCCATTTCGACCACCCTCGACGTATTTATGTCGCACACGGCACAACACACATCACCATCGCCGCTACCACCACCCTTTAAACGTATATTTTAATTTTCACTAATAACGGAACGGCATTAAGCCTACATCTGGGCCCCACGGCTCGATCTAAACCCTTTCCTTTCCATCCATCAATCTAATTTTACAATGATACCGGAGAGAGTCCTAGATTCGATGGTTCGTAGTTATTTACGTTTATGAAAACCAATTTTTTTTCTCGAATATTGCGCTGCCTTTCCCAATTTTCACTGAAAAATATCCAATAGCATAGGGGAAAGAAAAGTAAAATACTTCAAAAAGAAGGGGAATTTTTGAGCATGAAATGATTTAAAATTTATTTGACGTTTGTAAGACGAGAAGAAGAATAACGATAAATAACCACGTGGCTTCACTTGCTCAATATACTACACACTTCAGGTAGGCAATCAGTATATGTGGGTTACCTACCAACGTCTCAATAAACAATTTATAAAATCATTCCGCTATTTTATATAAGAACTATCCCGAGTCCAAAATCAAATGTTTCATGTTTTTTTGAGCGGAGGATATTATTTTTGATCTAAAGGTTTTGATTTACGCAAAACTCTTTCCTCTCACCTCATCTACTTGCATGGACTAGAACGAATTGACAAAAAAAAAAATGGTCGGAACATACTTCAGCAAAACCATACATTCGATATCGATATTAAAAAAACATCCATCGCCACGAACGAATTAACTAACTCGACATGTATGAAGAGCTATTTCATAATTAATAAATAAATGAAAGATCTCCACCAAAACACGTTATACTTCGGGCACCTGGAAGAAAATTGACAAAAATGGAAAGCACAATAAAATCCCTCGTAAATTATTTTTTATTGTACGAAAAAAAAGATAGAATCGTTTCAATTCTCAGCATAGCAAGACACATTTCACTCAGAGCAACAAAATAACGTGAAATTATCAGTCGTTCATTTTTAGCGATAATGAATCAAAAATAATAATATTTGGTCCAATTTTCATAAATCTGTTACTATCGAACCATTTTTCCACGTATTCTAAAAATACGTTTTTACTTCAAACACAAAAATTTATAAGCATATCAAAAACAAAATTGAACTTGATAGGACAGTATCAACAATCAAACATCAAAAGTAATCAGATATTTCTTCTGAGTACCCAAAAATTGAAAATTTTACCTTCAAACTCGATGAAAAAATAATAAGACAAAGAAAGGAAAAAAACAGTACGGACAAAATTAAAAAACATGGTCACACGTTCGAAGTTTCACTGGTCTTTCCGTTCAAAAAAATTATGTCTCGAGCCACATTTATTTTAATTACGTATTATTAGTCAGGAACACAGATATATATACAGATATATATGTCTATGGTCAAGAATATTATTCACGGAGCGGTTGTATCCGCATTTCATTGGCATTAAATTAACTCGTTGGGCGTCAGTTTTCTTTTTTTTTCCTCGATTTCTTTTCTTTCGTTCGAATGAGGAATGACCAATACGACCACAATGCCGCGCATATCCAAGGTCCACAAATGTTTTCATAAGAAACTATATTTTTAGAAACGACAACTGAATAAAAAGAATCTATAATTATTTCATTTCTGAAATCGAAAAATCGAAAATATTTTTAATGAGAAAAAATTTTCTACACTGCAAATTTCGCCTTGATGGAAAAGCTATTGGCAGTTGACGGATACATCAGATAAGCAACTAAATACCGATTAACCAAAAAGAAATTTCGTCCGGGCTGTGAAGCAGAGGTGTAAAGAAGGGGGCTAAGATAACAAAAACTCAAGAGCTCGAAATCCAAACCACTAACCCTCCCCCTTACTCCCCTAAAATAAAATTTCTGCTGCGCTACTGCTGTAAAGCAATTGTTCGAAAAACATTCATTGATTAAAGAGCCACCGCACACTGCACTACAGACTTCTAGTCGGTTGACAGTTTCATCAGTTTCCGGCTGCATCACTACTTTGTCTTCAACTAAACTGTTCATTGGTGAACACTACACACACATAAGTCGATAGTTGGCCAATTTTTTCCAGGAACTAGTTTTTGCAAGAATATATCGCACTTAAAGAATGGAGGAAAATGCAACAATTTTCAAAAATTTCATTTCAGTTAGTGTGTGCGTGCACTCTACATAACGCTTTACTGAATTCGAAGTCAGTCGATAGCTGATTATTTAAGCCCATCTCATTCTGCCGACTTTTTATCGGGCGATAGTTTGATGGGTGTTTAATTTGCGGTCAATTTCTCCAAATCTAACCAGAAAATTTAGAACGGATATCGGGCCACCGGAGAAAATTATCTTTCATTCCAAGAACGGATTCAAGGGGGTCACTGCATCTTCCCTTAAAAAATAATATTAAAAGACTTTTCAAGTATTTTTTCTTGTGCGTGGATGCCTTTTTTTATTTTTATTTTAAACAACAAAACATATAAACTCTCTCACAGTTCCCCTTACAAAATTAAATTCTTGGGTCCCCCTGTCTCATTCTCTTCTAGAAAATTCATATTTTCCACGAATTTAGAGAACAAAGAATTCGTTAAAATTTCGTAGAATACATTAATAAAAGTCAATCTCGAAATTAAACTTTAATTCGAATTGATTACTGAAGATTCACAACGTTTCAATATCCAACTCGTTCAAATGTTTCAACAAAAAAAATAAATACGTAAATTTAATTTTGCGTAAAATGAGTCCTCGAACTGACTATCCGAAGCATATTTTCCACTGTGAATGAAATGCATTTGTCCCAATAGATTATTAAATCCCCCCTATTTTCTTCTACATCCTTTTACTCGTTTAACGGAGAAATCACGAAAATGCTTAAAAACTTTCTGGTCCTTGGCGTACGTCGCTAACAACGACAAAAATAATATTAAAAAAAAAGAAAGAAAAAAAGATCTATAATTTCCGTAATAAAAGTGACTACATTAAAAGCATTAGCCATCCCTATAGTTCCACTAATCTCAGTCACCCCTGTCCAACAGAAATCCCACAGAATGGAAATTTTTTACTCGTAAAACGGACAAACCCTCGTTTTAGCCCCCATTCACTAACGATTTATGATTCACACTACAGTTGCTGCACATGAAATATTAAGATCACGAAGTTTAACATAAAAATAAAAAGTCTGCTACCCAATAGGCTACTCTGGTAGAACTCCAAATACGTTTTACTTAGGTAATTCTTGGGCACGGATGTGTTCGCACGTATGAATTATAAAGAAGATAAACCATCAGAAGTGTACTTAAAGAAACGAAAGAAAGAAGAAAAAAACTACTTTTTCAGGCAAAAACCCGATGGGATTAGACCTAATGTTTTTCTCTACACACTTTTCCGACTCGGCATACAAGTTGTACGATATTTTGATTGCGGATACTAATCAGCTTCGCCAAGTGCTGGAAAATGAGAGAAAATCTCATATGCCCGTTTTTCGACTAGATGTATACGAACAAAAAGCCTTTTAACAAGGAAAATCAACATCGAAAAAAATGTGGCGTCCCATTTAGGACAAATACGCCAGAAAAATTCGAAGTTTGGAGAAAAAAAAAATGTTTCACGCTTAAACAGACAGAGAACTGAAGTTTGAAAAAAACGTGATTCGCTTTGTTTCCACGCTTTTTTTCCACCCTTTTTCTTGAGCCGCATATACGATCATTTCAGTTTTTATCAGGAAGGGTAAACGTAGTATTTTCTTGACAAGATGTGTTTTTTTTTGAGTGTGTCTTTTAACATATAAATAATAAACAGACTATATATCAGACATATCTCATTTCAACACAACGTCGAAGAGAGGATTACCTACGATCTATTGCTTTTCCACGTTGTTTAACCTCTCAGCAATTTTCGCGGGAAAAAGAAAATGAAACATGCTATTTTTTTCTTCGCTTTTTCTTTATTTGCTAACTTTGGTTCTAAATACTATTAGTGTATTTTTCAAAGGAAAATACAACTATAGCATTCAGTGCAATGGCTGGACCTTGGGGCGGAACTTGTGCAAAGGCGCCGATCCTGAGTCGTAGGTCACGACTATATAAGTCACTCAAATTTTTCTGTACCCAATATATATATATATTTCTACTTTTTGCTCACTTTAGCACGTTTTAGGAGTCTGTGAAGCCTTCGCAGTTTGATCTCTGGCAATGAGACTTGGGGTAGCGTAAGAAGCTTTCATGGGCTACACATTCGCGTTAAAATTTTTGAAATTCATTCGCTAATTTCGGAGGAACGAGTTCTCAAAGTGTTTCAAACAATCATGTTGTCATCACGGTAACTCCCGTAAATTAAAAGATTTGAGCTTGAAATTTTTGTGGCAATTGGAGACTATTAGGAACTGTTTTAGTATTGAATTTAAGTGAAATCAGTCCACTGGTTTTCGAATGGCAGCCACTACAAAATTTGACACCTTTGTGAAAATACACACTTAACGCGGCTGATGCGCACAGAGATATTTCAGTTGGCCTCTTCTTCCTAAATCATCGTTGGAACATCGAATTTCTTTATACTTCGATCATTGAGCTAATCTGATATTACTGAATATAAAGCAAGTATGTCACACAAAAAAACTTATGTATTATATGTCTATATGTAGAGGAGCGCATACGCCTCTTTTTTAAGGATATGTCAAATTTCTAAAATTTTAACCTCAAACGTACCACGAAGACAATTCTGCTTAAAAATAACAGAAAACAAAGAAGATGACATCAAAAACAGGAAACAAAGTTAACTAGGCATTTTCCCTCTCTAAAGCTGCGTTCACACCAAACGAACCAGCGAACAACAACCGTTTTTTTTCTCGTTTGATGCAAACAACCATCAAACAAATCAAGAAGAATGAAGAAAATTCGCTACTCGAGCGAACAGCAACGAATATCCTGTAACCTTGTGAATATACCTTTAATTATACAGTACTGGACCAGTAAATCTCCATAAGACCAATGTACTTTTTAATGTCACTCAAGCCGGCAAAAAAGTAGGCAACCTCTGCGTACCTTCTGCATATTTTCAATGTTATGCTTGAATTCACCAATTTAGAACACAACTGATAAAGACATCACTTAAATTCACAAGGACAGTGTACATAAACACAAAGCAGAATACATCAAAAGGTACACCCTGGTTGCCTATTTAGCACCTGCATGTCTAACCAGAAATCATCTTTCTTTACTGGTCCAGTATTATAAAGTCAAAGGAATATACAAAAAGATCGAACAAACAATAAATGTTCGTTTGGTGTAAACGCAGCTTATGTAGACATGATAATGATAGTCAAATAACTTGCCACAATGACTCTCGTGCTAATGCCCAAAAAAACTTGATATCGTTTTATTTCCTACTTCAATATATTTGTTCGCTTTTGACCCATTCTCATTTCAGTTCGGAACACAATGCAAAGCTAAATGTCCCAGACTGAACGTTTCCAATTAGTTATTTAGTATCTATCCTAGTTATACACAGTAAGTTTGTTCGAGGTAATGAATTCTGTACATACTGATTCTGCAAAAATATAGAGGAGGCTGTTCTACAAATAAAAAATCTTTATAGCATTAACTATTTTTAGTAATTTGAATTTTATCAGAATTGCTTTCCAATTTTACAGGAACTGTACAGAATTCCATAACGCTAAACAAGCTACGAATAACCTACATTTATAAGCGCACATGTAATAATGATAAAATATCGGTGTCTGATAAAACTAAAAATTATCAAATATCGATGTGTGATAAAACTCGTTCACAAGTCTGTTAGGGTCATTCATCATCATCATTATCAGGTATCCTAGAGAAATATTTTTCAACACTCAGTGGTCATTCCTAGCTACCGGATAACTGCTCTTAAAATATTTGTATCCATTCTAATTTTTTAAAGAAACTAGCTGCTCATTGTGTCAGCTTTGCTTAAAAAATGTTTAGGACCTTTGATCGTAATTCTGAGCTAAGTATTCACTGACATATTACATAAAATCTGAAAATATAAAATTCTCCCCTTTTTGGGCCCAATGAAGATCGAACAATAGGTCTAATGATAAAATTGACACCAAATTCGAATTCAACGCCTCAAAAAACATGTCCAATAATATACCTATCTATATAAATAAAAATGTAAATGTCTGTTTGTTACAAACCTATGATCTCTGTAAGTTCTTCACCGATTGGTTTGAAATTTTGAGGAATTATTTGTGTTGTCCCAAGGAAGGTTTTTATCCAACTCGGAGGTATATACCCCCTGGGAGCAAATTTGAGGATTTTGACCTCCTGACTCACAAAAATTTTTTCTTTCAATTTGTTTTCTCAAAATAATATTGTAATCCATGATATCAGCTGGCTCTCAAAACTTCATGCCTCTACATGGACCGCTTTTTGAGATATAAGGCTTCAGTTGCTTCAAATTTTTGATGTAATGCTGCATTGAATTACATACATGTTTTCATGTCTTCATATACCAATAATATAAATGTCAGACAACTGGTAAAAACATAATTTTTTTCAAATTAGTTGCAAATAAAAGCAACAAACGCTTTCTACAAAAGTTTCTCATCAAGTTTTGTTGCATTATAATACAGGTGTGTTTTCATAGACTTTTTGATTTCATTATTTCATGTTACATTTCAGCTGTACCCTGTATCCATTGAATATCACTTGAATTAAAATTATATGGAAAAATATTTTGTTTCTCATTGCGTTGATGAATTTAAATTATATTGTGAAACTTCAATGGCACGAAGCTTGCAATAAAAAAATTAATAAACAATGTCGTAGAAGCAACAATCTTGATAGGACATTTCAAAGGTGAAGATGTACTCATTTCTCACATTCTTATGATTCCAATGGATAGATCATTTCAAATTAAGAGACTGCAATTTCAAATTTGATTAACACATGCTATCACCATCAACAAGGCTTAAGACCAATCATTAGAATTGTGAGATTTAGATTTACACAAGGATTTCTTCTCATATGGACAATTATATTTTGCATATTCTAGAGTTGGTAAACCAGACAATATATATAACTGCACACACAATGGAACAACAAAAAATATCGTATACTCACAATATTGCGAAATTAAAAATATTACAAAAGTGTACTTTCTATTTTCTTTCTTTGATATTTAACCATGTAGAGCCACAGCGAAGTGTGGCAGAGTACAGCTAATTACTCAATAAAATTCAAAAATAACAAATTCTCCCATTTTTGGGCCAAATGAGGGTCAAAGAATAGGTCTAATGATAAAATTAACATCAAATTCCAATTCAGCGCCTCAAAAAACATGTCCTGTGAAATATTAAGTGATAAAACATGAAAATAAAAATTTTCCATTTTTTAAGCTTAATAAGGGATGACAAATGGGTTAAATGATAAAATGAACACCAAATTTGAATTCAGTGCCTCAAAAAGCATGTCTAATGATGTAAATTCAAGAACTGTAGGTAGATGCTACCTACACGGGGTTCATGGAACCTTTGAGGGAGACAGTGGTTTACATGCGGGGCAACCGAATTGTTTCTCAGTACCAGTAGCCAGCCGGTTTAAATGCCTAACTGTACACAAAGCGTACTTCCTAACTGGAGCAATTGTCCAAAGGCGATGCGGTACCTTATACAGACTGCAGCACATATACTGTCAGTGAGTATGTAAGTATTACACACTCACTTGCCTCAGTTTACCACCTCAACGGTAAACACAGAAACGCATCGTCTGTATGAGTGCATACAGACGATAAAGTTTGTTTTACGTGCAATGCACAATTATTATGGGTCGCAGACCAAAGTCTGCGACCCATCTGTTGACACAGGGCCAAGCCCTGAGGGAGGCAAAGAGGGAAATGTCCCCACAGCCACTCCCCCCTAGTATTTTTGTACGAAAAGACTAAGTCCAGTCATACCCTAAAAGTTGGGGGCACGTTGGACTGAAGATTGTCTGGTGGGATTACGTCCTCTGTAAGACCTAGCTCCTTCAAAGAGGAAGTCGCAGAGGGCCTGGCCTAAGGCATGGCCAGTAAAAGTCCCCCATTGTAATTGAGGATCCTCCGCTGGTTATAGTTAGCATGAAATCGTGCTCCACTCTTTTTATTTTTGTGCCTAATAGCCTGAGTGGAGTTTCTGGAATTCGTATTAGGAATGGAATTCCGTTGTTGGACGAAAGGCTGTATACGGGTGTCCGGTCTATGGACCGTGATTTTGGAGCAAGAAGACTGAATGCTCCTAGATGGGTCCACATCCATGGGGGTAATCATGGATCATGAAGCATCCAAGGTCTCGCCAATGGGAAGGTGGTGAGGAAGAGGTTGGGTCATTTCAGCTAAGACTGAACTGACCACAGGCCTCGGAGTGGAACTCAAAGCGAGATTACTCGCCGAAGAAGAAAGTTGGGAAAGCATGATGTCATGTTCCCGATTACTCTGTTCCTGCTCTTCTGCAAGGAGGGCTTCCTCATAGTCGAGCAAAGGTTCAGAAGAGTTGATGGAAGACATTGTGATGGATTGAAAATGTCAGTTAAGACAATGGAAAAATATTAAAATTTTTCAAAAGCGATTTGGGCACAAAAATAGGTGTTCGAATTGAACAAATTACATGAAATTAGAATGCGATGTTGCTCGGAGCATAATTGACAAACAAATGATTTGTGTATTGCTCTTGGCTGTTTCATTTGGTACAAATTTGTCATCGAGTTTATCATAATTCATCTCAGCATAAAAGATTTAGTATTTTCCCACCATATAGAAATTCCCACGTAGAACATTCTACGTGCAAAATTTGTTGATTTAAATTACCACGTGCTTTTATGTGGGTCAACGTATTCGAGTGAATGAACTTTTATTCTTTTATATAGGTCAATGTGATAAGGAACGGTGGTGCGATATCCTTATCGCAACGTACGTTGTGGTATGTTCTGCAATAAGGATGTGTGTCATTGCAGTTGCACCATTTCTCATTGTTCGTCAGCTGATTTCTGTTTTTATAAAAACGCTCGTGAATTTATTTTAAATTTCACGATAGATGTTTTGTTTTCGAGCTGATTTATTTTTGCATTTTTCTTCTCTGCGTCTAGGTTTGAATCCTGAAGGTGGAAGATTTATTTTGGATTTTTATGGCCATTTTTTGATGTTTAAATTTTTGTTTAACCTTCTGCTATGTTTTGATGCAGGAGTTAATGGTGAATAAATTTATTTTGCTTTTTATAACCATTTATTTTTCTATGGTTTGGGAATTTGGTGGTTTTCGTATGAGTGAATTTTGTATTTGTGATCATGTTTTGGTTTAGCTATTTTGGTGTTGAGCTAACCTTTCTGATCTACAACTCGGAATTTGATTTCGTTTTTTGTAACTAACTTTAGGCCTGCCTCTTTTATTGGGCTTTATAGGAGCTTTTGGATCGTAGTAATATTTTTGTACGTTGTCATAGAATTTGACAACTTTTTTAGATTTGGTTTTTGCAGCCGTTTTTTCCAAATTTGGTTTGAGTACATCGCTATGAATTTCTCGCACTATTTCTGGCTGTGTGTAACTTTTGTGTGTCGGTATTTTGTGGATCTTTGACTATGTTTATGTCAGTATCCATGTCTTTTTCTTTGCAATTTTTTATGACATTGACTTTATCATCGCATATTAACAATGCAGGTTTTACACGATCTATTGAGACTTTTTTCTCTTTATTGGCTATGAGTAGGGTGAATATTTTTTCTGTTCTATCCACTACTTTATAGGGACCAGTGTAGGGTTTCTGCAAAGCCTTTTTCATCCCTTCTTCTCATAAGAACACATGCATAGTTGTTGCTAAGTGTCTCCAGACATAGGTTTTAGGTTTGCCATGAGTTGCAGCTTGTTTTAAAAATTGACTTGCGTCGTATTTTATGTTTTGTACTAATGTTTCGAAGTTAATTTCTTTGGTTTCATAGAAAAAGTCCCCTGGTAAGCGCAATTCCTCACCGAGTGCTAATTGAGCAGCTGAGTGCCCAGTATCTGTTTGCAAGGCTGATCGGAGGCCTAATAAGATGGTTGGTAGCCTATCAATCCATCTTTTGGTGTCGTGTGCCATAATTGAGGCTTTTAGAGCCCTGTGCCACCTTTCCACTTTCCCACTAGATTGTGGGTGGTAAGTGGTGATGGACCAGTGTTTAGCACCCAAGGTCTTTACTAGCTCGTTGAATATATGGCTTTCGAATTGTCGACCTTGGTCTGTTGTTATGCTTTGGGGCACACCGTATCTAACAATCCACGTTGAATATATTTCTGCAAGCACTGTTGGAGCTGACATTTCCGTAAGTGGAATTGCTTCGGGCCAGCGAGTAGCTCGGTCTATATGGTCAACAGATACTTGTAACCACGAGAAGGTGGTAAAGGACCAACTAAGTCTACGTGAATGTGTTTGAATCTGTCAGTATGTCTAAATTTCCCAAGTTTCAATTTTGTGTGTCTGCCAACTTTAGATTTCTGGCAATTTAGACAAGCACGGGCCCAGTTGTTGCAATCTTTTTTTATATTGGGCCATACAAATCTCGAGGTCATTAATTTGGTCGTATTCCTAGGTCCAGTGTGTGATAATTTGTGAACACTGTTGAACGCTATTTTCCTATATTTTTGTGGAATATAGGGTCATTCTTGACCTTGGGACACATCACATGTTAACATGATTTTTGTGCCAGGGAGTCTTTTTTGTCTCAGTTGTAGACTTGATTTGTCTGAAGATATCAATTTTAATAATTCTTCATCCCCTAGCTGTTCAATGGCTATTTCAGCATAAGGCAACTGAGATGGCACTGAGACAGATTCTATTTGGCTCAGAGCATCAGCGGGTGTATTTAATTCCCCTTTTATATACCTGATGTCTGTTGTAAATTGGCCTATGAATTCTAAGTGTCTCATTTGCCTTGGCGATGCATGTTCTGCTCTATGCTGAAATGCATGTGTGATAGGTAGGTGGTCTGTGTACACAGTAAAGGTTCTACCTTCTACATTATGCCTAAAATGCCTGATTGCAGCATTTATCGCCAATAGCTCCCTGTCGTACGTACTATAATTTTTCTCAGCCTTAGATAGTTTCCTCGAGAAAAATGCTAAGGGCTGGTTTTGATCATTGTCAATCTGGTACAAGGTTGCACCTATTGCAAAGTCTGACGCATCTGTTGCTATGCATAATGGCAGACTGTCATCTGGGTGAGCTAATAATGTTGCGTTAGCTAGCATATTTTTGACATTGTTAAATGCTAAGTTGGCTTCTTCTGTCCATATGACAGGAGTTTTGTCGCGTTTTTCATTTGTTTTTATCAAATCGAATAATTTGCCTTGTTCGGCCCCTGCATTTTTTATGCAACGTCGATAGAAATTTGTCATCCCTAAAAATCGTCTTAATTCAGCGACTGTTTTTGGTTTAGGGAAGTTTATTATTGGCTCAACCCGGACTTTTTGAGGGGCAATTCCAGCAGAAGTAATGTTGTACCCGAGAAAATCAATATTTGGTTTTGCATATTCGCATTTACCATGATTGATAGTTAAACCGGCAGCGTGCAGACGCTGTTATATGGTTCTCACTTTCTTCTCATGCACTTCAATGCCTCCACTGGAGCATATGCAGATATCATCTATATATGCATAGGCAGATGGTATGTCTCTCAATACCCCATTTATAAATCGCTGGAATATCTGTGCAGAATTTCTTATTTCAAATGGCATTTGAAGATATTCGAAGAGGCCGAATGGAGTTATTAGTGCCATTTTTTCAATATGGTTTGTAGCCATAGGTATCTGGTGGAAAGCCCAATTAATATCAATTTTGGTAAATAGATCTTTTCCTTTCATGTTTATATTAAAATCCATGATATTAGGAACTGGATATCTATCTGGTTTTGTTTGAGCATTTAGGCATCTGAAGTCACCTACTACTCGCCATTTTCCACCTGGCTTAGGGATGATATGAATGGGTGAGCTCCATGAGCTATTTGAGGGTCTACAAACTCCTTCTTTTACCATTCTATCGAATGCATCCTTAGCCACTTTTAATCTATCTGGAGCTAAGCGTCTTGCTTTTGCTACACAGGGTTGTCCTACAGTTTCTATTATATGAACTGTGTCATGTTTATATGTAGGATTTGGATTAAAAGTTGGTTCGGTGATACCAGGAAAATCTGTCAATATATTGACGAATTTATCATTTGGTTGCATGCACGCATTAATTATATGAATTATTTGATAATTTTTAGTTTTTCCTTTTACTCACCGGTTGTGAAGTCTATTAATTGTTTATTTTTAAGATCAATCAATAGTCCATAATAGGCTAAGAAATCTGCTCCTAATATAGGGTATTTGACATCAGCTATGGTCAATGTCCATTTCATTGGTTTGATAAAACCTATATTTACTTTGCATTTTTTAATTCCATATGCAGAGAAACTATGGTTATCTACTGCATTTAATTGGGATTTCGGAGTGTTATTCTTGTGCTTAATCTTGGCTGGCAGTAAGCTTATATCTGCGCCTGAGTCAGCAAGAAATTCCCTCCTTTTTGACCTGTCCTGTATGAACAGGCGGTGAGAGTAGTTATCTGAGGGGTTGGTTGCCACTGATATGACCCCTCTCACTAGTTTGACTTACTGGGAGATTTTTGATTGTCTCTAACCTTATCCAATTCAGAGAGCAGTTCCTTTTTCTTTTGCTCGTCTTTGATCATCCTTTTGGCATAGAATTGGCAGGTGATTTTATAGGTCCTGGCATTTTCTCCCCATTTATTATGGTGGAAGCAATAGTCTTCGCGTCAATTCGGATTTTTGTATTTGGGTCTAGATTTAGACCTTGGTGGTGTTCTGCCAGGGCTGTTTTTTCTGCTATTATTTCTACAGTCACAAGATCTAGAGTCTCGTTCTCGCCAATTTTGGTTTTTGGAACGGCTGTTTCGGTTTCCATTGCTGCTGTTGGTGTTTTTATGTTCCATTTTCAAAGCAGCAATTTCAACTCTAAGTTCCGCTATTTTGGATTTTTCTTCTGAGATGGCACTGATTGCAGTTTTACCTGTGTATTCCAGTGCCTGTTCAGCAGCTTTGGCCAAATTTATTAATGCTTCATCACTGGTAGCATTCGTAAGATTTAGAGCTCCAAGTGATTGCACAACTGATGTAGGTAGTTGTTGGCAAAATCGGTCAGCTATTACCAAGGGTGATACATGGTTATCCCCTTTTTTCATGAGTTTAGCCATAAATACTGTGGGCTTGTCATCTCCAATGGACATGCCTCTCATCAGTTCTCAAATTTCCTCTCGAGAGGTTATGCCAAATGCAGTTCTTATTTTATTCTGGAACCAACTGTACGAATCTTCTGCTTTGTCAGGACATTCCATGTCGGGACAGGCTTTTATGATTTGTGCAGGCATATTTCCACAAAATTGTCTGTATCTGTGCTCCCAAGGAATCTCCTCGAGTCGGAAACAGCCGGTTAGTTGTATAAACCAGGTTTCTACGTCCTTTGGGAGAAACTGGTGGTTGGATCCGTTTTTTGAGTGTATTTTTGGTGTTTTCTTCGACTTTCTTTTTGTCGTACTCCGATATTGCCTTGGCTACAATCTCCTTCATATATTGATCGAACAGCTCCTTTTCTATCTGAGCCTGTTTTTCAGCCAGTAACCTACGTTCTTTTTTCTCTGGATTTTCGTTTTACGTTCCAGGCATTTTAGTTTTGTCGTTTTTTAGCATTATTTTTCCGTTTCTTAATTTTTGGAAATCCAGCTTAACCGAATTTGTAGCAGAAATTATTGTAGGACTTTTTCCTATCTAGCAGATGTATATGCGTGTTTTACCGAGATTTTGTTAACCCGTCCGGTTATGGGCAACGTTTATTTGGTATAGAGGGGTAAATTTCCCACTCTGTAGTCCACTAATAGTCACCTATGTCACACCAGCTATTTCTAGCCAATGAAAAAGTCGCGTCCAAGCCACACTTATCAACAGAGCGATTTATCACTTGTCAAGCGTTTTCATGCCTGAACCATTGTAGCAACGTCCAGGTCACCACTGTGGCTTGTTTGGTGTAGGTAGATGCTACCTACACGGGGTTCATGGAACCTTTGAGGGAGATGGTGGTTTACGTGCGGGGCAACCAAATTGTTTCTCATTACCGGTAGCCAGCCGGCTTAAAAGGCCTAACTGTACACAAAGCGTACTTCCTAACTGGGGCAATCGTCCAAAGGGGATGCAGTACCTTATACAGACCACAGCACATATACTGTCAGTGAGTATGTAAGTATTACACACTCACTTGCCTCAGTTTACCGCTTCAACGGTAAACACAGAAACGCATCGTCTGTATGAGTGCATACAGACGATAAAGTTTGTTTTACGTGCAATGCACAATTAGTATGGGTCGCAGACTTTGGTCTGCAACCCGTCTGTTGACGCAGGGCCAAGCCCTGAGGGAGGCAAAGAGGGAAACGTCCCCACAGTAACTAAATGAAGCACTATTAAATTTGCATAATGTTTTTCCTCTGCTCGCTTTATATACACGCACCGCTATTAACCCTAGGTTCATGAAGAATGCACTTACAAAAATCCATCAACATCAGTTTGGTAAATTCTGAGATTATCCTTTACATACATTTTTTCAAATTTTCCTCTTCATATATTTGTATAGATATAAATGTTGAGAATTACACATTACTGAGCAGTCATTATTGGGTTTCAAAGAAGAAATGGGGATATAACTACTATGTGAAAAGAAGCAGTAACCATGTACATAGGAATAACGATAGAAAACTGACTCCAGTATCAAGAGTAGTGTGTCAAATACTTGCAGATAACCTATGAAATGCAGCCAATATGAGTCCATGCAGCATGATCAGCAAGTACCTATCAGTATTTCATAATGAGTTCAATAATTAAAAAAAAAGCCCTCTGGAAATACAACCAAGTCATCAATGACGTATCATTGTATTCTGAAACATCACTTTTGGTGAAAAGACACTTTAAAAATCCTTGGCCCAAGGGAAAAGTGCCACTTTACAAAAAGTGAGGTTAGAAAATACAATGGCTAGAGTTGTTAAATAACAATACAAATATTGATATTATATCAATATTTGTTACAATTTTTAAAAAATTACAAAAAATCCAAAAATTTTAATTCCAATGTACAGCTAATTTTCTCTTATTTGGTAAAACGGTAATTCAGTTATCGATACCACGGCTGTAACTAGCTTTCTTGCGCTCTAGACATACGAACTTTTTGACGCCTTTCCATTACCTCTATAAGACTTGCTCAAAAGCGCTTCGTCGTTGTCGATGTATCAAATTTATGGTTTTTTTTTTTTTTTTTGCCAGTGAAATCAGAATTCCGCCTTTACGCTTTTCTGCCCCGGACAAATGGCCGAGTTGCTCATGCCTAGTTACAGCCCTGATCGATAGGCAAAATATTGATATTTTGGTGAGAAAAATCGATATATGTCGATATGTTTGACAACACTACAATTACTACAATTACCAAATACAACTCACATTGTAGTTTTAGTGGAAATATAGGTAAAGGTGGGTCTAAATACCAACATAAACAATAAAGTTATGTAAAACCTATAATAGGTGATGGAACAAGGAATAAGGCACATAACTTCACAGTAACTTGTTGCTAATGATGTAACGAAGATATTTTTAAGAGAAGAGCAAAATTAATACAAATACAAACACAAATTTTTTGAAATTTCTATCTGAAAATCAAATTTTAAATGCATAGAACTTATCCAAATAGCCATATATGAACAGGGATTAGAGAGAAAATTTGGGCCTAAAGGGGAAAAAGTTTATGGGTCCTTGAAAAAATATAAAATTTGCATACACGCTCTGTAACATATCTAGATTTTAACTGTACAGGAAGTGTATTACAAATGACAATAAACTGGAGAAGCCAATAATGCAAGTTGTTGAGCAAGCGAAAATTTTTTTGTATTTTTCAGAGAAAATTTACTCCTATATTTTTCTCCTTTTTGTTTTAAAATTCTCGGCCCCAAAAAACTCGGGCCGGAGAGATTTTCCCTTTCTCCGGCCCAATTATCTGGCCAGAATAAAAACTTTATCATAACATCAGTTAAGTATAGGTACCTACTTAAGTAGTCCAAACAAATTAGCTCAAAAAATGACTTGTAGATAGCTGCTACCTACACGGGGTTCATGGAACCTAAGGAGGAAGACAGTGGTTTACGTGCGGGGCGATTGAATTGTTTCTCGGTACCGGTAGCCAGCCGGTTTAAGTTGCCTTACCGTACACTAAGCGTACTTCCTAACTGGGGCAATTGTCCAAAAGCGATGCGGTACCATATACGGACCGCAGCACGTATACTGTCAGTGAGTATGTAAATATTACATACTCACTTGCCTCCGTTTACCGCCTCAACGGTAAACACTGAAACGCATCGTCTGTATGAGTGCATACAGACGATGTAATTTGTTTAATGTGCAATGCACAATTAGTATGGGTCGCGGACTTTGGTCTGCAACCCGTCTGTCGACACAGGGCTGAGACCTGAGGAGGCAAAGAGGGAAACGTCCCCACATGACTTATAGAGGAAATATTTTATAGAAAACTGAATTTTAGTAGAGTCATTGGCTGCATCATCCTTAACAACAACCAAGACCCCTGAAAGTCTTAATGTGAGGGATGTGACCATTTCCCCAGGGAAGTTAAAATGATGGAGTAATGCAGTTTCAATTTATCGCACCAAACTTTCATCTGATCAGTTCTTTGGCATTAAAGTCAAACTAAGAGGATTTTGGCAACTTTTTGTATCAGTTGGCATATTCAAATTTTTATATTGTATTTGTTTTTGAAAAAAACACGATTTTGTCAACTATCCAACTGATGAGCGGAAATATCCAACTTACCAACTTTCCCAAAAATACCAGGGGGCAAGCTCCCCCTTAACTCCGTCCCTGATTGTTGCATCACAATTTCATTGGAAAACCCCCCAAAAAAATCTTTGCATGAGGCAGCTCTGATCCTAACCCTCAGCAAGTATTAAGGATGTCACACAATAGAGCAAAACTGAGCAATGTCCATGTAAAAATGGCTAAACACTGCTCAGTTTTGCTTCAATGAGTGACATCTCTAATACTTCGCTGAGAGTTAGGGTCATCTATGAATACCGCTTATAGTCTTTCAACAGGCAAACTCAGATTTACTTAAACGTAACTTTCCTTAAATATGTCCTCAGTAAGGGTAAACAAACCTTAAAAAACTAGGAAATTTTTCATTTGAAACTCCTAATAATTGACAAGGTTTATTTTACTTATAGGCTGTCCTATTGGATTCATTTGAATTTTCAATTCAGCCGCTATATAAAAAATAGATCATCCATACGTACGTACCTGCAGTGTATTAAATCAGAGGGTAAAGACCAAATCCCCTGAATCTGTCAATTTTTAAGCACTTTACAATACCTAGTGACAAATGAATATAAATGTATATTGGAAAAAAATTGTTACGGAATATTATTTTACGATTAAATATTTTTCAAGTTCATACTTCCTATTCCTCGACAGCATGTTGGATACGGCACTGATAAACGCCAGTTATAAATTTTTATCTACTTAAGTTCGCCTCGGTGTTTGTAAATTCGAAAACTGCAATTTTAATTTTTATAATCGTTATAATTTTAAACTTTTTTGAAGGTCATGAAAAATAATATAAACATGGAAAAAGCAATGAAGAATAAGAATTAGATTGTAAAAATGTTTTTATTTCTTTTTTTTCCAACAACTCCGATGTGATCCAACTCCTCTATGTTGTTGTTAGCCCATCCCGCAAGAGATGCATTATTCACAAAGGAATTTTTCGCTTCATTCACCGGTGACACTCAAAAAAAGAGGAAGGTTTTAATCGATCTAAAAATACAAAACTTTATTCAATATCAAGAAACAACATTCATCAGCAGAGGATACTCGCTAAAAGTAAACATAATTGAGATGAACTCTGAACTGACGTGATTGACTCATGCATTCGCAACAAACATTAAAACTTTTACTCTTTTGATACATGATTCACTAATTCACCTTTCATTTGCAATAGCTTCTTTACTTGAAACCTTCACAGGCTTACAGACAAACTTGAATGAATTCAAGACACTAAAAATGTTTACTAAGTGGAATGAATTTCAGTCCAGCGAACAATTAACGGGCTAATTAAGCTAATGAACGCATAACTACCGTCTGCCGACGCGGTTCGACCGAAAACGCAGAACAGGTACACGGAAACAGTATAATCATTTACAAAATAATAATCTTCCGTTGATTGTGTAGAGCAAAAAACAGGCGCTTCGGCAGATTAGCCTATAATACGTCATTAATAATCGGGAATAACGACTACGCATTATTGTAGCACTTAGAAGAATAGTATTTACGTTGTTTTTTCTCGATGCACATGCATCAGACAAGGACTTTCAGCTACCTTTCCTGACCTTACCTAAGAGACACGAAAAAAAGAAAGAACGAAAGAAAAAGAAAAGTTGTTTTATCTTTTTCGCAATAATTCTCACCATAATATCGAATTTAGAAACGCTGTCTGAGACGGACCTTGTGACGGTGGACGAAGATATTTCGTTCGTGGCACAAATCCAACGGTGCGTGTTAAAAAAAACTAATCGTATGTGAAGAAACAGAGAAAGAAAAGTACGAAGACGATAATATGAGTAAGAGAGGAAAAAGAGAGTATAAAAAGTGTGCGCGCGCTGGAGAGAGTGAGACAGAGAGGGAAACTTGGAAGCATGAAATCGAACATATCGAATAGGTACCTACGTTATAAAAGTTCAACAAAATAAATTCGACGAGGAGGGATGAGGGTAATCAATCGAAAAGTTAGAATTAATAGAAACAATCCTAAAATAACATCCAGACTCCATGCACCCTACATCTAGAATATTAACCGCCAGACCTACGACATGAAGAATACGTCAAGTCAATACTCGCGATGATAATCGAATAGTCTGTTGAGCCGTCGCATCCGCGGTCGCGGCAGAAATGAAGTTAAAAGTCTAGCGCAGTCTGAATTTTGCTATAGAAAACCCAGTTTGCCAATTCATCTACAATTCTACCAAGTTCATTACTTCCAACGAAAACAGAATCGCACGCGCTCATTTCACAAAATTATGAGAAAAAATTTTAACTTTTTCAGAATCGTGGAAAAACCGCTTTTCCAGGAATTTATTAAACTCCAGTTTTTTCAGAAACTATACAGAACTAATAGGCACTGAATTCCTATCAGACCTGGTTCCATTTATAGACTAATTTTAGTGAAAATTTCAGCCCTATCCCTTTCGTAGTTTTCTCAAAACCGAGAACACAACATTTTCTCCAGCAATTTTTCTTTTCCAGTTTTTTTATAGAAAGTACTGAACTAAAAGGCACCAAAATTCTATCTGACTTTTACCTGCATACGGACGATCCATTGTGAAAATTTTAACTTGATTTCTTTGGTCGTTTTCTCAAAATCTTGGAAAAACCACTTTTTTGGGAACTTTCCGTTTAACCGTTTTCTCCCTAACTACTGAACCAATACCAACAAACTTCTTTCAGACCTTCTCCCATATGAGGACTATCTCTCGCAAAAATGTCAGCCATTTCCGTTATGTAGTTTTCACAAAACTATAAAAAACCCAAAATTTGGGCGATACGCGTATAGATATGTAATATCTCAATGGCATTTTAACTATTTAAACTCTGGTCGGGTGGTCGCTTCCGTTTCTTTTTTTTTTAAAGAGAGCAATATTAGGAGTGCAAAAATTTTGAAACTTCTGAAAGGACAGTTTTTAGAGAAGTCAATACTCTTTTGAAGCATTCCTAATATTGTAGAATGAACTACGGAAAGTATAGCCTACCTTTCTAAAATAAAATTTCAATTTTCATTCCGCTATTTTTCTTAGGTTGCCTACTATTTTATTAAAATCTCAAAACTTTTCAAAAAATTCTGAAGAGAGAAAAGTATATTAGTATAAAATAAATAAACCCTTAATCAAGAAGACTTACACATCTAATAAGTTAGGATTTTATACGAATTGTTGAAATCGATCTGACTGAACTCCCACGTCAGGTTTACATTCTGAACTTATTGAAATTTATACGGTCTACACTTTTTGAAACAAAACGTGGCCGCGAAAACTTTCAAGAACACGTGTCCTAATACTTGGTTGGAACGTTTTAAAAGCGATGTGGGGCGAATGCATAATTCGGAGGTTATGAATACCTACGTCGTATTTTAGGCTGACGCGATATTCAATTCATTAATAAACAGGCCAATAGTCATCAATTTTGTAAACGTATTAATCACCGAATTAATACTGACAGGAAAGGAACGAAGAGCTGTTGCAGTTGCAGCAGGTGTAGGACAACTCAATCCCTACATTATGGCTTGTAACAATAAATTTCGTGAATATACTCGCACGTACAAAAATTGTCACTAATCGACTAATTTGATTTGAATGTTACTTACCAGTCTAGAATGCCAGTTATTCTTCTGTGAAGTGGTAGAAGTCGACATTATAATGTCCGTTGGTTTTAATAATCTCGCACTCGTGAACTAAAAACTACAAAAGAGAAAAAACCCTTAGACACAGAAGTTAATAATCCACAGGGTTTCCTCGAAGATGAAGACTCACTTATGAATACTGATGTTCGTATAGAAAGGGTGTATGAATGATTCGAATGGAGTTTCGTTTCGAATAATGAAAATTTTGAGGTTCACCAGGCTCAAGCAATTCAAGGTTCGTTGAAAAAATTAGATACCGAATTTCAAATTGCAATTTATAATGAAATTTTCATTCGATTATTTTGAAAAAAGATTTCGCGAATACCATTGGCATTATGAATCGTATACCCAACATTAGGCCTACTATTCTACGTTCAGTACATTTACTGCATTGGTAGACTACTGCTATATTTATAGGTTAGACTACAGAAATTTCATTCAACAATAGTTAGGTCAATGTTCATTCTCTCAGGCCAGGTCTTCTCGCTGTGGGTACTTGAATATGATTTATCTTAGACAGTCCCACACAAACTCTTGTGGATGAATACCAAAGAATATTTATTCAACTCCTTTCTTCGTAGTGCAAAGGCTTCGAGTCAACTGAAAGTGTGGGAACATAACGTACCTATAACGGTAAACATTGTAAAAATTGCTTTACTCTTCTCCTCATAAATATTCAACGCACGTACGCTTTCAATAGAAAAATAATTCATATAAACCAAAAATTGAATAATGACATCGTTTGATCCAGGCTCTCAATGAATTAACGGCGTTTAGTGAATCAAAGAAAAAGAGTTAGGCTAATTTCTATGCTTTCGTGAAACATTTTTAGTAATTACATTAATGTGTTTAACTATCTCATTAGAACAGAGAAAGTATAGTGTCCTTCAATACTTCAGTGCTAAAAGGATGATCGGCCTACATTATTTTTTGAAGATCATTCCACTTTACTTTTAAGGTGATTAAGTATACAAAGCTGAAATGTAATTAACTGAACGGTTTTCATTAAATAAATACCGTAAAAATAATTCCACAATGAAGAATTAGATTAGTCCAAACTCAATGATACGATTGTTTCTTTACTAACCTAAAGAAAAATTTCGCAATATTACTACGTAATTTGAATAGTTCAGTACACAGAGTATTTAAATATTATAGAGCACGCATATTCATCTATAAACATTATTACGAAATAGGGAACCACTTTTGAAGCTGTTGTCCCCGCTCCTACGGTATCGAATTCGAATTTGCTTACCTCGTCATTAGCAATAATCAAACAAATTTTCTTCAAATAGTAATTTAATTAAATGAATGAATAAATATAATTATTAATTTAAAAATCAGAACAAATACGAATTTCGTAAATAAAAATGAGATTAAAAATAATTGTTGGTTGATACCTGAAAAGGCCAAGATATTTTGATCGTTAAAGTGGTGCCACTTTTCGTTTCACGTGCTTCTTCTATTATAATTAAGTACCTCCTTCACCGAGCTTTGCTCTGATGTGGAAAAAGAGAAAATTTTGTCAATTTTAATCAAGCTGGAAAACTTCAGCAATATATTTATTAGTTATACCGCATATCCTTCAGTATTATCGTATTCATATTCATATCATCTCAAGAATTATGATCGCAATATTTAACTCATACTTTATTGGATGAATCATATAATCATACGCACTTTTGTACTATATAATTAAAATACACAGTACAGGCCTAGCAAAATTCGCTAATAAAACCTTTATTATTCATTACTTTTAGGGTTAATCAATTTTTCATAGTTCGTTGTTATCACTTGCTGCTGATGGATAGATTGAGATGCTCGTATATCTATGTTCAACGAATTTTCTCAAACTTGAGACCTACGAAGATCATTTTTTCGTACCCAAATACATCTATGTTGTAATTTTCAACAACATCGTCAGTCTAGTTCTTCATAAAGCGTTTACTTACACACATACACACATACAATTATTTCTCGTATTATAGTATAGGATAAGATACTCTGTAATTCAATGACGCAAACGCCACCTAACTGAGTTATTGGCCTTGGTCTCGTAACGTTTGGATCAGTGATGAACGGCGAATCTTGACGACTAGTATTATAAGGACCGGCAGTATACATGTAGAAAGCTTGAGCTTTAAACAGTTGATAAATCCCAACTGTAAAAACGCTATAATCAGGAAATAAATATAAATACAGTAGGTATATAGGGGAGCTATTCCACGGATATTTTATTTTGTTTAAGTCGTTTCAGCAAACTCAATCGACGTAACAACTTACTGTTGGGAGAAAGATTGAGTGCCGGCCCTAGTGTTCAAGAGTAATCAATGCGTCAAGAAATCAAGAATTTATCTGTCTGGGAACTCACTGAAACGAATCGGTACAAATGGTGATAATCATCCCGTTACTACTGATACTCGTATAAATATAACCGCAACAACAGTCGACTTCGTGATAAAATTCATCCGTTTTCATTAAACATCCTGCTTTCTTGAGTGTCTCAAAATTGGTTTGCAAGTTACTGAATGATCGATTAAAAGATGATCAAGAAAATATTCATTCGGATTTATAAATTGATTCGATTCAAAATTTTTCATTATATTCGTTATTCGATTCTATAAAAATGCACTCTACTAATCATGAATCTTTCTTTTTTTTTTTTCAATGTGAAAAATCAAGATTCAAGAATAAGAGAAAATGATGCCTACGTGAAGGGATTATATCTAACTAGTGTTCTTATAACCTGACTTATAGTTATAGTATAGTATAGTATAAAAAGTACCGTAGCATGGGGTTACTTTGTGACTATGGGGTAACTTTGTGATAACACATTTCCAGACCTGCAGTCTTCAGCTGGCAGCACGAATGGACGACTGAAGCGCTACCTATGGGGGAATTGGTAGGATAGGCACCAATATACGATCTGAGTGTAAAACTACCTTGACTAGTGATCTCTGGAGAATTGTAGAATTAGTTTGGTGAAATGCGTGATATCAGGTCGAGCAAAGAAAAGTGCCCAACTTTCAGTCGCAACGACAAAACAAAAAGGTATTAGAAGATTGCGCAGAGGAAAAAGTTGGAGTATTTTAGTTTGGAGGAAAGCTCCATGAGTGATTAGACAGTTACGTCATTTCAACGAGTACCAATTTTGTTATCGTTCAATATGACGAAGGGCAGTACCCAGGTAAAATCATCAAGATTTGCGAATCAAAGTATACAATTAGCTGTATGCAATGAAAGGGCACTCAGGGGCAGTGGATTTAGCCCACACCACCAGATGAACTCGAGTACGACATTGAGGATATTGTCAGGATAATAAAATCGCCTCTCCAGATCGCCCGTAGGGCTCTTTTCCGTGTGCCTGAACTGAAATAGTTTTTAGAACCTTTTTTCACTTGTAGTTCCTTTTGTTTTCAGCCTTTTGTAGCATTTTTTTTTGTATTCTGTCTAAATTACATGTACTTTCAATCTACATCCTCAACTTTGTGATAGGAGGTGTTCTGAAGCGAGTATGTTTGGGATTGTATCTTACTTTAATCGAGGCAGCACAACTTGGTATTTACAAAAAACTTGTCACAAAGTAACCCCATGCTACGGTATATTTTCAGAGAGCTTTACAAATTTTGCCTACTCTATGTGGCCACTGATAAAGAAACTGTAGGATGTTAAAGACTTACAAACAGGCAGTTCTTTTTTTTTTAAACTTGTTCTCATAATTAAAAATTGTTATAAGTATAAAATTGATGTCTGGAAAATCCACAGTATTTTTATTCCAATCATTCAGATATTTGTGAAGTTGGTAAAGGTCAAAGCAAAGCATAAAAAACACGAGACGTCAAAGGAATTGCCTAATAATACTAATAAGTAAGGATAACTTGTGATTTCATTATTTTATGTAAATGGATTCGAAAAAGTATTCGATCGAATACCAATCCTTTTCAAATATTGAGATTCGGATGCGTGATTCGAATCAAATTTTATATTGAGGATTTGGATTTGTGAATCGATTCCTTTTTTGACCCTGCGGATTCGGATTCGTGAATTGAATTATTTTTTCCCGGACTTCACCCATCACTGACAAGCGTCAAGACGCCAAAAACAAAAATATATTTCACATCTCATTCGGTCATTACGCACATTCATCTCCTATCACATCAAAGTCGGTCAATCAACACAGACTAAAAAATTCGAATCATTGAATTTCAAACTTTCATCCGAAGCAGAATCATATACGTAATATGGAAATGGTTTACTAAATTGCGCTCACAGTACTCTTTTCCAAAAAAATTTCAAGTTTCAAATCTCAGATAATAATCTCAATTTCGCCACTTGTAACACATCTTCCATTCTTCACAATCGACAAAAATAAGTCTATGCAATACAGTTCTTGAGGTCGAGCTAAATTTTTAATAACATTTTTGGGGTGTATTCCTGTAATGTCCACTGTAATTAATTTTTGAACACCTATTTTAAAAAAATGGCAAATCAAAAAATAAAAACGTATGACCCATAGGCTGATTAATGGGATGCTGGAAGGTTAAGCACTCCAGAATAGACATTTGGCCTCCAGAAAATTTTTCAAAAAAAAACTGAATACAGGGGAAGTAAGTAATACTTAACAAGCAATTCTGAAATAGCATAATTTTTTAGAGGACGAGCACTGGTTTTAGTACCATTTTGAAGGAGGAGGGTATTTCAGCTTCTCAGAGATTCGAAAAAACTTTTACTTGCTCTGCTCGTTAAACGTTTGTCATTTTCATTTGAAAACTTTTCAATGATTTCTTGACCAGACCTTTTTCTTTAATACATCACAGAGTAGAGTACGATATATCTTTTGGAAGATGGAGTAGGGGGTACATATAGAACTTGACCGGTACTTAGCCCCCCCCCAAACGTTATGACAAAAATTTACCTATGATGTGCTCCTTTCTCAAAAGTTCGAAAAATAAAAAAGTTTAGAAAACCGATACAATTTTTCATTTTTACGAATCGTTACCGCATTTGTAGCCCGGAAGAATTACGGATTTGCAAATGAAATAATTTCCAGCAAAGCTTTTATTGCTGTAATATGTTCAGAATCCCTGGGTATGTAAAAAAAAGTCCCAACCCCTACCCCTCAAGCTCATCTCCGGGAGGGCTAAACATACGCGATTGTTTTCTGTTTTTGCGATTTTACTCAAAAGTAAGAAGGTTTCACAAGAAAAATATTTCAGTAAAAAAACTACATCGAGGTACAGATTACATTTTCTAAATGAAACATTAAATCTGCCATAGTGAAAAGGTCAATATTTTATTGTTTTTTATAATTTTAAGAAAGACTCATCATTACGACAGAATTTTAACGTTTTGTTGCTTACTGATCAGTAATTATATAAAATATCTTCCTTAACAATATTCAAACGTGAGTTTACATGACTTGGAAATCGCTCACTCGCTGCGCTTATTTTGCAAACTCCCTCACATGTAATTGCTCACTTTTTAATCTTAGTGTGTAATGTACTATTATTGTACAATTTGATTTTTTTCGCATTTTGATTTTACTCATGGCCGGCGTCTTTCCTTTTTCCTACGAGGTACAGAACCTTTTTTAAATGTGTAAGTTACTAGGGGAAGTATTTTCTAACTATTCAAAGTAGATATATGCATACTTATGTTTAATGCTATTTTTCTATATGTAAACCATTTTCTTTGTCATTAATAATGTTTTTAGATTTGAAATGTTTGTGAAAAAGCCTTTACTGTCATCCACAGAACTTTTTTATTATTAGTTTCACATTTTTTGTAGAGGAGTCAGATCAAATCATTTTAAAAATATGTTTCTCTTTAATTTATGAAACTCTCAGATTTTAAGAGACAATCTTCAATCATTTTTTCAAATAAGGCAAAAAACAGAATACCTTTGCCTTATACTTATATGAAAAACTTTGATAAAACATTTTTTTGAACCAAATTATCGAGAAGTTAATGGTTTGCTTCACGTACCTACGTCTTTAAATGCGCTTCAAAACATACGACTTATGAAAATATTGAAAAAAAACTTTTGAACGAGAGCTGTTTTCAAGATGAGGTTTTTTATGTCATAACTTTCTGGTAACATCTGAAATGCTATTGGGATATTGTGAACAGTTAGGAGTACGTTAACTTCCACAACAATGACATTGAAAAATAGAGGAAACAGATAGCAGAAAATATATTGGAAAAAAATGTTAGGAAAATGAAAAGCATTCCTAATTGGTCGCAATGTTGGAGTGCATCAGAAAAGTAGAATAAAAGTAAAGTTTAAGTCCACTCGAAATTTTCTCCATTTTACACTTTGTTGATATAAAATAAAATATTAAACAAATACAGAAATAAGGATATTAAAACCATTTCCAAATTGGATGAATGTAACTTTTTAGTTGTTTTTCAAGTCAAAAAATACATAAAATGAAGGTCATTCCCATTGAAAAGGGAGGCGTCAAAAAAAAAAAGAGTGTCCTTTGGAATATATGGTAGAAATGAAACGTCTATGCTATGATGTTATGATACCGTGATTTTCAGTAATCAGTTGAATCAAAAAGGGTTGAAAACTTGAAAAAAAATTTTTTTATTGAATGGCAAATTTTCTTTTAAATTGCGTTTTTTCGTTCATTTATTTTCAAGTAGGTAGCTAATTTTGATGGAATACAGATTTAAGTAAATTTTCTCTTCTTTCCGGCAGTACCAACACCAGCATAGAGGCTGAGGAATCATTGATTGAAAGAGGAGAAGTTTCTGGATTTCAATAACATTGTTTGTCAACTTTTGTTTTTTTGTTCGTTTATTTTTATGCAATTGATGACTAAAAAATTAAATGAAAAGCAAATTCAAGAAAATGTTTTCTTCTTTCTAGAAATGACAAACTCAACTCTCCAGATTAGTCTGAAAAATCATTCAGTGAATGCAGGGAGGTTTCTGAATTTCAAAAACTAGCCAATGTTCTGTTAATTAAAATTTTTTTTGTTGGTTCATTTTCAAACAGCTTAAGATAATTAAAATGTTATATGTAAATTTTATCTTCTTTACAACAACATCAACCCCAGCTCTCTAGCTTAAATAGATGCTTAGGAATCATTAAAGTGAAATAATAAAGGTTTTTTCCCAAGCTAAAATGTTTTGTTCAATTAACCTCTAAGTAGCCACAAAATGGAAAGTGAAGGTAGATGAATTCATTTCACAAACTTAATTGTACTAAAATAAAGACTAAATCTTCAGCCTTTAAAATCCCATCTATATGATGAAACACAAATGAAGTATTACCTATCCTGATCCAGAATTCTCAGAAAAAAGTTTTGAGACTCCGCAAGTAAACAATACGTATTTAAAACACGTATTTACATGAGAGGTGAAAAATTTTTCTCTGGGAATCATTATTGTACCTACATTTTAGTCGGTTTATAAGAGGATTTTATTAATGGTAACAATGAGCTTTATTTCGATGTTTTTGAATGAATGGCAATCCCAAAGCAACGCAGCTTCCAGCTTGAATTCAGGTCTCATGTATACTACGCTAAAAAATTCGATGGGAGAAACAAGGTATCAGTTAGTTACCGATAACCCGTCCGACCAACCTGGCTTCGAAGAATGGTCATAAAGCCGATAGAAACGGATGCAAGAACAACGCATGTATAATGTTTGATATAGAGGCGAATAATTTTGTAAACTAACAATATCTCTGAAGGCTGTATACAGTATATGGCAATTTGGCGCCAAAAATATTTCTCTTGCAATATAATTAGGCGACAGAGGCATAGAAAATATCGTATGATTCGCCAAATGCAAAGCACGTTTAATTTATACGCCCTCAAAAAGAGAGGAAAAAAAACCCAAACAAACCGAGTGGATTATATACGAGCTTAACACGACCCAAACGAGAGTAATTTTCAAGAGGCGACAATATCATGCGATAAAAACCGTGTTCGGTGTAAAACAAAACAACCCTGCAATGTATAAAGAATTTACGCGCTATAATCTCATTTGGATTTCATTCACTGTCTCATTCGCCCCTAATTCAGAAGACAATATAGTCAGGAGGAGGGTAGGAGCGACTATAATTGCAATCGACTGGCACTTGCTTAGAAGTGACGAGGGAATAATAATACGATGGTACAAGGGGGTGAGGTCTGTGCCGCATCGAAACTGGAAGTTGCAATAAAAATGTTTTGCGGTTGTTAACATAATTCACAAATATTTTTCTATTTAAATTCTTCTTCATATTTTATTCATTTCCTTCAAAATAATAACGAATTACACAGCATGTGTGCCTTGCGTGGTGATGTGGATCTTCCAAAAAACACACGTTGATGATCCTTTTTCGTTGGAATAATACCACGGCAAGCTTATAAAGACGTAAATAAAAATATTTTGCTGCTAAAACACAGAACACTTTTTTCTCTCCACACCTCACATCCCCTTCATTCAATTAACCGAAACGTTAATGTTCTATCATCTACGCTTAGGTACTGCTTGCGTCATTTCGCATGTTAATGAATTCCCATTGTCGCAGTTATAGGCTACAATGCTGCACCTTGCACGCAATAGCTACAATCAAAAATTAACTGAGCAGTTGGATCGAGAATTCTGACTCTGACGCATATCGGTATATCTACTCACTAGTAACTAATCTTACAAAATTCAGGTCACCAGTAAGGAAATATTTTTTCAGAAAATTCTCAGATTTTAATCCTACACAGAATCGAGATACAAAGGGTACCTATTATAAAAATAATTATGTTAAAATAGTTTTTTGTAATATAAGAACAGACAAGTAGGTGATTTCGATATAAAGGCGAATGCTGTAAATCGAATCAATCAACTATTTTGCATGCATCACACACAATTTTTTACAACAGCCTCCACCCCCAAAAAAATATTTTTTTACAACCAAATATAATATAAATAAATTTACCTTTTTTTCAACAAAAAAATCTCCGTATTCCTTCAACCCAACCACAGAAAAAACAAAAAACTGAGAAAGCAGCAGACGTGAAGAAAGCGATCGACCCATGAAAAAATGTAATCGAGCGGTGTAAGAAAGTCAATTCGAAAATACGCATGCGCCCAACGATAAAATAATAAATAGAATCTCTTATCCAATCCAACCAAACAAAAAAACTAATATTCCAATCTGGCATGGATCACGTGAGAAAAGAAAAATTCCCTCAAATGCCCAAAAAAAAATACAAGACAAAAATGAAAGGTAAAAACTGTAAGTATACGACATAAAATACAGTTAAAGACCGTCCAAATTTCTCGCCTCCCCAGCCAAAAAAAAAAAAAAAAAAAAAAAAAAAGACAAAGATGAAAGGAAAAAAATGAAAGTACGACGGAGAATCCATATAAAAGCCGTCTGAAATTATTACAGAGCCAAGAAAACCCTAATCTCCACCAAAATTTTATCAAATTTTACCTTCAAAAACGACGTTCTGAGATACTGATTCCACGAATAATTTGAAAAAAATTTTTTATATCGATGAGAAATGAAATAAGTCAATCAAGCGAACGCCATGACTTCCACTTTCAGTCGATTGCGATATACAACAAATACGTCATTACGATTATTAGACTTTAGCAATGTAGAAAAGATAATCAGATCGTTTCAACAATCTAATGAATTACAATTCACATTCGCTTCCTCGTTCTTTTTAATGAATTTCTTTTTCCAAAAAAGCTGTCGCAATTTTTCTCTTCATCCTTTTCAACGTTCACAGTCGTACACTAGTATTTCCTGGACAAATTTTGTACGACTTTTTCAGTTTTTTTTATATTTCATTCATAATAATCCCGCAAGAACTCAGACGATATGTATAGATATCGCTATACACTTTTTTTCCATTTTTTTTTTTTTTTTCAGTTGTCCATCTCTATTTTGACTAACCCCCACACAAAAACTTCAACTAACCCCAAAATTAATACTTTTTTAGCTCCTATAACCGGTCGGTCGAGAATTCAATTCCAACCTACCAGCTGTGGCATTAATGCACTCTGTTACAAAGTTTCCACATGCGTGACAAAAGTCCAAAAAACCAAGGCTGCGCTGCGGTAAGTGCAATAAAGCGAGACTCAAAAAAGTCTAGTTCCGTAGTTTGTGATGGAATGGAGATATTAAAACTGAATAAACTGATTATACTATAGGCTAAAATAAAATCCACGAACTAAATTCTATTCATTCGCATACCCATACTGCTATTTATACAACGGTGCATGTTCAATGAACGTATTTTGAAGAATTTATCAACTGGACGTGCCCATTAATGCACTTTTTATTTATAACATCCAAAGACACCGTGCACCACGTAGGTACACAGCAAAAGTACACGACTGAAGAAAGAAAAAAGAAGCTTCCATTATCGTTTAACCTCTTCCGATAAGGAAATAAAAATGAGAAGAGAGAAAACATCAAACGACTGAGGAGTTTCGATGAAAAATTGTATAGTAATGAAATCGAACAAAAATCGAACATTCTGATTCTGACAAGAAAAAGTACAGTAACCGAATAAATAATGCAAGAGGAAAAAAGTAAAAAACTTAAAAACAAAAGTAATGAAAGTATCAATTAATATAATAAAATACGAAATAATAAAGATGTATAATACATACACATCAAGCTACTAGTTCATGAATAGAAACGATTACACTAAGAAACATATGTCATATTAATATAATTTTCGAGGAAAAATTTCGGATAGGTATGTTTAAAAATTCCTAGGATACCATTAATTTACGCAAAACAGACGCAATTTTTAAGTAGCATTAATTACAACAAAAAAAAGAAACCTGCTTCAAAAATGCAGCACATGTAAAAATGAAGTTCAAGTAGTGGAGGTAAATAACCAAAGCCTTGAAAAATTGTGAAAAATTAATTTAAATTCCGTCAGTCGAGTGGGGTATACTCATTCGGGGATTTAAAAAAAAAATTATTTTAGTGAATTAAAATTATTAAAGACTAAAATGCACAACAATTGGATACTGTTCATACTGCTCTTCTATATACTAAATGCGTTTAACATGTATAGGTAATTCGAAGATGCTTGATTTGGAGAACACCGTCAAGAATAAATTAAAGAAAACATTTCAATTACAATTCAAAATATGAAAACCGTAGGTATTCAGTACTTGAAACAAAATTCATAAATATTAAGTTCATTTGAAATAAAATTGTATTTGAATCTTTCACAATCAAATTTGGATTTTTCAATTTCTATCAAACCAAGTGAAACAAGTGGTTGAATAGAACAGTTAAAAATTAAAAAAGTTAATGGATTCCTTAATAAAAGCACAGTGCGAATTGCTCTCTTCTGAATGACCATTTCTCCAGTGAAACTTGAAATTTTCACGTACAACACACCTGATACTCAAAAAAATTTTAATTATAAAATCACCTCTACAAAAGTCACATTTTTCAACTTTTCGAGAACTCTATACAAAAAACGCGCTCTAGGGTGTCAGCGAACTAGAACATTTAATGTGGTACACATTTCATCATATCGATATATCGATCAACACCAATTCCTCCATACTCTTATGATAAAACATTACATATCGATATTAATTTAATTGATATTCCCTCATTTCGACTAGTGGGGAAATTGTGATTGGCTGTAGGAATTTGTATTCTTTCTGTGATTGGCTGTAGCACCCTTTTTTAATGAAAATTTAACCAAAATTTTTTCCGAATTTACTCTGAATTCAGCGTAGTGAAAGTAGAAATGTGTACCACATTAAAAAGCAGTAATTTTCGCCTTCATTTTATAGTTATTCAGTGAATTGTACACAAATATTTTGTGTTAACTTTTTAAAAATTGAATACAGCTCATTTGTCAACTAAAAAAATATTTTTACGATAGAATTAATATTTATGGAGATGTAGGCTAAGTTACGCACAAAATATAAAAAACTAATTTGTATAACAGGTTTTTCACAATCACATGATTGTAAAAATTTTAGTGGGACCTAATTTTCAAGGTCATTCGCAACAGTGCATTAAGAGAAAAATAATATTTCCATTTCGTGGAATAAAAATTATAAAGTAAATGTCTTGTTACACCCCAAAGTTTCATATTTTATCAGAAAATGCCAATATGGATGAAAATCATCAAGAAAACGGATTCCAACCAATCGACTTCACAGCCCAACACCTGCCACTATTTCCCCACATAGCCTTAACAGCTATCTATAACTTAGGCCAACTCCATCAGACGTATCTTGGTGAGCCATACGTTCGCACTGTTCACCACCAACCTCCTTTTCATCCCATTATAATACCGGCAAACGAACACTGCGTGTTAAATGCACGCGACCCAACTCGGAACACTCGACCGACAGGTAACTTATTAAAGGGGGTATGTAGTGTATTCATGGAATACTGCCGCCTATGTAATTACACGCAAAAAAAAATTAGATTATTGTAAAAGCCAGTTTAACGAGAACCCAGGGCTTTCGATTTCGAAACTATTTTTCCTATTTTATTCTATGTTTCCCTCAACATATGCCCTCCGTCGTGATTCTGATGATCGTCACCTTCTACGAAATTACTAGCGCAACTGTACGATAAAATTTAATTAAATGATAATGAAACGACGTTTGAAATACTTAAAAAATGAGGCAATCAAAAAGAGCAAAAGAGGGGGAAAAAACACCGATTAAAAACGAAAAAACTGGACTAAGAAAAAACATTAGTATTATATAAGCGATACGTTATGAACGTTCTATAACAAGGGTGGTAAGAACTAACGCATACCGTAGAAATGAAATACCAGGTCACTTATCCCTTCACCATCCCTTTCGGGTCTGTTACTTTCGTATTTTGTCGATCAACGCGAACAAACCCTCGTTTTTTTCCTTTTCTTTCCTCCTCTACCCATTCAACTATTTCTATCAACTTGAACCCCATTTTTGTGCGTTCAGAAATAATACCCAACAACAACGAAGAAACCTTACAACGTACTTCCAGTAATACTGTAAATGGAAGGACAAAGAAGAAGAACGAGAAAAATGCATAAAGACAAGGGACGACTGGGAGGAAGGTAATGAGTGAAATGGATGGAGAAAAAATTGTAGGACAAGAGGTGAGGAGGATTGTTGAAAAAAGTAAAAAAAAATGAGTAATTGGATCTTCGTCGTACGAAGTACTGAAGATTAGGAGTTCGTGACCCGATCACTGATTAACTTTTTTCCCTTTTTTTTTTTTAAATTCGCGGTAAAATGAAACGAAAGAAAACGTAACAATCGAACGAATTAATTCTGGGAAATTCGACCGACGCGACTAGACTAACGTAAGAAGGAAATGAAAGTTCGATTCCATATGTGTTATTTCAAAAACATTCCCACCTCCCGCATTTAACGAAACGAAAAATAAATTCGTTGCTAAAGTTTCTAACAAGTCCACTTCACCTGTTTGTATAGGCATACATTATTATGATTGTTACGGAAAATAAATGTTAGGTACCTAGGCTAATTCAGGGTCACACAATAAAAGACATTTTTTGAACGAACGCACTCTTAATTTCTTCTCTGATAACCGACATCAAACATTAAATTCATACAGTTTAACAGCATGTACATACATAATATAATAATTAATAGTATACCTAATCGCAAGCTATAACTCCAAAGGACCCTCTACATAGAACATATCCGTTTGCTCGAATGATATAAATTGCCTATTTGAAGTTTTTCGTTGTCATCTAATAATTTGGATTCAAAAAATAAAAAGGCCTTTCTCTAGTTATTGCGCTATAGAATCTATGCGATATAAATAATCGAGTTGACCCTATAGCCATACGAAATGACTGGATCTTTGCAGTTCGCAGCGGAATTTCAGTCCTTCACCCTCTCAATATAAAATAGGCTATCACTTACAAGCGCGAATCAGCCAAGACCGTAGGTTCAAAATTACGAATTTTGGTCCAACAGTCTGTTAAGTCGTCTAAAAAGCGCAAAAATGAAGGGCAAAAAGCGCGAAATGAAGGTTAAAAAAAGCGCAAGTTTTCAAACAAAACAGAATACCTATGAGAGCCCGAGTTTTAGTCCAACAGCAGACCCAGTGGCAGGATTTGTTGAAGAAGAGGGTTCAGATGTAAGTTCTAATAGGCATCTAAATTTTTTTCTTCATATTCAATTCCAAATAAATACTCAAACAGCTGTAGATAACTCATTCCTAGGGGCGGCGGAGTGTACATCTTCAAGGCCGCCTCCTTTGAATACCTTCAATGCCACCACCCCAACGGCATACAAACGCAATTTTTTTGTATGGCAAACTTTTTCTTAAAGTTAGGGCGGTTCTGATGCCCAGGACCCCCTCCTCGATACCTATGCACTCGTACTACTTGAATTTTTTGAATAAAAAACCGACGATTCTTCCAAAATTGAGAACTATTTATAATATTTCATTATTCGCGCGACAGAAAGAACCCCCAGGAAAGCAGAGCTGTATCCATATTTAGGGTTACCAACCACCCTAAAACAATATTTTTTTCACCCTTTGGAAAAATTCAAACTTCAAAAGGGGTGTATGAGGAAACTGAATCTTCCTGAAAAATCACAAATAAAAACTTTATAATACAAAAACATACAAAATATTAGTGTGGGGACATCACTCGTATGAGGTTATGGGGCTCGGCCTCCGATGACAGTTACCACTACATAGCTCGAAAATATTTGTCTTTATGATGTTAAACACATTGCACAAATTACATTTGAATGTAATTACTTGCACATACATGCAAGTAATGTACAAGTACCAAACCATGACCAATCTCAACAATGACAATGATGTCACAATTGTGTACATGAACTAGTCTGCTGTTTCTTATCAATACAAGAAATGACACACCCATCTGGTCACACAAACATATGTAAATATTACGTAAGTGTGTCTGTGTGTGTGTAATTAAGCCCAAATATAAGCCCAGATAGCACAGCTGACAACAGAGGTGCAAAAATGAAATAAAAGCTAGAATTCCAATAAACCAAGTGGCAACTGGCACCAACAATCAAACTCAAGAAGCAACAACAAAAATAACAGACAATTGCAGTCCAAAGACTGAAAACCTAGTAGTCAAAAGAGGGGTCAGAGTTCCACTCCCCCTAGGACATCTTCTCCCAGCACACAGTCTCAAAATTGGTATGAAAAGAGCTGCTTTTATCAAAATAGGTTTGGTGCAAAAGCCACCAAACGTAACAACTGTTGCAAATGGTGGGGCAAATTCTTCAAAAAGGAAGCATCAAACTATAAAAAGGGCAATCTATGCAGCCAAAGGCTCATTGAAAAAATAATTATTCTGCCTGTTCTTAAAGGACAGGATGAACAGGAAATGGTACTTACTAGACTCAGGTGCAGACCTGAGTATATTGCCAGTAGACAAAAATTACATGAATTTTTATGAACATTGTTGCCACACATCTCAATTATTGTTAATAAAATACATGAAAATTAAAGGAAAATAATTTAAAAAAATTGAAATATGGAAAAGTTGTTTTAAGGTACAACAACCATCTTTCGTTGGATGGACTATATAAGTAAGTCTGTTTTGTATAATTATAGGAAGAATACGTTGTTTCAAATAAATAATTTAGGAAGGTAGACAAAATAAGTCTCTCGCATACGTGACAGCAAAGCTAAAAACACTTTGGCTTTCACTTACAACTTTGAAAAAATGAAGATTCAGCTTCTTAATATTGTTTTTCAGCTTTTGGAAGCCAAAAACCCTTTGACTATAAAGTATATGGACTGGAGCTAAAGGACGAAAATATATCAGTAACACTGTACAAGGGAAAAAAAAGAAATCATCGGATATTGGATTTTGTCAGTTTTCCTGCACAATTTGAGAATTTATTGTGAATTTAGCACAGTTGGGATAAATTCACAAATTGTGCAGGAAAACTGATGAAATCTGATATCCGCTGACTTCTTTTTCTCTACCCCATACCTGCAGTGTTACGGATAATATTTTCACATTGCATATGGCGCTAGCTCAGTCCATATACTTTATAGTCAAAGTTTTTGAGGCGCTAAGTTCTAACTTTCAATTCATTTTTGGATGGAATTACTCATTGGAACCCCTGTGACCCTAAAAGGAGATAAGATAATTTTTTTTTAGAAAAGTTAGTGATACATTGTCGGTTATATTTTTTGAGTCACTGAGTACAAATTTACAGTTGAACCCCTAATTTTTCTTCTTGTGACCCAAAAAGGGTTGATAAGGAAAAATTTTCAAGATTTCATTGGGTGCTACATCCTTGGATTTGTTATCAAGGAGCAAGGAAGAACAACATATTTATTATTTTCTTTTATCGGTTGAAAAACGAATTTGCAACCAAATATAAAGCTGAAAAACTCAGCTTCAGGTTTTAGCTTTCAATTTGTTTTTGGCTTTCAGCTTTTAGCTTTTTGAAGTCAAGAACCATGAAGATTCGGCTTATAACTTTCGGCTGTCTTTGTAGCCAAACAGTCGCGTAGGCAAAAGAAATAACCGTTGTCACCTTTACAATGAACGTTTCAAGTCAAAAACAGGGGTTCGATTATGACAGTCTACCAACGAACAAACGACTGAGGTCACATTCCAGCAAACCAAATTATCTCAGCGATGATGTACGTGCACTAAGCAACTGATTTTTTCTTCAACTTCTTTTAATCATTTTTCTTCATTTTTTTTTCTCTTTCTAACCGTATCTCTAGACCTTATGACCAGAGTCCTGATACATAGGAAATAGTAAATACCCTACTCACATTCATTCATTTCAGAAAAGAAGTTTCATCTACTACATCCACTGCAAACTACAAAGACGCCGAACCGTTAAATCTCTTGCGAAATTTTTTTATTTTTTCTAAATTATTTGAATGCTCATTACATGACTAAAAACCAGATTATTAATCGAATGATATTTAAAATGCCGTAAGATTCTTATGAACGTCGTTTTCCTAGAGCACTTCCTCACCGTCGAACGATCATAAGAGCGACGAAGAAACCCCTACCCTTAACCCTCACCACGGATTACGCAGCTAACAAGCACGTTGTTACGGCTATCGCACATACGCTAAACTGGCAACAATGCTTTCCACTAAAAAAACGTGCAGTTGTGCACTGCGTCGGCAACGTTGCCTTTCGAATAAAAGCAGACGTCGCATATTTTTCCTAGCACCGTCTTTCTTCTTTTCTTCTCTTTGTTTCCGATCTTTCTTTCTTTACTTTTTTTTTTTTCGAAGTTTCTTTAATTTTTTCATTTTCTTTTATTCTTTATAGGTTCCAACTATTTTTTTCTCATTTCCTCTCTTCATATATTCTTATTACGAATAGCAGCCGTTTTTCATGTGGGTAATATGCATACAATATAGCTACTGATAGGCTTAACATTATCGACTACCAAATACTCACAATCAGTATAAAATGTACCGTTCTCGGCTTCTCCAGTACCAATAACCTGTACGTAATGGTAAGTAATGGAGGTTCGCAACGCCACTACTGCACTGGCGTTCATCACTCACGTCACGTCAAAGCCAGAAAAACTCCTAATGATTCAAAAACGCAAGGAGGACAACGGCGGCTCTTTTGTTTTCATAAAACGGCGGTGTCGACGTTCTCCTGTTCGTCTCTCTTGTCGTCTTAGCAAACATATAACAATATTTATGGAAAATTAAAATTTCCCGCCTATTTTCATGAGCAATTTGAATAATGCCGAAGATTTTCTCGCATTTGCTGTAATCGCACGTTCGTTCCTTATAAAAAAAAAAAAATACTGAAAAATAAATTTTACTGAAAACACCAGAAAAAGAAATCTAAATAATTTCGATCCTTTAAATTGTTCCTGGAAAAATATTACTAACCAACTAGGTAGTAGGTACTCCGAATTTTTAAATATTAAACCAGAGGAGACGTTAAACATGTTATCTATCATATTTCTATGAACGAAAAATAATGAGATAATTTCACTATCGGGTCGAGTCCATAAAAAAAATATAATTCAAGTTTGTTGATAATAGTACACGATGGAGGTGCGATCCTGATTTCTGAGATTTAAGCCGAATAAAAAACACTGTACTCAGATTTACCTTAAAAATCGTCTTGTGTTAGCTGCGATAAAAATTATTAAGAAATAATTATTCTTTAATACGCAGAAAAATCGCCAGTTTTGTTTCTGTTTTTATCCAGAAAGGCAGACTGACTGAGTGAGCAACGGTGGTCGCATAGTACCGGTTCTGGTTATAAAGTACGTAAACTAACAATTTTAAATAACTCCCATTTCTCCGAAAAAATAACATTTTTATTTTCAATTACTCGATACCCGTTTGGGCGCATATCGATTGAGCGCGAAGCTCAGAAAAGCGCATCGATAGTGCGCCAAAAGAAGAAAAGGGTGTGAGAGGACTGGAGTATTGATTGCGCGCCTACCTGAGCCTCTGCAATAATAAGCAATCAATTGATTGCGCGCCTGAGTGTGATCATACAAAAATTGGCAATCAATTGATTGCGCGCCACCAAAACCTGTCAATAGTGTAGAGAAAAATATCATAGGAGGTATGTAAAAGAGGTATCAATGGAAAGGGCTTTCTGCCCGTAGTAATATAGGAATGCCATTAATACTTTCCAAAATTGGAATGGAAATTGAATATTAAAGAGAAAAGAGTAAGGGCGCATGCAGACTGATAGCGCCTGAACAGATGGTCGGATTATTTATTAACCATGTTATCTGTGCAATTAATCGCACAGACTCGACTAGTATTTCATATTGAAACTCCGTTCTCTTAACTGGTTTAAATCTAACCTTGTAAAATAATGCCACCAATTTTTTAGGTCATTTATTTTTTTATATATTTTTTTGTGCCTTTTAGCCCTGGATAAGATTCAAGTTGTGGAAGAAGAAAGAACGGAGTGCCAGGAATAATTAAAATTATAAGGAATAAGACAATCACAATTTAATTTCTACATTTTTGTCTCTGTTACATCCTTTTATACCTTATCAAATACAACTTTGGGTGTTTGAATTTTTTCTTATTTCCTCATGTATTTACGATTCAAAAGGTTGACATAAAAACATTTTAGGCAATAATTTTTGTTTTCTTCCATTAGAATTTAAAATCATAAATTTTGTAAATATTCCAGATGCTGTAAAATCCTTTTCAATTGAACTTAATGATAAATCGTTAGTAATAGTGTTTCGATTCTTCGATACTTCGAAAATAATTCAGTCACCTCTTCTAATTGAATAATTTTCTTCAATTACATGTTCGTTCCATTTCTTTTGCAGAAAATTAGAACAGCAGCGCTGCAATGCTTGTTGCAGTTAACTAAACTGAATCCTGCTGTTATACTACCATTTGAAACAAAGGTAAATATTTTGAATTTTTCCTATCAGTTAAATACTATTTGACAAACTAATACAAAATGGCCAGATTTATTAGGCGCGCTATCAATGTATCACATAGAAAAGCACATGCATGAACCAGCGCGCTATCGATAACAGGGGGTAAAAGACATTGGTGCGCTATCGATGTTAAGTTGGCGCACAATCAATGACCTCCTTATGTGCCTGAATATTCTTTCGCACTCAGTCAATAATCTCCCACCCGTTTTTTCAAATTCCAAATGATTCTACAGTAGTAAATAACTCCGCAGGCAAATTCGGCTATTCGGCTTAAACAACTGTTAACAGTCTCCACGGCGCATCGTTCACCTTTACACTACTTCACCAAAATTTCCTATACTAAAAACTTGGTATTTTCAGAAACCAGTTATTCTATTTTATGTTGATAAGCATCTGCAATTGTCTTGGACGCTATAATTTGACTTTTTTCTATCAGTTTGACATAATATATACTTGCACTATTTCGAAAGCCAAATATTCATAAAAGATAGGGTTAAATCAACAATTTGACCCCAAGTACGATGAAAGATTCATTTAAGAGACTTTTTTATACGCTTTTATTGCAGTCACTAATGCAACAATGTGACGCAGTTCCTGTGTTAACATCTTGGGGCCTTAAAATCGGGTTTGGTTTTCATTAGTCATCACTTATCAACGTACCTGCTTTTTCCAATCAAGTTTCATCTAGTTCCTGCAAATGTCACTATAGCTTAAAGTATAGATGGGAAATATATCGATAGTTATCTACAACTATCGATAAATCTTGTCAAGGTCACTTATCAATAGTTATCGATAAATGTGACAAAAGTTATCGATAGTTTCAATATTTTATTTTCTGTATATTTTACATGTATGATACGATACTTTTATGTGTTGACACAATTTTTTTGGGTAAGGGTTTGCTTTAATAAAATGAATTCAAGATTTCATTCCAAATTCCAACTACTGCCAACTGAAAAATGGAAAAATATACTACTTGCAAGAAAGCACAGAAACAGAATGCAGTGAAACAATCAAGTCTTTATCTTCAGCGTAAATTTCAGTTAATGTTGAAACTGAAACTGCCAAAGGAAGTTGAAGATGAAGATGAAGATGATTTATCAAATTTTCAAGATTTATTAAATAAGTCAAAAAAAATTAAAATAGATAAAATTATTGAGTTATTGATAACTATCGATATGTCATGAAAATTTATAGATTATTATCAATATGAAAAACTATCGGTATTTCCCATCACTACGTTAAAGTAATGATGTGTTCATTCATATGAAACACGCCGGGTTAGAATCCCATCAGGAATGAACATTATTTTGTAATCTTTTTTTCTCAAATAAGTTATGTAGAAGTGTATTTTTTTAAAACTCCTTTTTAACCTAAACTTATTCCAGTGGATCCCCCAAAAAAACGCACAAATGGACTTGATAAAATAATACCTGTAACAATTGGAGTGTAATCAAACTATGGTAAATTACCAGAAATTTTCATTTTTTATATTTCTAAATTACATGCAGTAAGATCAGAAAAAATCTCAGAATAAGATGAAAAATGAAACCCAAATTTTTGCTGTGTTCACTACTCAAATGTGAAACAACCTTTAGTTTATCATTTTACATTTAAACAGAACCACCACAATCAACAACCAAAGCTGATATGACTACAAACAAGCATACAACTGACAATAGTTTCATTTGAGCACTTCCAATTTTTACAGTAATCTGTAAAATCTGTAACAAAAAGTGCAGAAATGGGTTTGAGCACTTGCAGCAATATGTTTGAGGGCTTTTTCTGTATTTTTCAGTTTTCAAAATCTGCATTTTGAATTACAGTTGCTCCGAAGGTACTGTAAACTAACAGATTTACAGTAGTGGCCGTACATTGAAGAATTTGAATCTTATAAGTGTTATCAAAACATTTTAAAATTTTTTCTACATCTTTGTTCATTTGATGTGAGTTGCTACTCTTGCATGTAATTTATTTTCATTTTATGACGATAATAATCTTTTTTGAAGATGTTTGGATGAATTAAGAATTCGTTAATATATTATTACATGCTATGAAGCAGTTACATTCCTTCCATACAATTAATGTTATTGAAAGCAATTGCGAGAGAACAGTTTATTGTAGAGAGTTGAAATTTTGTGGGGACATCAAGTCATATTAGATAAAGATTCCGTAAAAATTTGGCCAACATCGTACATTCCCTTCTCAAGTTATCGCTGAAATTTGGTTAAAATTCTGTAATTACTCAGATGATATGAACTCAATCTAGTTGAGGAATTCCAACATAATTTTCTTTGCAGAAAATTGTTTGAGCGCTTCTTTCAGTTTATCTGTATAATATATGCAGAATACAGTTACAGTAAAAACTGTAACTTACAGTCGACTGAAAGCGCTCATACAAACCTAATAACTTTAAAACGATAAAAACGAAAATGATTCTAGTTTTTCATAGAAGCATTGGTCAATTTCTTCTAGTCGACAAGTCGGCAACAGGTGTATTCACAAATTCTTTACGACAAAAAATGGAAGTAGGTAGTAAAAATTTTGATAACAGACCTGCAAACCAAGGAAACTACTCACTTTCACATGCAAGGCGGCTATGATTCACCTAGAACAGGGGAGAACCCCTTTTAAAACTAAGAGAGTCGACCCAACCCATCACCTCGCACCCTTGTCTTATATAAAATTTGAAAACAATAACACGAGCGAGGCGAGAGAAAAATATTTTTTTAGGTGTATTTTGATTTTTAGAACATTCATATAGAACGATGGGGGGGCGGAATACATTTCAGTACTGAAATAAAGAGAAAAAAAAGTGAGGAAGCGTCCTCAACAAAGTGGGCTCCCAACAACCCTGCTCATGTGATTATGCGCCAAGTTACTGTTAGTTTAAGAGGGTAAGTGACTAAGGCCGCAAATACGACATGAGGACTGAGATTTGAGCGTCGACGTGTAAAAACGCTCACCTTTCATGCTCAGCATCAAAAAATATTGATGCTGAGGTTGAGCGTTGACGCTCGAATCGGGTCCGCATTCTCAATATCAGTGAAATAACCTTCCTGCATGGTCCAAAACTAAATTTTTAAGGACAGAACTTTTTCGCCATAAAGAATACACGGGCAATGATTTTTCGTCGCTTCTTCTATTTTCAATACACGATGATTTTACAAATATTTTTCAAACGAATGAACACAATTTGTTGTTTTGTTCGATTAAGGACAAAAAAAAAACAAAAAAAAACGTGAAATTAAAATGTACGAAAAGTAAGATTTGAGAATACGGTAAAGAGATGATTAAACATCAATTTCGAATCCTCATCACCATAAAAAGATAGTTACATCCAAACTTAGTGATGTCGAGAAGGAGTGAGGGTGAGAGGGACAGAGGGGGATTCCCACGAGCCCAGCTTCAAGTTGTCTCGAAGTCCAGATAAATGCGTTTTCGAATAAAAAAAAAGTATTTGTTCTGTAGCATTTTTTCTTCGAGTTTTCCTAGCCCACACCCCTAAAGAGCCGACAGTAATGATCATCCGAGCCCGGACTCCTTCTCTACGGGCCATGGGCCACGGCCATGTTCAAGCGTCTCTACTAATGTAAAAATACACTCATGTTATAAGAATATTTTTACATTTTTTCATGATTGCCAGCTTTTTTGACAAGCAATAATTGTCTGAGAATAAATGAAAGAAAAAAGTGAAACAAAAAATAAGAAAAAATAGGGGAAAAAGAAAATGAGACAGAAACAAAAGGGTGATGGGTGACGGAGAGAAAAAACAAGTCTTTAAACCGTATAGCCTATAACTGGCGTATGTTCATTTACTCCAATCGTATATAGGAACTTCCTTTTGACAAAAGAACAACATAGTGTCTGCTACATGAAGGGTATTCGAACAAGAGGTAGTAAAACGTTTTAATGATGGTACTTAATGAGCGATGGTTGAAGAATAAAGAAAAGCGGAAAAGAACTAAGGCTTCATTCATGTATTTTTCTATCAGGAGACCGAAAAAGAAAAATTACAGTGCGGAGGCAAACAAGGAAGTAGAGTGAAAGTAAAGGAGAAGGAGTTAAGGAGACGGGGAGGTGGTTAGGGGAAAAACATAACGGAAATGAAAAAAAAGTGGGGAGAAATATAAGTTGGTGGAGATGCAGAAGTTGCTTTCTAGAGGGGTATTTTCCTTCGATTTCTGGGTATTACTGGGTATTAATTTTCTTTCTCTCAGCGGATCTGCCATATACAGTGAAACGGCGCGAAATGGGGATTTTTTTTTTTCAGTTCTTCTATATCATTCACCCTATTTCTTTCTGAGTACGACCGAATAATTATTTGAAATGGGTGGTGGAAACAATTTTGGAAATGAGTTCGAAAAACCTAGAAATAAATCAGTCCGCTCGTTGGGTGAGAATTAAGTGTTGCTGCTTAAATTGGCAACTCGTTTCCGTTATACAGAAAAATTTTTTTCGTTCCACGTAAGATCAGAAAACCAGTATTGGAGATACTACAACACGGTAAAAGAAATTATTCAAATTCAGTGGTTAAAATCGTGATTGAAGTTTTGAGGAAAATATCGTCCTTCTCATTGATACGAGTAATTTTTAGAGAGGCCTTACATTTCCAAAATTTTAACATGTGTTTTAACAATCTTCCAAATTACATGAAAATCATAAGAAGTAAAACAAAAATATGGAATAGCTGGATCATTTATTTTCAGAAAAAAAATACAGGGCTAGATAATACATTCAATTTTAGATAAAGTTCTTAATTTTACAGTAGTTAATTACGAGGGACGTTCAAAAATTAACTTTCTCTATTTTTGTCTCCTGTATTGAGCAACACTGGAGTAGGTGCTCGCGGCTTTTATGTATAGGAAGATTGTAAAAATTCAGAACTTTTTTTTATCGAACATTATTGAGTGCTGTGTTTCATCAGCCAGAATATGAAATTCCCCTTTTTTACGCCACCAAATGTGAATTGATCTTTCTGCAAGACAATGACAGACCCCACAATTCTGGCATCATAAAATGGCTGGCTTCTCATATTCTTAAAATGAAATGTTTTCTTCTTCCCACAAGACTCACCCACCTTTGTCCATTTCAACATCCGCCTCCTAAGTATGAAATGGGACGGTCAACTTTTCTGAAAACTTTTCAGATGCTTCACAAAATTGAGCTTTGTCTTCAAACTTTCTTTCTCTAAAATTATTCTTCAGTGGCGGGAAATTGGAAAGGGCAAGAGTTGGAAGGTCTTGTGGAAGAAGAAAAAAATCTTATTTTAAGAATTTGACGGGCCATTGTGTGATGCCAGAACTACGAGTTCGGTAATTATCCTGCGAAAGGGTCACTTCCCATTTGGTGGGGTGAGAAAACGGAATTTCATATTCCGGCTGATGAAACACTGCGCACAATAATGTCGTAAAAAATAAATATATTCTGTATTTTTGTAATCCTCCTATAAATAAATTCCGCAAGCGCCTACTACAGTGTTGCTCAATACAGGAGAAAAAAATATGGAGTTATTTTTTGAACACTGTTGCGAGAGTAATTCAATACTTTTAAATTGCCTCAACAAATAAGATAAGTTACAAACATTCATCTTTTATTAGAATTTCACTTTAGTTATTATAAACACTTTAAATTATACTTATTTCTATTTCTTAATATAGTGATACCTAATGTCCACAGCAACTAGTATGGACCCTAACATCTCTACTCGACTTCAGGTTTAGGAATGACCATGTCTTCAAAATGAAGACATGACATTACTTTCGTTTTCTTTATTTCAATCAAAAGATGGCCGACCCAAAAGGTGGCGTGATGAGGAACATCCACCAAATATGATGACTCTTCATTGTCAGCATATCTGGTGATGTCCGTTCGTGAGAAGCTAGGTAAAATATAGACAACTATTATTCCGAGAATTAGGAATAATAGTTGTCTATAATTTGTTCGACACGTTTTTGTAGACGAACTGAATCATCTGCAAAAACGGGACAGAACAAACACCTCTCGTATATTTAAAAATGGTTAGAAGGCTTATAATAATGAACATTTAAATGTTCAAAATGAAAGAACAGCTCTTCTACATGCGACAAGGAAGTAATATTAGGCCATCTAGAACCTAGTGAAACCAAAGCTCAGTATAAAAAAATGAAAGAAAGTATTCTCTGTTATGACCCTGCATACGATTCATTTTTATTTTTCTCATAGGAGAACATTGCTTGATGAAGAAAATTTTAGTTTTTTCGTTTTATAAAAGCTTAAACAGAAAAAAAATTTTAAATTCGCTCCTTTAAAAGTAAGTTTCCCAAAAAAATACGCTTGTTTGGCTACACCCATATTAGGGGAATCGGGGACTTGGCCTCCCTCCTTCGAATAAACAAGGGAAAAAATATCTAAATCTTGTAATCTGTTTCAAAACAAACATTCAAATCACATAACAGATAACACTCCTCCAATGTTTTTTCTGTGTAACAGCAAACAATTTATGAAATTCAATAAAAATACTAAACTTTATTCACTCGAAAAAACATTATTCAACTAAAAAATTTCTTCTCTATAAATTAACGTAATGTCTCATTCTATGTTGGCATTTGTTTTGCAGATTTTAGAAGAAATTTTTCGTCAAAATAGAAAAAATATAATTGATGTAAGTGAAATAAGAAAAAAATTAATTCATAAAAAATAACAAAACATCAAAGAATCACAGTATTTCGCGAAAAATGGATAACTTTTCGGTCTAACATTCAGGTAATTCTTCTCTACTTGTTTCATACATAACATGAAATTCTAGGAGAAAAATTAAAACAAAAGACGAGTACAAGAGAGAGAAAAGAAAAGGGGGGACTTGTAACGAATTTCGCAAAACAAGCACATGAAAGGATGAATAAACACTGGTGAGCTTGCGAAAACAGTACAGAGATAGTGCGGTACGAGAAAAAATGATCAAATGTGAACAGAAATAATTTCCTCACATGCAAAATGTGTTGGAATGATAACATTTTTAAAATGAAAATTAGATGTATTTTGTTCAGGTCCCTTTTCATTTTTCCACATAGATATGAGTCGATTTTCTACGAAAAAACAGTCGATAAAATTTATTCAATCATTCGAATTACGATAACCGTTGAAAAACGCTCGAGGCAGGCAGGTAGATTGAGCTATACTGATAAGCAAAACTGAAAATAAATAAAATAATACAAGAAATAATAAAAAATAAAATAAAATGAAATAAATGAAAAAGTATTGGATAAGGACGATGAGAACAAGGTCGCAGAGGAAAGAAGAGAGGACGAGACATCAGAGAAGACGAAAAAAGGATGAAGAAATATTTTTACGTTTCATAATGAATAACGAAAATGTTATATTATCAACAAATGGAAATACGATGCGTCATATAGGTCGGCAACAAACATGTACGGAGGGAAGAGAAAATCTGGAAGACTGGCTCTTATTAGTACACGGCCGCCGTTGCCAAGTTGTACGATCAGCTGATCGTCGACACATTTTGCCTAAATTCGGTTATTATCGGTAACATGTTGAACAATGTTTATTTAAACTCGTACAATGAATTTTTTAGAGATAATTAATTTCTGGTTTTGACTGATATCTAGTTTTGACATCAAGCATTTATAGTGAATACTACCACTGATTAGTCAAAAGTCATATTGTCTAGAGTCTAGTGCATATTTTAGCCAATTCTAGTATTGGCTATTGAAATTATGAAACGTCAGTCAAAACTAGTTTTACCGAAACTGGGGTATTTCTAGAACTGATGGTAACAAACACACTAACTTAGACAATATGAACTCGACCACAAAAAATGGTCAAACTTAAAACTAAAATTTTTAGTTCAATAAAACAGTTTAGTCATCTACATATCTACTCCTCATAAACTTTATGTAATCAGTTTAATATTATATCAAGCCCATCGCTGATTTTTGGCGAAATTTTTTTCTAATTATTATAAGCATCATAAACAAAATTTTACAAGAACCTTAACTCTAAACCTAATCAACAAAACACAAGCTTTTGGAAAATCCAGTAAAGGCGCGAGGAATTCGTTTCTTTTTTTTTTCTTATCAACTGGAAAGAGATGGGGGAAAAACATTTTTTATGTGAGTGTGCTACTCCCCAGGCCCATCTGTATCTATTTGGCTCCAGGTTGATGAGACTCATCAAAATTTTGGATCTGCCCATGACGAAGACAAAAACATAAAAACTAGAATTCGAGAAGGGTACCTACTAATACTCTTCAACGAATGTAATCGAGTCAAAGTATTGAAAAAAAACATGATTATTAAAAACTGATAATAAAAAAAAAGTTTCACAATTGAAGAAATAGAGAAAAATCGAAGTTTTCACTATTTTGGAAATTGGAATCTAAGTCCACGAGTAACTTAACAAATAAAATACGGAGGAAAAAAGACAGTAAATAAATAATTGATAATGTACACATCCCACCACACCTTTCAAAAAATTATCAACAGATATTATCTCTTATATATAAAAGCCACTTGTCAGTAACACTTATCACGTGATTAGATTCACAGATATAGTTGGCTAACTGTTTATTTGAATCTAACTTAAAATAATTTTTTTCTTTGTAATATCATATCAATTCACGTGGTTAATTGTTAATTCGGATATATTAATGTAGATCTGTGTGAATTATTGCTGCGCTGCAGCATTGGGTGCTCTCTAGTAATATATAATAATTTCAAATTGTGCAGGAATATTCGAATTCGATGTAAATCAAGAATTTTTTAATCCTGTCAAAATTTGAGTTTTCATGTTCCAGTCTCATAAAAAATTCAAATAAAAGACACCAAGTCTGTCTCAATAATTATTAATATGCAAGTGCACCAGGAAAACCCAGAGAAAATGGAAAAAATTGACCTGGTTGAGTTATGAAGGAACTATAAAAAAAAAATTTGGAACTATTAAAATCATCTCTATTTAAAAAAGTGAAACAGGAAATTGGAAGTTTTAAAAAATTCCATAACTTTTTTTCCTGCTAGCTAAAAAGAGGTACAGGAGCAAATTTGACTAAATTCAGTGTACCCAATATGTTAATAAAAAACTGCTGATGTCAACTGAGCCTAAAAAAAATCTTTGACCATAAAAAAATATTAAAACTTGACTAATATTTGACCTGCGCCATTGTAAAGAGGATAAAAAATTGAACCGATTTACCGCTACGATTTTGGATTAATGCAATCTCAGAGCAAGAAATACTCCCTTCTGAAAGCCCTTCATCGTAAACATATCTTTTAAATAAAATTATTCAGTCTGTACTATATTGTAAGAAACAAGGATAAACAACTAGCCAACTAATTCAGTTCACTCGACTCATATAACGCATATCACGGAAACTAACCCTAAACTTTCAATTTCTGAATGACTAAAAGGCAAAAAGTGATTAAAGATAAAACTTAAAGATCAGTTTCCTGTAGGAGGTAATTCCTCTGCCGAATTTAGAGTTCAAAATTTCATTTTAAATTACAGGGTTATCCAGCCGGAATCAATTTTCTCATATCTAAATGGTGACGTATTTCTGAGTCAGCTATCTACAGATATCACCAATTATTTTTCTGCTAAAGAAATTATGCTTAAAAAAATTGACTCCAATTAGATAACACTCCACAAACTAACCAAGATGACCAAACTTGTACACTGTACATAAAACACTACGAATTTGTATGTACGTACTTGTAAAACACTGCAAGTAAGACAAAATATTCGGGTTGTGACAAATCAATTAATTACATTTTGGATGATGCTACTATCTGTCTCATCAGTGCACTTGCCGTATTTTACGTGTAGCCATAGCAATGGTAAAATATGTAGCAAATTAGTCATCACATACACGTACGTATTCCTTACATATGTGTCTGTGTAAGGAGCCAGTATATAAGGCCACAAAACTGACTACAAAATCTCCAGTGTTTGCCGAAGTCTTGGCTTCTTTATACCTTGGGTATGATATGTTGTGAACACACAAAACTACAGAAAACCTTCTGTTGTCAGAATATCTTCCACAATGTAAAGTATTCCACAATAGTGACCCTAATATGATTTTTTAGCATATGTTGTGATGTCTTTTGACATGGTGTGCTTATACTAAACTGGCGTAGTGATCTGGAGAGAAATTCACTTTCTAATTAAAATTAAAAATAAAATTTTTTTAAATTTTATTTTTACTTCTTGACTAAAAAAACCTTGTTGTCAAAGTCTGTCTACTAAGTGGGAATTTAGACCCCTTTCGAAATATATTTTCAGGGAAGAATAAAAGTAGACACTGGAGAATGGAGATTGGCCTCATCTTCCAACCCCTCCACCTTTGACACATTCAAGGGAAATAGAAGATCTTGATCTCTAAAAAAATAAGAAGAATCAGACATCCTGAAGTAGAATATCTGAGTATGAATATTAACCTAAATGAATTGTCTACCAAATCAGGAAGGAGTAGAAGTGTATTAACTCCTCCAACAGACACAACAAATATGACATCTATTTTTACTTTTGGTGAAAATCTTGCTGAAATTCAAAGCCTTCCCAATCAAATGGTATTACCAAATGTAACAGAATCAGGAATTGTAAACCCAAGTACTTCGGCTAAAGGAAGAGGTCAAACACCAACTTTGATCCCCTGAGCTTGTAACACATCTAGTACAACAACTAAATATCAGAACTGAACAAAATCTGGCATTCTATAGATGGAGAATTAATACATCAGAAGTCCTACCAAATGAAGTTGATTTCTGGTTAACTCTTCTCGATGGTAGATTCAAGACCAAAAATATACAATAAGACCAACACTATTTTTATATTTGTGGAGAAATGCCTCCAGAAATCATAAGAGGAATCTTAAATATCATAGATTGCCCTTCTGAAGAAGACAAATATGTTTGGTTTTGCAAACAAGTACAAAATTTCATTGGAAAAACAAAACACAAAATCAAGGATGAAATAATGGGTGAAACGAAAATTAGAGATAACAAACCCTCCATCTTCATGGCTAAACTATGGAAAAATGCCAATCACATAGTGGCTCCTTCTGTAATTGGCAACTAAATATGCAAATAACTTCCCCAACATGTTGTACAGGCATTTGTAGCTGTAAAATCAATAATAAATTCCTCAGCTAATTAAGATTAAACTGCTTTTTTCATAATAGATTTTGCAAGTCCTTCACCAAATGCAACAACAGATGCCAATGGTGAGGCAAGACTTATAAAAAGTCTGAAGTGTTAAACTAGAATGAAGGGCAATCCATGCAGCCGATAACCCCTCAGAAACTTATTTATGCCGCCTGTTCTTAAAGGACAGGACAAATATGAGATGGTACCTAATAGACTCAGATGCAGATCTGAGTATATTGCCAGCCAATAAAAAAACGTAAAGTACATCCTACAAAATACATCTTCTATACTGTGAATGGTCAAAACCTTCCAGCATACCGACTTGAAACAACTAAAGTCAATATCAGTTTGCAAAGAGATATGACATGGTCCTTCATGATTGAGAATGTTCCAAATCTGATCCTGAGTGCTGACTTCTTAGCACACTACATTTTGTTCATTGACCTCAAAAATGGCAAACTGATTGATAGTGAAACAAAACTTTGTGTGGATAGCAAAACTCTAATGTCCTATAGCTGTCTTCAGTTGCAGCAAAGTCAACAAATGACTCTCACAGATTCTATTTGACTATCCTGGAGTCACTCAACCATCAATTTGCAGGCATCCTACCGATAAACACGACACTCATCACTTTACAGAAACAAAAAGACCATCTTGCCACACTAGAGACTAGAAATTACTTCCAGACAAACTCAAAGCAGCACAGGAGTATTATGACTAAATAATAAAAGAAGGTGGAGTTCCCCAGCACACATGACCACAAAAGCAAGGGTAGAATGCTGAACTGTTGATGACTAAAGGACCTTAAATGGCAAAACAGTTCCCAATTGCTATTCAGTCCCAAACATAATGAACTTTAAAGCAAATATGAAGGGTAAAACGATGTTCTCAAAAACTGACATCAATTGAGCATTCCACCAAATTCCTATGGCCAAATAGGACATTCCAAAGACTGCATTTATAACACCTTTTGGACTATTTGAATACCTTCGAATGCCTTTTGGACTCTGTAATTCAGCACATACTTTCTAGAGATTTATCAATGGATTTTTTTAGAGATCTGCCATTTGCATATCCATGCTGGGATATTTGCATATGCTCAGAAAGCGGTGAGCAACAGCATTAGATCATTTAGATCATATTGATGGTGAAGTCTTCCACAGTTTTTCAGTTTTTGGATTTCAGACTACCCAAAAATATAAAAAAATAAGCTGTTTTTTTTTTTTTTTTTTTAAATACGAAACTTTGATCCAGGTGCAGTTCAAGGTCTAAACACCTTTATCCAAAATCCAATCTGTAATTCTGTTATACTACAATTATTATCTTTGATGATATGGAACGAAGTTTAGGCCTGTCGTACACCTCAGCTAAGCTTCATTTAAAACGTCACTTAATAATTATAATTCACATACTACAGCAATGTGATGTGCTGTTTTTTATTTTGCAAAGTTGAGACGAATTTGAAAATGTAGCTGAGCTACATTTGATTCTGTTCACACTTTCTTATTTTGGAAAATCACACATTTTTATACGCTTTTATTACAGTTACTAACGACGTAATTTTTGTACTAATATTTAAAAGTGCTGAAATTATATTTCAGTTTTATCAGTTACCCCTTGTCAACGTGCTTGTTTCTTTTGCACAAATTTGATCAGGAAATTTCAGTAACCTCTATGGCGTTAAGGCAGCGTGAAGTGTACCATGTTCAAGCCCTAACTGAAACAGAATTTTTTTTTTCTTCAAATTATAAAAGCGTATTTTAAAAAAAATTATTTTTAACCTAACTTATTGTATTGTTAAAATGAGCTGTTATAGGTGAACCACAACAGGCGAATGACGTTTGAAACGTATCTTAGCTGAAGGGTGTAACAGGCTTTAAAAATTGATTTTGTCCAATCTAAACAGATTTGTAAAAGCATAAATGAATTTTCAAAGTATTTTCAGATTTTTCAGATTTACTTTTTATTTTAGTGGTATTGGGTATATTTCATTTGATCACATATAGTGTGACATAGCAATGAGATAAACATAATGTTTAAAGGACAATCCAAGACAACCTCTGATGATTCCGAAAATGCACGTTTTTGATCACATCAAATGTTAAACATTTGCATATTTCCGGCACAGTTTCAGAAGGTAGACCAGATTTTAAAAACTGAAAATTTGTTCCTTACTATACTTATTAGTATAACTAACGTAAATATCAGAAACGAATTCGTTCACCCTTACTTGCAATAAAGTGGCTGCTGCGAGCTTAAACGTATATACTCTCACACGATCCCAGAATGTGAGGCTAAATAAAAAAAAGTTACAAATGAGTCTTAAAACTCATGCACATGATATACATCATATATCATACAACCATTATCGCATATATAACCTATACGTTCAACGAACTCGAGTATATTACGCGAAAGTTCGCAAACGGTTTGAAATTATGGTTTTTTTGCATCGTTAATTACACGAAGGTTTTTTGTATATTATTCACTATCGGCTTGTTTCCGGTTCTGCGCCATCAGCTTTGATAAACACACACGTACACACTCATATAATATAGGTATGTATTTATATAGCCTATATAGGAAATATCAATCGGATAATAACCAGCGATGGTAAACGCGTATTGTGTCGCGGTGATCGCCTTCCACGCATTTAAAAAAAAAAAAAAATACCCATTAAATATTTAGTCGAGTGGAAACGCGTTGAAATTCTCTAGTAGACGGCACACAGTACCACGTAGTCGAGAGAATTTAAAAAGAATCAGCTGACTACTCGAATACGGATTACGGTGGGTAACGGTGGTGAACCGGTGATCGGTGAAGGCAGAAACTGAACTACTCTCGCATACAGGCTGCTGGGCGCGTACGAACAATATATGTATGATGCTGAACTTTTTTTCACCCAACATAATCGAGCAAATCGAAAGCATCCGTTCTTGTCAGAAGGCAAAGGGAAAGGAACAGTGAGATAAGGGATTTGTCGTTAGTAGAATAAAAAAAAATTGTATTAATTCAGAAAATATGATTCTTTGGTAGTATGGTGGGGGAATCTCCGCTCAATTATTATATTATGATTTTTTCTAAATCCGTCGAGTTTTGACAGATGTAATAAAAAACCTCGTAACATCCCTACCAACCACATAGCTGCATGAAGCGGGGATCCCTCCCTCACTACGCTATACCTCGCTCGATATTGTAATTCGGCGTAAGTACTTATGAACTATTTGACATGATATGATGGAGTAATTCTCCTACGTTGGAATTGGATTTTCTCGTCAAAAACTGAATTGTGGTACAGGCTCCATAGGTAGAAAAAAAAAGAAAGAAAGAAAGAAATTACATAATTTCGTACTGTATAGAAACTTCAAATTTTTTTTACACGTCTTTTTGAAAATTTCAACCCAAACATTTGTTAACCGAAATAATTCGTTAGAAAAAATTAAAACGTAATTTACAACCTTTTTTTGATACAAAAAAAAAAAAATGTTCATCTTGACTGTGGTTTTTAATTTAAAATATTTCTTACGTAGCTAACCATAGATAAAATTTTTCAAAGAGAAAATTGTAACTCTTAGAAGAATACAAAGTAGTAGAACAAAAATTCTTCTTTTAGCAAAGCAGAAGTAGCAAAACAAACCCTACTCTTCACTTTAGACGACATTTCGAAGGTGGAATTACATGTTCGAGTTTACATGTATAAACTGATATTTATGCAATTGGATTTGAGCATGTAAACTCATAATTGTTGAATCATGTCGGTATGCGTGATAATGTTGCGTCCTAAGCTGGGCATCGCAGTAAAATATCAATTGGATTAGTTATGTTAGCTCAGTTTTGATAATTTGGTAACAAAGTCGATCTGGATTTGAGTAATGAGTAGTGCAAACGTGAATAAGTAATTTAAACTGATTTTGGGCCAACCTCAGTAGCACAAGTACAGCTAAACGTGTAAGCCCATCCAAAGAGTCAAAACAAACCGTAAGAAAATTCGTATTCGAGGATGTCATCATCATGCTATGACAAGTGCTTTTGGGATTCCCTCATATCATGTTAGACCATTATAACAGCCCAAGAGACTAGGGTCCAAATTAGGGTATATGAAGAAAATACTTCTAATATCTAAAAAGGTTTTACTGCTAGAATGTGTTGAGGCGTTCCCCTGATTGCTTTTCCCAAAAGGGAGCTAAATGGATAATTGATTTCAGTTTTTTTAATTTTTCTCGAAAACGAGTGGAGTAACGAGAAAGAAGTTCAGTAAAAAATTTTACATTTTAAAATTTCCTACGAAAAAGGTTCTGATGAAAATTTAGCCGAATCAAAATTAAGGTAATAAAGGCCCAAAAAAAGTTGTTCATGTTCCAATAGTAATTTGTGTGAAAATATGAAATTTCAGAATAGAGTACCGTTATTTTGTAACAAAGCACATTTAACTTCTGTGGGCCTGAAGTGGTAGATCGGGTCAGCCTACTTCTCACGGTTTCTTCGATTTCATGAATTTCGCACTCACTTTGAAACTCAAATTTTATGACTGACAATCAGAGCCGTATCGAGAATGTGTTAGGCTTGAGAAGAACGAGTAAATTAGTTCACTTTTAATTCGTGGTATTTACGGGTTTTTTTTTAAAAAATGGGGGTTTACTCTGCGCGAAGCTTCGCGATATTTTTTCTCTTCTAGAAACAGCTCGGCTGGCAGCACTACCAGACTGTTGATGAACGGAAACACATTCCACAAGTTTAGTCAAGAAAAGCAAGTAAGAATTTCGATTCGGAGATACCAAATTATCCAAGGATTGTCTCGAGATATATGCTCAAAATGAACAAGTTAATTCAAAAGTAAGGCTGATAATTTCTCCACAGCACAGCCAACAACAGGTTAAGGGCAAAATTTCAACAATACTACAGCATTAGTTGCTCATTAATCGTTGTTTGAGTCGGAGCCACTCGACCAAAAAATGATAACTCACGCGTATCAACTTACCTCCAGATTGAATTTCGTACTGCATGCACGAGAGACTGTAAATTTGATGGCATAATTATAAACACCACAATTACCGCACATAAAACTCCAAAAATTGAAAAAAAAAACGAAAAAAAAAACGAAAAAAAAAACCGTCACTCCGAACAAATACCAATATTTTTCGCGAACCAAGACCACACTCAACACTCCACCTTAGAACGAAAAATTTATCGCATATATAAATGAAATATATACGGGCACACACGAAACTTCACGTTTGTCGCTAAAAAATAAAAATAAAATAAAAATACGATAAAATGATATACAAAATCGAATCAAGCATTATCACACAAAACACACGCGATATGTCGGCAATAATAGCACACCCGAAAAAAAAAGATGAAGAAAAAAAAAAGGACAAAAAAATAAAAAGCTATAAAAGGTTTAAACAAGGCGAGACGACAACCATCCAAAGAACCAAATTTCACCACCACGACGACACACCAACGACGACCACAAAAACGAATACGTGCAGGAGGGGAGGTGAAACCAGCATCCGCACGTGCGACGTTGCCGAATTGACGAGCAGTCGACAAAACTTCGCGAACACCTTTCCCGTTTTACTGGAACTGGAGAAAGAGAGAAAAAGAGAGAACTAATATGCGGCAAAAACGAAGCCGGAAAGTGGGAAAAATTAAATCCGATATGTAACGTCGAAAAAGTCGAACATGAACTTAATATGCGAGAGAATTTTATCAAATCGTTTGAACATTCAGAAAATAAAAATAAACCCGAGGGGTTCGCTTATCACAAACTTACGGATAATTTTTTCAACTAATTAATTCCATTAAAAGAAAATATCAAAAACACTATGGCACAGCTGATAACGGGATAGAAAATTTCGTAGATTAATTCGGCCGGAAAAATTAATTTCAGCTCACCATTGAAAACCCAAAAATTTACTGCGCAAAAATCACACACATCGCCGCTCCCCACATTCGTACGCGGGCGAAAGAAAAAATTTTCGAAAATAGAACGAGGAGAAAAAATTGTTAAATTCGCGAGCGACGAACAAGAAACAACACATCGAACATTTTAACCGACACTGACTGCGACTGTTGAACACAACACTGAACACACGCAAGCATAAAAGCCTAGCCCACGAGAGACGCGAAGGACTGAAGGAGAAAGATAGACTGGCATGCGGACAGAGAGACGAGGAGAAAGAGTGCGAAGAAAAGAAAAAGAAAAAACGGGCGGAGTGGCGGGAGAAAGGAAAAAGACACCGGGTACAACCACGGCACAACAACGAACCTCGTTGATTAAATTCTACCCCGTTCGCAGGGAACGCATGTTACTTTACTACGGCTGCTGCAGCTGACGCCGCTCATTTCAATCCCACCTAGAAAGGAAACGCGAAGGAGAAAACGAAAATGAAAAGAAAGAAGATCACAAAGAACACCCGTTAACAACACACGAAAACACCGAGCAACGGCGTTCGTTGAATGTGCCTATTTATTCGGGTCCAATAACCACACTCTCTCGTATTCCCCCTCCATTAGCGAACGTGAACGAGACGTCATTTCATTCCCTCGTTGGATATCCCCTCCATTGGAAGAACAAACTGGGAGGGAACAGACTGTTTCACCGACCAGATTCAGAACCTACTTTACTTATCAACCCGTGAAGCGAAAATGGCAACGTCGCAATTTGTCGAGCTGAAGCGATAGATTTGGTTGAAGTACGAAAAATCAGCAAAAATCGTAATTCAAGATTTTAGGCTAATTTTTTATTTCATAAATTTTTATTGATGCAATTTATTAATGTATCCTCTTTGTCCAAAGTGATAAAGTCACGAGGAATATTTTTCTGTATAAACAAGGGTGTTCCGAACAGGATAATGAGAGTAAACGACTTTAGCGCAGCAGAGCTTTTGCCAGTTCATCCACGATTCAACAACATCATAAGTTCATTTACTGCAATGAAAACATAGTCATGAATTTCCAAAATTATGAGCAAAATTGTATTTTTTTAGAATCATATGGACAGAGCCGGTTTTAAGTACTTTACCGCCCCGGGCTATCATATTTCAGCCACCATTTTTTTTCTTTCAACCCATTCCACACAACTAGTAAATGTTATTTTTTATATTCGTTTGGCCGCAAATTATGTCACCCCACAAATTTTGCCGCCCCAAGCTAAAGCTCGTGTAGACCCGGGGATAAAACCGGTTCTGGTCATAGAAATTTTTTCCAGAAATTTTCTCGGAAACGATTAATCCATTCGACACAAAACTTCTACTACTTAGATTTGGTCCTACATGGTGACTACTCTTTCTGAAAACTTCAGCTCAGTTCCTATTGTTGTTTTCTCAAAACCGTGATCAAAATATTTTCTTCAGCAACTTTTTCTCTTCCAGTTTTCTCGGAAATTACTGAACAAATAGACACAATACTCCTATCAGACTTGATCCAACATAAAAATTATATTTTGTGAAAATGTCAGCCCCATTACTTTTGTAATTTTCTCAAAATCCTAAAAAAACCACTTTTCAAGCAATTTTTCCTTTTCAAATTTTCTCAAAAATTATTGAACGAATAAGCAACAAACTACTATGAGACCTTCACATATGTATAAAAACAATGTATCGTGAAAATTTAAGCTCAGTACCTTCCGTAGTTGTCTCAAAATCCTGAAAAACCCGTTTTTCCGGGAATTTTAGTCTGCAATTTTCTTGAAAACTACTGAACCAACAGACAATAAACTCCTGTGACATCTGTACCAATACGATAACTACTTGATCTAAAAATTTCAACCCTATTTTTGCGGTAATTTTCTTAAAATCGAGAGCTCAAATTTTGGGCAATATAACATTATATACCTACATAAAAAAATTAGATGAAAATGGGAAAAAAATTTCATCTCTTAATCCATTTTTTATTTTTCGTTGCCTCTTTTGAACTTACTAATAACTTGATGCGATGGATGAAAGTTCTATGGAAAGTCAACAATAAAAATTCACCTAAAATGATTGTAGTTTGTGATAGCGATAATGAAATTAAAACTTTTAGATTTTTTATGAGAATTTACCTGAAATGATAAAAAAATAAATAATCAACTGTAAAATTACAGATTCTTGTTCGACCTTTATATTTACAGTGAGCCTGTGACTGTGAAAAATACAGAATCGAGAATCGGTAACTTGTAAAAAAAACAGATTCGCTCAAACACAACTATTACCTACCTTAAGTTTATTTTATAGCGAAAATTAGCCCTAAATTATATCTGTTTTCTCCATAACTGATGAATTATAATGCTAATTGCGACTAAAATTGGATATTACTGATCAAAAATTAATTAGATACCTCTTTTAGAGCAACAATACCCTTAACTCAAAAATAAAACACCTCTAAGGCATGAACCTTGCAACCAAAATTCGTAGCACGTCAAAATAGGCCATAAATGAAGATCTGTTTCAAATTTTGTGACTCTGAACACAACTTGTATCATAGTAATGAAGGAAGGCGTTTTTTCAGGAAAATTAGAAATAATGAAAACTGGAGCAAATAATTATTGTTACAAGTGATGTTTTTACGTTGGTCCTGAAAATTTGGAATAACTTAATTTTACTCTTTTGAACTACAATGACCGCAAAACGCTTGCTCTTATCAGAATTTAGTTGGTCAGTGGGTGAAAGAGTCTTTCATATTTTTTTTTTGTTTTTTTTTATCTCTCAATTACCAAATGTACTTTTTTCGGATGGATCCATTTGCAATACTCAACAAATACGCGGCTGCCAGTCCCTGAGAACTGTTTTTGCCGAGTAAAGGCACGCGTTGGAGTTAATCAAAACTGCATGGTACTAATACTGACCGACGTATAGGTGTTTTGAATTGCGAATAAATATTGAAGTTTGAACAATTTACATCATAAAAGTATAATTTTTGTAGTAGGTTCAAAAATGGGCTGATTGATAGTTTTCAGTAATTACTAATTTTCTGAGTTCTCATCTAATTTTACACCACGTTGTTGCCATCATGTCGTTGGTAGTTTTTTAATTGAAAATCAAAATGATGGTAGGTAGTGACGTATTGAATATCCGATTTACTTTTATACAATTCTTTCAAAACAAAAATTACGAAGTTTTGTATATAGGGGCGTACCAAATGCAAGTTTGAGTAATGTGATTCTTACAATATCGACAAAATCAGCAAACCAGTCGGCAAACCTATCCAAATTTATTGTTGCGGTCGTCATTATTTGACATTCGGCAGTAAAATTTGTATATTACATAATTATGATTACACAAATGAGTATAGGGCTGTAAATTAAAAAATTTTTAGACGGTCTTTCACCTTTAGATCACTCTGTTTTAGTAAGAAAAAGTAATTTCTCTTTTACATTTTAAAATGAACACCTATGTAGGGTAGTTACTTCCTACACTATATCTGGTAGCAGTAGTAGGTAGCCTAATTTGGTTAAAAACAGAAATATATGACTACTATCCCAAAATACCAATTCAGTCTCCAGTTCTGTGCTCAACGTGAAAAATTAGGCTGGAACAAACAAAAAAAGAAAGTCAAAAACCTAAGTGTACCTACCCATTTACTAATTGTTTGTTTTTCGGTTATGAACAGTAATATTTCGTTCATTATTTGTTTCGTTTTTCACGATCTAAGTTCAACTGTAATAAGTCAAATCAAACAATTTTCATGAAAATTGGCGTTTTACCAAACTTCCTCGTACAGCTCCAAAACAAACACATCAAAAAACATGTTCTCAGCTAAGGCAACGCAACGCAGTTTCTGTGGCAAGTGATAAATGAATAAGACATCACTTATTAAGCACAGGAAACTACTCACCCAACTGACTTAGGTTCAGAAACTGACGCAGTCTTGCACAGTGTTGTAATCGAGGCACAGTTTCCTCCTCCTGCGCCTGCCAGCGTCAGGTTGATTCGATGATAAATCAATTCCAGTCAACAAATACCTAATTTTTAAATTGTGCAATTTTCGTCCGATAATCACAAAATTTGGTATGAACATTTTAAATGAGCTAAGAAATAGACCTATTGATTTTGGTGCGGATCGGCTTGACGGTACTTCTTGTATTTGCATTTTTATTTTCATTTTGGCTATAAAATCTCAATTTTGCACCAATAGCCACGAAATTGGGAGTAAATATTTATTTTTATTTGTTACAGTACACTTTCAATTTTGGTGCGGATTGGCCAGGCGGTACTTCCCGTATCGCTATTTTTATTTTTATATTGGTCATAAAATGAGGAATTTTGAAACCATATGTACGAAATTTTAAATAAATATTCATTATAATTTACTGTAGCATGCTACCAATTCTGGTGCGAATCAACCGGAAGATACTTCCGGTAAAGCTTTTTTTTCCTCTTTTTAATAATTTCCATGAACTTTTCTTTTTATAAAAATTAACCACATGATCATGTTTTCTTTGTTTTTATTTCATAACTTTATTACATTTCATTTGTTTTATTTTAAATTATATGACGATGTACCATACTCAATCATCTTCATTTTTTTTTCATTTTTTCAAGAAAAGATGTTTTTATATTTCACATTGTCAAATTTTTTGTCAGTAGCTAACAAATTTTATACAATAATAAAACACCATTAACGCGCATAAACTTACAGACAATTAATGTGACCATCAAAATTCATAATTATTTTTCTTTCAACCTACTTTTTCTTGCGAGGTTTGGTGCGCTAAAGTTTTTTAATATTGTTTTGACTACAAAATGTTTTATATTGAATCAATAACTATAAAATTTGCAAAAAATATTTACTATAATTTATTGCAACATGCTACCAATTTTGATGTGGATTGGCCGTTAAATACTTCCATAAAATCCACTTTTGTTTTGATTTTGAATGAGAGAATGGTTTTAAACTTTATGATTTTAGGTCGACACTTAAAAATTTAATACAATCGTCAATCATGATTCACATATTACAAACTTTTTAAAAATTAATTTTCTGCTCTTTTAAAACCTACTTTTCCTAACCTGATTGCCGCAATGTCGGAGTTTTTCAACTTTATCAATTTTAGAATTTTAGAAAATACATAAAGATGAAAATTCGTCATTGAACCAACCTCAGAAAACACTGGCTAACGGCTACTGAGCACTGAGGCTTTTTATATCCGGCACTCCACACATACATGAACGCTTGTATAAATAAATACTTACTTACCCGCGTTGATTGGCCGTCAATTAGTATGGTTTAGTAATTACAAATTACGGGCAAAGTACACCAAGTAATTTATAAGTTGTGATTTAACGTGCAAGGCACAAATATTGGCCAACCTTTTGATGGCACGACTATCATCGAAGGGATGGACTCCCTAATCCTTACACGATGATATCTCCGTAGTCATTTTTACCACTTTTGGCAGTTTTTAATCCACTGCACTGCACTGCTCTCAGTTTAGGCCCAGCCTCCGTTCAATAATTAGTCAGGTAATTCACAAAATTTCGAACAAATATTCATTATAATCTATTAGAACTTGCTATAAATTTTGCTGCCAATCGGCCGAAAGGTACTTATACTTCGGGTAACACTATTTTCGTTTTTATTTTTGCTATAAAATACTTCATTTTGGATCAATAAGAACGTAATTTGGAACTAATATTTATTATGATCTATTAATTATTTTTTAGAGACTAATTTTATAATTTTCTAATATATACTTTTTCTAATAGAGCTGCTGCTACGTTAGTTTTTTTATTTTTATAATGTATATTATGCAACTAACTTTGATACTGATAGGTAACACAAATGTAAAAATTTACACGATTTGCATTTCTTGCATAGTCGAGGATATGTTAGAATGATTTTTACGTAGGTTTTCTATTTAAAATCTACTTATTAATCTTAGTGTCATGGAACAATCTGGCGGCAAGAGTGGGCAGATTCCTCAAAAAAGTGATTCGAATTACGAATCATGAATGCTTTATAGTAAAGTGATTCGAATCACAAATCACAAATCCTTTAAAGCAAAGTGATTCGAATCACGAATATTTTCAGTCCAAAGATTAAAAGTGATTTGTACAAATCATTTTTTTACGAATCACCAATCCTCAAGCTCAAACGTTAAATAATTCTGTTTGACCCTGATACGTGAAAAAAGTTCCGAACATTCAAGTATTTTTGATAAAAAACTATTTTATTTTGGAAAGTAAAAATTCAAAGTTCTCTGAGAAAACTGTTTAATTTTACAAGAATGAAATGCATGAATTTTTTTTTCCAACAACTTCCAAATTTATGGGAATTTCTTGGGAATTTCTTAGGAATTTCCTGACCAAAGGAATAGAATTGGTGATTCGTCGTTCCACTGTTTGTAAATAAATGATTCGAATCACGAAACCTCTGTTTCCTAATGTGATTCGAATCACAAATTACATTGCTTTTTCAAAAGTGATTCGAATCACAAGTCACAAATCCTTTTCAGCCCCTTAAAAGAATTTGAATCCCGTTTTTTTCACGAATCCTGCCCACTCTTACTGGTGGTGAGAGTGAGTACGTTTATCGTTTCAAGACTCAAGCAAAATTTTGGTACTAATAACTTAAAACTCATATATATATATAAGCCAATTTCTTGTTACCACGGTACTGGTCACAAAATTTATCTGATAGTCACAAAATTTGAGATGAACATTAGTACTAAGCCAAGAACCTGACTAATTGATTTTGTTAAAAGGATCGACAGTACGGTACTTCTGGTATGGCTATTTTCGTTTTTGTTTTGGCTATAAAATTTTCAATTCTTTACCAATAGCTACAAAATTTGAAACATATATTGACTATGACTTATTACAACTTACTATAAATTTTGGTGTGGATCGGCCGCGCGGTACTTATCGTATGGCTATTTCTGTTTTTCTTTTAGCTATAAAATTTCCAATTTTCAACCAATAGCTACGAAATTTGGAACAAATTTTTACTACGATTCATTATAACTTGCAATGAATTTTGGTATGGATCGAGTATACTGTGCTTCCGGTACGGCTATTTTCATTTTTGTTTTGGCTATAAAATTTTCAATTTTCGACCAATAGCTACAAAATTTGAAATAAATATTAATTATGATCTATCATAACTTGCTATAAGTTTTGGTGCGGATTGGTCGTACCATACATCTGGTAACGTAATTTTTATTTTCATTTTGGTTATAAAAAACCTAATTTTGGACCAATAAGAACGTACGTAATTCAGAAAAAATATTTATTATGATTTATTAATAACTTTTTAGTGACTACCTAATTTCATAATTTTTGAAACCTACTTTTTCTAATGGAGCTGCTGCTGCGTTAGTTTTTTGTGTTTAATTTTTAGTTTGTTAAATAAAGGTACACATTTCATTTTTCATTCAAAGATAACACTGCTAAAATCATCATTTTTCATCCTAGGGTAACACTGCTAAATTCGTTGAGTTGGGGGAAACAACGAATTCGGTTTTGTGTTAGTATGCGTGGGCTGAATCATGAATACAATCAAATACACACGCACACTAACAAAACAATCATGATTTTTCATTTTGTTTACATCTTTCACTTTTCGTTGCACATGACGTCACCTTTTTGTTATGTACCTCAGGTTAAACAATTCAAATATTAAAAGTCCGTCCATTCGGTGTGCATTCTTGCTTTTTCACACTGATACACTTATGCAGAAAATTCATAGTCATGGCAAGAATAAATATTTATTTCCTTTGACTTGTGAAAATTTATCGACAACAATCAGGAAGATCCAGCATTTATTTGGCAGTTCTCGCCAAACACGAGCATACTAGAGCGAGCCTACCTGTAATGAGTGAATGTCAAATATTCGTCTATTTGCCAAGTATACGTATTTCGCAAAAAGAGGAATGTGTGGAGCCGACTTAACACAGTGAACATATGCAGAGTAGTGAATCTATAAATACAGTACCTATTATTATGAGTTCAGTTCAACAATAATTTTATTCGCAGAGCATAGACAGACACGTAAAGTGAAATTCTCCCTACCGCATTTCAACATTACCTTCCCAACTAATTTCGACTAAGAGTACCTAATAGATAATTCTGTATCTTATACATAGTCAATCTAATCAAAAATCAGTTGAGGTGGTGGTGCTGAAACGCCGGAAGGGGGAGAATTTCCCTGCGTAATAATAGTTATAATATATGTACACAACTGTTTAATTTTTTTATTTTATCTTAAAAACTTTTGCCCCCTCTATAATGACGTTTACTCTTTCTAATATCAAGGTCTGGTCACGGGTCTGCGTCGTATTATCTTTAACAGTGAATAAAATTACGTTACAAAATACAAGATATTTGTACAGCCTATAGGCTATAGTATATAACAATGTAGGTATGTAATAAAGCTACTTGCTTAAAAAGAAGAATAAGTCTTTCCTACAATATAACCATTTACGGTTGAAGGTGAATATTTGTAGATTTTTCCTATAATTTTTGAATTGATGATGAATTATTTATATATTGTATAGTCTAACTCTACATAGGCCAGGTATCTACACATTTATCAAATATGAGCAATTTTTAGAGCTAATTTAAATACTAACATAAAAAGAATTAAAATGAAAATAAAGACGAAAAAAAATTTATTAAAAAAAAAAAAAAAACCGACTGCGTTAATCTGAATGAGTAGCTCTTATTTGTAGATTTACAACAATAATTTTTTCAATCTTTAAATTCTCATTTTCTTCAATTACATCCTCCTAATTTTTTAATTTTCAAATTTGAATAGCCTAGGACGTTCTCCAGATATTCAGGAACATTTTGAGCTTATTTTCTTCACTATCTATAAGGTAAGACACTTGTTCTGAGCGAATGAAATTCCATTAGTTCTGGAGACAGGACATACCAAACATATAACCTCCTCCGTACGCAGTAGGTAAAAAAAGACAATTTAGGTAGGTAGGTATATAAAAGAAGAGACAACGTAACTAGATAAAGGTAGCCTATTTGGAAAGAAAAGAATAAGAGACAGAAAATGAAAGACAAGAAAATAAATCAACCGCATATAACACAAAGCCTGGAACAAAAGAAAAAAAAACATCTCGAGTCGAATATTGTCTCTAATTCTTTATCTGCTGGGTGTTGGCTTTATTTAGTCATCTTTGTAACCTATCAAACGATTCAAAAACCTTTTCTTTCTTTTTTTTCTTCCAAACATAGAAAAGCTACTCTATTGAAGTAATATTGCTTCTTCATTTACCCACACCTCTAAAATCAAAACCCCGGCCTTCAAATAAATGAAAACAAAAAAATCAATTTTGTTATATAAAATTAAAAAATAAAATAATAATATAATTAATAACCTTTAGATACATGTACGTAGGCCTAATATCTATAATTATTAGGTTTCTGTGTAACTCGCAGTTTACGTTTTTTTTTTTTTTCATAAAAATTTATTTGTGTGGAAGAAGCTTTAATTGAAACACTAATAATTTAAACTTGACTAGTTACAGTAAGTACCTACTTATAAGAAACTTGAAAACTGATTGAAATATTTCATTTTATATCTATAAAATCATCGATAATTTACACCTACCTACAAGGGCGTAACTAAAAAATTTTCCAGGGTGGTAAAGCAAGTTGTATCAAAGTAGAAACCAGTTAGAGGGTTTAACAGCCAGTAATATAACTAGAATTTTGTCGCATTGCGACTAGTCAATTTACCGCCTTCAACTACAACAGGGCTTTACTTATGATTCAACTCTAGATAGGGTTTTATAAGGTGACAAAACAATTATTTCACAAGCAAAAAAAAGTTTTTGGTGTTTTCTGGGTTCTGGAACATTTATGTATAGAGGGTTGTTTTTGTTTTTTGGGTAGCTGGGGGAGTTTCCAATGACCCCGGTGGATACATGAGGCCTTGGCCCACTATGTAATTTATTATATGAATACTTTGAAAATTAATTTCCATTTGTAATTTTTCCACTCCAAAAACTAAACCACCTGGAAATGAATACACCTTCGCCCCCTAGTTGCGCCACAAGTAACAAGCGAACTCGAACATCCAGTCACAATTGATTTTACTGGCTGTGCAAAAGGAAGTCATTGAAAATATTCTAATGAAATTAACATTAAGAAATTCATAATATTTTCAAGAAAAAAAAATTACCTAGAGTTGGCTTTTATTTAATAAAAATTTTAGCTTGCTTATCCAAAAATAAATAGATTTTCTTTGAAAAACCACTTAAAAATCATGCTGAATAGCCTAACTCTTTCTCATTATTTCATTTCTACAGATCACTTATATTATAGGGATAAAGGAAAACATCCACATTTTTGTCTTTTTTATAGCTGGCCTTTTTTTTTTAATTCGGGGAAATTGCCCCCGCCCCATTCTGGCTCCCCCCTACCTACTTAGCCAATATGTAGACTGCGTAGAGATAAATTTCATATAATATAAAACATAAACCTAAACAATTCAATGCAGAATGAAGGCTATTAATTGATGATTCTCCAGATGTTTTTAAGAATTGTTTCATTTTTAAAATTGGTTAGGTAGCTTATGTGCCTTTAGATTGAATCCTGAGACAATATAAAAATCCAGTACTGTATTTGAATATCGGTTAGCTACTAATTTGTTTGGGTTTCGAGTTTATTTAGGCTATATTGTGCATAATAGAAATCAAGCATGTTGTAAATAACAATTTTTTTCCCATTTTTGGAAAATCTATAGGTATACTTTTCTTTCATTAATTATGTGTGTAGTATATAGTCGACGTACGAAAAAAAAATGTTTGACCTCTCTGAAAAATCTGGGAGTATATAGGCTACATTGGGTCCACAGCTACAACTGCTACAAGATAAAATTTTATTATTATTTTCGAAGATATGATACGCAGAAAGCAATTCTTTGATTTCCTAATGAGTCTTCATAAAGAAAAAAATGATAACCCTCATCAAAATTACACTTTTAATTCACCCTGCGCATGACACCACGTCAAAAAATGACAAGACGAAATTATTATTCGATTTCGCACATAGCTTACTGTGTGCCCTGTATCTTCTTTTGTGTGAACGAAATGGAATAAAATAGATGCAAAAGGAGGGTTAGGAAAAGTAAAGAGAATACAAAAACCCGACTTCGCGTTCCCCGCTTCTTGCTCTTCATTTTTTTTTTAGAGTAAAAAAAAAAGGTTCTTATTTTAAAAGGTCCTAAACATATTATTCATCACCATGTGTAACTATACTATTATTTTCTATTGCGAAATAATGCTCTTTTGTTCGAAAAATGATTCTATACCTACCTCGTTTTAGCAGGTTTTTGTTACTATTTAAACTAGGCCTATAATTTTGAGTTTTTCTTCTACTTTTTGTTTTTTAAAGAATATTGGACGTTCACGAATAAATGTATGGAGTGTAGTGGGCACTCTTGTGGAAAAAGATTTTGGTAATATAGAAAAAGGCATTATGAAAATATAGAGCAGATTAATCGCGTACGTAGGCATACACGAACCTACCCATTTGTAAATATCGCAATGACAGAGACTTGCTTCGAGAAAATAAATCGTTTTATAACAAAAAACATGCAGTACTTGAAACCTCAAAACAATAATATAGCCTACCTACAAAAAAGTACCATAACTATTTATATATATATATATATATATAGGTAGGTAGCATATATTATTGTAACGCCCCATTTCATTTTCATGCGGATGTCAGCAAGAACTTAAATCTTTCATAAGTTTCTTATTATACCTACCGAGTAGGTATTGTCTAATAATTGAGTGGAGGTGACAACAGAATCAGTGGGTTGAAGAACCGTGCCTAGCTTATTGGTATATCGAAGAGTATACGAAGTATTGAAAGGAGCATTTCAGACTGAATTTAAGACACTTTGGAAATTGGAAAAGATAACAATGTGCGGAAGGATTTTAGGTATTGCTAAGTATGTATTAAGTATACACAGTATATAATATAACGTATGAGCTTCATGTTGTTCTGGAGATTAAGATTGAGCCCGTCCTTCTCGAAAATCCTATACGAAATTTTATTCAAATTCCATTCATTTTAAAGTTCACGCATGTACCTATATTTACCCATTCTACGTTTACAATTTAGAATACGTGAGCCAATGAAATTAAACCTTATTAGTCATAAAAATAAATGCGCAGATCTAATTCGCTGATGAGAAATGGCTTTTTCATCTATGAAAAGGATCATGACTATTAGGTATTATATTTTTTCATTTTCAATCTCAATCAGTCATCCAGTTAATTTACTAACTCAGTTGGAAAGAAGTTTAAAAAGTTTTTTTTATCAAAATCAAAAAATGAAAATATCAAGTTTTTGCATATTTTCCTCCGAAAAATTTACGTTCTCACCAGTAAGTTGAAAGTAGGTAACTTATATTTATATAATTTGAAATAATGAAGTCAGTCGTATTCAAATAATTATGAGGAACGAATACTGTATACAACGGTAGCGAGCGGAGGAGAAAGTTGGGGAAAGAAATTATTCCAAAGGAAATAAAATAATCCATCGTCGTCATCTCAAATCAAGATAGAACTTGGAAAACGATCAAAACGCATACCTCATAGCCTATAATATGTTTTAATTTATGTAATGTCGTAAAAGACGAAGTGGAATTGCAAACCGAAGCGAAGATTAAAAGTGTTTTTTCCAATTCTATTTTCGTTTTTTTAGTTAATTTTTACGACTTGAAACACTTATCGACTGTCGACGGGAGGGACAGAGAATGTTTGGCACAAGAAAATAATTTTTAAGACATATAAATGAAAGAGAAAATGTTTTGGAATCGTTACAAAAATGCAAAAGCTACTTAGGTACACAATATTTTTCAAATTTGATTTTTTTCCAGTTTTCACAAGAAAACTTTTTTAGTGGTAAATATTATCTTACGTGTCCACAAGGGCGTATAAAAAGAGGCCAGGTAGTCTTGTGGATCTAGACCTTTTTCCCCTTAACGAAGAAAAAAAAAACGCTTTACTTCTCAAAATTGTCTATTGTAATAAGTTTTTGTTGAAGGGGAGAGTCAAAAGAGACTACTGAGAATGTACGCACCTTCTTACGACGGACCTATACACACCCTTGCTTACCTGGTAACTTATTAAGAATAGAGAGGCCCACATGCGTTGGTGTTCCCATCATTGTTTAAAGGGTATATTATACCTTGACTAAGCCCAGTGCCTGACCTTGACCTGGGTATGTCATACAAACTTTTTTTATTATTAATAGGTGAGTTGTGGAGGTGGTTTGAATCAATAATAACAAATAAAATTGAAATTACGTTTTGTTTTAATATTTCTTCCACAAAATAAACAAAAAATTCATTAGACTAAATAGCTGGAAATTAATTTTATTATTTTTTTACAGATTTTTTTTTCTTTGAGAATTGCTTGGGAGTATCTATATTCAGTTGTGGGGATTAGAAGATTACTCGTATGAGGAAATAGGCTCGGCCTATCGACGATAGTTGTCACCTTTGGTGACCAATATTTGTGCCTTGCATGTTAAACCAAAACAGAATGTTTGTTTGTTTGTACTTGTCTATTTTAGCAAATAGACAAGTAACAAATCTCGGTCCATGACAAATCGATAGATAACAATCTTGGCAATGTCACAAACCAATACAGAGATGCATTCTCTGTACTTTACAATTACCATAGCAACCGTAAAGTACGACAAATAATCTACACTATACTTATGTAAATATTACATAAGTGTGTATGTGTGCATGTAGGGAGCTGGGTATATAAGACTAGAAAATCTTAGGCTAAATCGCCAGTGTTTGCCAAGGTCTTGGCTCCCCTATACCTTTTAGGTATTTTGGCATAAACACGCAAATTGTTCTGTTGAACACCTTCTGTTGTTGGTATATGTTACTTTCAACAACGTAAGGTATTCCACATCAGTATACTTATCCACAATTTTTCTAAAAAATCATATATGGAGTTGGCTGCGGATTTACAGCATAAGCGAAAATTCGCATCAAATGTTGGGGGTGCAATGTGGGTCAAATAGAAAAAATGGTTTATTTCAAAAAATTCTTTTAAAAACATATTATGAATAACTTATTGCTATAAAAATTCGTTTATATAGTATACACTGACCATACTCATATGTCTACCTCTTTACCGTATAGTTATAGTGTATTCTAAATTTAATTTAAATTTAAAATTCATTAATCAAGAAGTTCAACTTCATATAATTATCTCCAAGGATATTTTTCGTTAATTGATGTCATGAACAAACATCTAGCCCTCTACAAAGAAAACAAAATAGACGTATCCTAAAATGTCCCAACAACTGTTTTTCCTGCATTAGTAAGAACAAATATTTATATATTTTATTTTCTTTCTTCCAAATTACTTATTTATGATATATATAAAATATTTTTTTCAATACAATTCAGTGGAATTATGGAATTATCCTTCAATTCCCGCGATGTTTCGATAAATAATCGTCTCTGCTGATGTTTCATTCGCTTTGGTCGTTGACTGAATTTAGTCAACAACTTTGGTATAAAAATTTAAAGTGAAGTTATGGTAGCGAATCAGTACATGTATAGCGATAGAACATACCTAATATGCGGACTATACTTTTTCAAACGCAATTTTAGACTAACGTATATAACGATCAACATAGTTTTTAAGACGAGCAGAATGAAAGAAACACAAACAGTAGCCAAAAAAGAAAAAGAGAAAGAAATAAAAAAACGGCGCTTGCTTATTTTTATTCGGGTAGAAAAACATCATGTACAAATTTTATATCGTTTCTAAATACCAGTTTCAATGTGCAAATGAAAGAAACGTGAAAACAAAACAAGAAAACAAGTCACGAACGAAGAAAGAAGAGAATTCTGTACGAATATGGAGGCATGAAAAAATATCACCCACCTCGACTTAAACCGGTTTCGCGATAAATACGGTAGAAGGGTATGTGTACTCGTTTTGTCAATTTTAACGATCATTACGTACATAATGTTCTTCGGCGTGAACCGTTTTTTTTTTTTTTCAAATTATATTTTTTAAATGATATGATTGATATCTGCCTCCATGTAGGTACCTACGTGATATAAAACGTATGTCGTTGCTGAACAAGTCTACAATCTAGATGGCACAAAAATTCAAAATGTCTGTAATAAATCAAATTTTCATCTCGATCTTATTAAATCAGCGAATCTCCCTGTCTGAAATGAATATGTTCAGATCTGATTCGATCGGATTGATTCAAAATTCAAGAGATTAAATCTAGATTACGATTTGGTTTCAGAAGAGACAATGATTCAGTCCTATTGAATCTTCTCAAGTCCAAATTTTCTCTTGCAAAGTTTTCAAATAAAATTTTTAATGTGAGTTAAAATAGACCAAGTCTAATCGTGTAGTAACTTTCCAATCAATCATGCCGTTCATGAATAAAATATTTTTTTATTAAGCAACAAATGAATGAAACATGACTTTCATATACAAATAAATGAAAAATTAAGCTTCTATACAATACATGTAGTTGAATACGAGTGCATGAAAATTATTCTTGAAAATAGTTATTATTTTGGTGGCTTCCTCACATAATAATATCTAGCAGCACATTTCAGCAGTAGGTAAGGCGTCGAAAAGAGTGAGACCCATGTTCTTGACCTACAAGCCTTTAAGTGAAGTCCTCACAAATTAACTGTTATATAGAGTCAAGACGAGCTGCCAATGAACAAAAGCAAGACTAAGACCTTAGTATAGATGTATAGTCTAGGTCAGTGTATACCAAACAATGACTAATGAACAACTGGTTGCTCACATCTTGCGGAAGTAGGTGTTTCCTGTTGCACCATGATTCTAATTAGTTCAAAATTTCACCCCCCAGCTGTGGAAGTCATTTTGGTAGTTATTTGTTAACTTTTATCATGATGATAGGCTTAAGTCTTATTTAATTTGAATTCTAGTTCAAATTTTTTTTTTTCATTCAATATGAAGTTTTGGCTTGAAGTAGGTAGCTCACGACTCACTTTCAATTTTGAAAGTGGCTCAATTACTAAGGAAGTTTGGCGACCACTAGTCTAGGTTTTAGACTTGGCAGTGGCGTATCGAAATAAAGATTCTGTGGCAGGTGGGCGGTTCAGTCTGTAAATTTGGGAATTCACGTTCGTTAGCTATTACTTAAGAAAGGTATTGAATTTTTTTAGATCTTGTCGGAATTTGAACTCGCATATCCCCCCTTCGCTACATCATTGGATCTCGGTTTTGCATATTTTGTTTTAGTCTTGGTCTTGCGTTACCTAATTTTTGTAGATACGTACCTACTGCAGTTTTGTCTTGAACAGTTAAATCTCTGTCTTAGTCTAGGTCTCGGTCTTGTTCACAGTTTATATAGGTATATATTTTTTTTAATGAGTAAATTTAACTTACTATATTCATGTTCTTCCAAAATAAAAACACAAAGATTGAACGCTAGTCTATTGCAAATTATTGAAGTATAGCATTATCATGAAAATTTTACAGTTCCTATATAATACGATTATTTTTACAAGCTTTTATTCTACTCGCTACACGGATTTTAAAATATACCTACCAATACCGCAGCCAACCTTCCGCAACAAAATAATATTTATTTCGTATGAAGCTAAAGCTAAAAAAAAGTAAAGAAAAGCTCATGTTTTAAAAACTCGTTTTTAACTTAAACTTATTTAAGATCTGCGTTTGGTCTAGATCTTCTAAAATTAAATTTTGATCACAGTAAAAGTTTGTAGTCTTACATAATCAGTCTTGACGTTGGTGCTGCTCTAAGTATGACTATGGTCTTAGCCTCACACTTTATCTGATAGTCACATATCAAAAGGGGGTACATTCGGTTTGGTCCATTCGAAGCTCATTTTCATCGATTATAAAATCAGGAATTTATTTGCTGAGGTCGTGCGTCCCCGCTAGGAAACATCAGACTATTAACAAATTCAATGCCCACCCGCACTGCTTTTTTTGTATAGGCTATGAGTAATAGTAGCAGCTACAGCCCAGTTATAAAGAAACCCACTTTAGTTCACGCCGATTACGATGCTAATACCTTCCCCATGATATGGGTGACATTAATTTAAATTTAGTGTTTCTAAAGATATCACAAAGAGGGTGGAATTTAAAAACTATAGCGCAGCAAACCTCTCTAGAAAAAGTAGGTTTCGAGAAAAAGAATTATGAATTTTGATGATCACATTGATTGTCTATAAGTTTATATGCGTTAATGGTACATTATGATTATATGAAATTTGTTAGCTCCTGACAAAATATTAGACAATGTGAAATTTAAAAGCATTACTTGAAATGAAAATTTAATTATGATGATAAAATATGGTAAATAATCATATATTTCAAATAGAACAAAAGAAATATAATAAAGTTATGAAATAAAAAAATAAAATAAAACATGAACATGTGGTTAATTTTTGTAAAAAGAAAAGTTTGTGCAAATTAGAAAAAAAAAGAGGAAAAAAAGCTTTACTGGAAGTACCGGCCGGTCGATCCGCACCAAAATTGGTAGTATTCTACAAAAATTATAATGAATATTTATTTAAAATTTCATACGTATGGTTCCAAAACTCCACATTTTATGATCGTAAAAACAACAATAGTGGTATCCGGAGTACCATCTGTTCGATCCGTACCAAAATTAATAGCATTCTACAATGAATTAAAATAAATATTTATTCCGAATTTCGCGGCTATTGACGCAAAATTGAGTATTTTATAGCCAAAATAAAAACGAAAATGGTGATACCGGAAGTACCGTCCGGCCGTTCAGCACAAAAATCAATATGTATGGTTCTTGATTTAGTGAAAATGTTCGTACTAAATTTTACGATCATCGGACGAAAATTTCGACCTGTACCGTGGGAACAAGGAATTGACATATTTATATTAATTTGAGTCATTGGTGCCAAAATTTTCCTGAGCCCATGAAACGAAAAACGTACCCATCCCCAACCCTGGGGACTAATACCACACCAAGCGTAATCAGTAGATAAGTAGATTTTCTAAAGAAAACCTACTTAAAAACATGATTAGGTGTTCGATTACGACTGTTTTGACGTGATATCGGTGATATTGTTCTGTACAATGAACAGTGGAAATTGGAACAAGTACATTCAAGTCCACAGTGTAGGCTAAAAAAAACTATAACTGGTTCTGAACGGGGAAAATTCGTTTATAAAAAACATTTTTCTTCATAAAGAATAAATATTGTTTCTAAATTTCATGAAAATTGCCCAAGGAGGCAATAAATTCCCATTCTTACTTGAACTAAAGTTGATAAAATTTTAGAAAAGATTGTATTGAATAGTTATTTTGAATTTCATAGCTGTTGGTTAAAAATTAAGTATTTTACAGTCAAAATGAAAACAAAAATAGAGGTACCCGAAGTATGTACGAACAATAGCCCATGCACCAAAATTGGTAAAATGTTAAAATATATTATTAAATTTTTTTATTCAAAATTTAGTAACTTTTGTTTTTGCCCTTGCCCAAATATTTAGTATTTTATAGCAAAAATAAAAACAAAAATTGCTGGTACTGTCCGGCCAATCGGTTTCAAAATCAATAACTTAGGTCTGGTCCTTGGCTGATTACTATAATGTTCGTAGAAAATTTTGTAACTATCTGACAAAATTTCTTATATTTGTCTGACTAATTTCAGTCAGGAATGCGAATTTTTTGGAGTGCCAGTCATTTATCAAATTGAGGTTTTTCCCTGAAATTAACTCAGTACAAAGCAATATCATTTAATATTAATAATATCTAATAGCTAAGTGGGGACTCAGTGGTATGAGGTTGAGGGGCTCGGACCACCTGACAACAGTCACCGCCACAAAGAGCTGGCAAATAATCGTCCTTGCGACGTTAAACCAAACACAAATTACGTTCGATTGTAATGACCTGCATGTACTTGCAGGTAATGTACAAGTACCAAATTGTGACTTATCTCAACAATGCAATGATGTCACAATCCGTACATGAACTGGCCCATCATCTCTCATCACTACAAGAAATGACGCAACTGGGCCGCTCTCACTTACATACGTATTTCTTACATATGTGTGTATGTGTGCGTGTAAATAAGCCAGTATATAAACCGTCCAAACTGGCTCTAAAATTGCCAGTGTTTGCCCAGGTTTTGGCTTCCCCATATGATAAATTCTGTTGAATTTACCTTCTGGTGAGAATACTTTCTCACGACAAGGTATTCTACAGTGGTGATCCTGACGTGATTTTTGGCTACATTGTATGGTGTCTAGAAGCGCGTTGCACTTTACAAAGCCTTTGGTGAGTGCAGTATTTGCGGAGACTGGGGAGATCTCTCAACTTAGAGCCCATATAGCTCAGTTGATAACAGAAATAAAGAAAAATAAAAGCCAGAATTAAAACAAATCTAGTGGCAACTGGCACCAGAGATCCAAATCAAGAAACAACAATAACAATAGTAATGGATGACAGTCTCAGAAGATCCAGTAGTAGAAAAAGGGGTCAGAGTTCAACTCCCCCTCGAACATCATCTCCCAGCACCCAGTCTCAAACCTGGGATGACAAAAGTTGTTTCTTTCACAACAGGTTTAGCATAGAGGCCACCAAATGTAACAACCATTTCAAATGGTGGGGTAAAACATACACAAAGGAGGCGTCAAACTAGAACAAGGAGATATCTATGTGGCCGAAGACCCCTCGGAAAAATACTCATGCCACCTTAAGGACAAACAGGAGATGGTACTTAATAGACTTGGGTGCAGACCTGAGTATATTGCCAGTTAATAAATATCAGAAAGTACATCCTCAAAAATACTATCTCTGTACTGTGAACAGTCAAAACCTTCCAGCTTACTGACTTGAGACCAGAAAAGTTAATATCGGACTTAGGAAAGACATGACGTGGTCTTTCACGGTTGCTGATATTCCAAACCCTATCCTGGGTGCAGGTTTCCTTGCACATTTTGGCCTGATCATTGACCTTAAAAACGGCAAATTGATCGATAGTGAAACTAAAGTTTGTGTGGATGACAAAAATCATGCTTACAGACTGGACACAAACATATCCAGCTGTACCAAAGTCGACGAATAACTCTTACTGATTCTGTCTGACTAGCCTGGAGTTACTCAACCATCAATTCACAGCCATCCTACCTATAATCATGATACTGTTCATTATATAGAAACTAGAGGACTGCCTTGCCATGCTAGAGCACGAAGGTTACTGCCTGACAAACTCAAAGCAGCACAGGAATACTATGACCACATCATTGGGGAAGGCATATGTCGCTCCTCAAAAAGCTCACAGAGTTCCCCTATCCACATGACCAAAAAAGCAAGTGGAGAGTGGCAAATTGTTGGTGACTACAGGGCCTTGAATGCCAAAACAGTTTCTGATTGTTACCCAGTCACCAATATTATGGACTTCAATGCAAATATAAAGGGTAAAACAATGTTCACAAAAATTGACATCAACTGGGCATTCCATCAAATTCCTATGGCTGACCAGGACATACCAAAGTCTGTGGATATAAACCCCTTTGGTCTATTCGAATACCTTCGAATGCTGTTTGGACTTCACAACTCAGCACAAACTTTCTAGAGATTTATCAATGGACTGTTTAGGGAATTGCTGTTTGCATATGCATACTTGGATGACATTTGCATTTGCTCAGAAGGTGGTGAGCAACAGCACAAGGAGAACGTAAGACCCGTTATAAAACGTATCCTCACTGCTGGCCTTACTATCAATGTAGGCAAAAGTTTATACAAACCGACTGAATTTAACTTTCTCGGCTACAAAGTCTCGACCGAAGGCATTTACCCCCTGAAGACCAAAGTCGAACCAATATTGAATTTCCCAAAACCCTCAAATGTTGCTGAACTCAGGTGTTTCTTGGGATGGTGAATTTCTACAGATTTTGCATGAAGAATGCAGCAGCCGAATAAAGTAAGCTGTTTGCACTAATAAAAACAAACAAAAAGAAAGATAAAACTACACTCGATTGGAATGAAGAAGCTGAACAGGACTTTGAGAAGATCAAAGAAACACTGGCAAATGTAACGTTATTGGCTCATCCAGACAAAAGTCTACCATTATGCGTCGATGCTTCAGATTTTGCTATTGGTGCAACCCTGTACCAACTGGATAAGACAACAAAAAATTACCTCTAGCTTTCTTTTCCAGGAAGCTCTCAAAAACAGAAAAGAATTATAGCACATATGATCGGGAACTGCTCAGAATTTTTGCTGTGCTGAAACATTTCAGGCATCAACTAGAGGGTAGATGTTTTACTGTGTATACAGACCATAAACCCCTAATACATGCTTTCATGCAAAAAGCAGAACTGGTATCGCTGAGAAGAGCCCGACAATTAGACTACATAGGTCAATTGACTATAGACATCCAGTATATAAGTGGAGAACATAACACTCCAGCTGAAGCTCAAAGTAGAATCGAAGCTATCTTGGCTCCTGTCCAATTACCTTATGCTGAAATAGCTAAAGAAGAGCTTAAGGATGCGGAATTGCAAGAGTTGTTATCAAACGATGATACTTCTCTTAAATTCAGACATCAAAAAATTCCCGGTACTGATGTTTTATTAACATGCGACGTCAGTACAGTTAAGAATAACCCATTTCTACCAAAAAATTATCGTAAATTGCCTATCATCAGTGTACATAACCTATCACATGCTAGACCAAAATGCAGTACTAATTTAATCTCAGCAAAGTTTGTTTGGCCTCGAATGAAGTCTGACTGCAATAAACGGGCTCACAGTTGCCTGAACTGTCTAGAGTCCAAAGTAGAAAGGCACACTCGCTCGCCCCTCAAATCCTTCAAACAAACAGAGCAGTTCAAAACAGTATATATGGGATTGGTAGGCCCATTGCCACCATATCAAGGACACAGATACCTGTTAACGATAATAAACAGGGCAATACGATGGCCAGAAGCAATTCCTCTCCATGAGATAACAGCTGCAACTGTAGCTGCCAGGTTATACCACACCTGGATTGTGAGGTATGGCTTACCAGAAACCATATTACGGACCAAGGTTGCCAATTTGAGAGCTTGCTCTTCCAAGAGTTATCTAATAAGCTTGGTGTTCAACACAGTCATACCACAACTTACCATCCTCAAGCCAACAGCAAAATTGAGAGACGGCATAGAGCACTCAAAGCCTCTATCATGTCACATGATACAAAGAGATGGGTAGAAGTACTTCCTACCATCCTTTTCAGCCTTGCAAAGATTTACTTTCAAAAAAATAATATCCAGTACAAAAATAAAAACCTGCTCAAAAATAAGCGACGGAAATTGGAATTCCAAGAGACAAAACCGGAGATAAGTGAACGTACAAATGCCAACAAAAAGAAAATGATACGAATAAACAAACCTACGTGCGATGCGGAAGAAAACATCACAACATGCTTTTGTTGTCACCAAACAAAGATAATCTCAACATTGTAACGTCATAAGCGGAGAAAGTTTATTTCAGGAATAACTCTGCTTAAACCAATCAGAACTTTACTGGAAAACTTGCATACGGCTGAGAATTTTAAGCGCTATCTTCTCCATGGACTGATAAGTAAATACGAAAAAGAAAAAACGGAACTATATCTAATGGTAAATCAAAACTTGCAGTAAATTCACCTGTTTTAAAACTGTCCTGAAGCTCAGACATGTTTTCTAATACTATTTTCTGTTCTCTTAATTTCTCGTTCTTGTCCAATATGTCGCTACCCAAATCCTTAAACGCTCTCCACAAACCTATCAACAGCCAATCAACTCGAGAAGCCACTAAGAACCAAAAGACTCAGCAATTTCTTGAGCAAAAAATAGAGTTAGATAGGATTGAGGAAGAGCTGTTAATGGACACAGCTCCACCCATGGAGAATGTCCTTGTGGAGATAACATTTCCACTTCCCCAGATTATCTCTCCTCCCTGTTCACCACCAGAATCGACTCCAACTACTTAACCCCCAAATCCGGAGTCAATCCTAAAGGAGACCAGGGAACCGATGAAGTTTCTTTTCATGGCCAAATGGGCAGCAAACCAAAAAGTGCTCATGGCTGCCTCAGCCAGGGGAACCTCGAACACCCCGATGCTGAGGCAGCTAGAGTTCAAGCATCCGCTGCTTTCTCACTCCTGCCACCACTTTTACACCTACCCAAAATACCGACCACCGAGGCGTATGGGAGAAGGCAGTTGCGCCCAATACCAGGTATAGCTCCAATCATATGAATGCGTCAGTGCTGCAGTGAGCAGCGCACTGGCCAAGTGGGAGGCTGATCAGAAATGGCGCTAAAACCCACAAGTCCCCCTAGGCCTGGGCAATTTTAATAATTTTTGTGGCGCAAAAACTGGGGGAGTAGCTGTGGGGACTCATTGGTATGAGGTTTAGGGGCTTGGACCCCTTGACAACAGTCATTGGCCCAAAGAGCTGGCAAATAATCATCCTTGCGACGTTAAACCAAACACAAATTACATTCGATTGTAATTACCTGCATGTTCTTGCAGGTAATGTACGAGTACTGAATTGTGACTTATCTCAACAATGCGACAATGTCACAATCTGTACACAAACTGGCCCATCATCTCTTATCACTGCAAGAGAAGACCCAACTGGGCCGCTCTCACTTACATACGTATTTCTTACATATGTGTGTATGTGTGCGTGTAAATAAGCCAGTATATAAACCGTCCAAACTGGCTCTAAAATCACCAGTGTTTGCCCAGGTTTTGGCTTACCCATATGATAAATATGAAGTGGCTGAACATGCTTAAATTCTGTTGAATTTACCTTCGGGTGAGAATACTTTCTCACAATAATGTATTCCATAGCTAGATTCTCATCTAAGGAAAATTGAAAATTCAATAAATGTATTCGTTTGTGCTACGTTGGTGGTGGTTTGTGAAAACATTTTCATCGTTTATGCTATTTTCCTAAAAAAGTTATTCAAGAAAAACTTTTCCAAAGTCAGTGAGGAGCTAGAGCCATGTTCCTCCCATTGAAAAGCAATAAGAATTTTCAATATGACATGAGTTTGTGCTAGAACTGTGCTGGCTTATATCGCTATTTTTTTCATTTGTGCTATAACCTCCTCCCCCTAAGACAAATGAAAATTTTATATTTGTACGAATTTCAAAACAGCTGAAATTAATCTAAAGTAGCCTGAATTGTTAGTGCTACGTTTGTGCTGATAGAATATACTATACTGAACCCCCCATTCCCTACTCAAGAGTCATTATTTGAAAAAATATTTATAGGGAGGCAAAAAAAACTGTATCAGAGGGAAACTACAGTCACGTCATTTATTTGTGCTATGTTTGTGCAGATAGAAAATATCTGTAATACCCTATCTGCTCTTCTTAGGGGGGTTCAAATTTGTGAAATAAAAACAAAGAGTTAGGATCAACAACTTTGTGAACTCTGGTCATCAAATTGTAACTAGAATATATTCAAATATTTAATGATGGTATTTATTTGTGCTACATTTGTTCTCGTTTGTGTTGCTATTTTTTTGTTTGTGCTGTCACTCCCTTTCCAAAACTTTTGATTCATATCTTATATATAGGGTAATTTCAAACTACCCCAAAAAATTTGGGAAATATGTGAATGGTTTGTGCTGACAGAATTTACCACACTCAACCCCTTTTCCCTACCCAAGAGTCCCGATAGATTTTCTTTATGTTAATGCAAATCTGATAAAAGTTTGTTGCTTATTTGTTTGATAGTTAGTTTTCAAAATATCCTAACTCTTTGTTTTTAATTTACAAATTTATACACACCTGGAAAGGTAGGGTATTATAGGTATTTTTTGTCAGCACAAACAAATTATCCCAATTTAGTTCCTATCCAACACAATTTTTTTTTTGACTCGCTATAAATATTTTTTTCAAATAGTGACTCTTGGGTAGGAGAGGGACAGGGAGTCAAGAGTTGTATAATTTGTCAGCACAAATGTAGCACAAACGATTTGTGCCATTTTTGATTTATATCAGCTGTTTTGAAATTCCACCATATATAAAATTTTCATTAGTCTTAAGGGGGGGGGGGGTTGTAGCACAAACAAATACCATCATTAAATTTTAAAATATATTCAGGTTACAGTTTGATGACTATAGTTCATGTCAAGGTTGTTGATCCTAACTGTTCTTTTTATTTTATAAATTTAGACACCCCTATGGAAGGGAAGTAGGATATTATAGATATTTTCAATAATGCCACTTTAATTCCTCTCTGCCACAATTTCCTTTTGCCCACCTATAAACGTTTTTTATAAATAATGACTCTCTGGTAGGGGACAGGGAGTTGAGTGTGGTATATTCTGTCAGCACAAATGTAGCACAAACGATTCATGCTACCTTCGATTTATTTCAGCTATTTTGAAATTCCTAAGTATATAAAATTTTAATTTGTCTTAAGGGAGAGAGGGTTGTAGTGCAAATGAAAAAAATAGTGGCACAAACCAGCAAAAACAAATGCTATCATTAAATTTTTGAATATATTCTGATTACAGCTTGATGACCAGAATTCACAAGGTCGTTAATCCTAACCTTTTGTTTTTATTTCAAAAATTCAGTCCCTCCTAAGGAAGGCATGTAGGGTATTATAGGTAGTTTCTGTCAGCACAAAGGTAGTACAAACAAATGACGCAATTTTGGCTCTCCTCAGACACTACTTTTTCTTGCCTCCCTATAAATGTTTTTTCCAAATAATGACTCTCGGGTAATGAATAGGATGTCAAGTATAGTATATTCTGTCTGCACCAATGTAGAACAAATGATTCTATTTATTTCAGCTGTTTTGAAATTTGTCCATATAAAAATTTTTTATTTGTCTTAGAGGGGAGGGGGGTTGGAGCACAAAAATGAAAAAAATAGTGGCACAAACCAGCACAAATGTAGCACAAATAAATGCCATATTGAAAATTTTGATTGCTTTTCAATAGGGGGAAACATGTCTCTAGTTCCTCACTGATCTTAAAAAAGTTTTTCTTGAATAACTTTTTCAGGAAAATTGCACAAACAATGAAAATTTTGGCAAAAATAACAAAAACGAATTCATTTATAGAATTTTCAATTTTCCTTAGGTGAGGATCGAGGGACCTGGAACTTGAATATTGTGGGAAATTTAGAATTTTGGAAATAATTTTATCTGATTATTTAGGTTTTTAACTAGGCATTTATGAAGTTACCTAAGGTGCATTGCACAGGAATTTTTGTTTTTCCCTCAATATTTACAAAATTGACTAGAATTTTAGGTTATTATTGATAATACCTTAAACTCTGAATGGTTTTCAGTAAAAAAGAATAACATTCTAAAATAAATGTATTTGCAATTTTCATGTAATTAACTGCAATGTAAATATATATACCTACGTGATCAAAATTAACCATATTGTAACGTATATTTTTGTCTATTTTCAAATATAACAAACATATTTATTGACACCATTATACTACCAGTAAATTGGGTATTTTGCCCTGTAAATAAAATACTGTTACCATTCCTCCTGAACAATTTAAGATACTTGCATCAAATATTATGATAATAGTGAATATTGTCATAATATGCAATGACCTAAATACGCTGGTCTCTTGATTATATCACGCGAGTCAGCATATGCCTATAATAACAAGTCCCTTCCTCACTTTATTCACCATGTACATTTAAGTACCCTGAATAGGTATATAAACTCTGTTTACAAAGTGAACAGTACAGAGTTTAACATAGTTATTTTAATAGACAACCTTAATACAGTATAATATTTTTCTTACTTACAAAAAGGGACTGTTCCCAATGTTCAACCTGGTTATCAGTGTTTGAAATATTATTTTATGTACTTGTGTCGTACAAATTATTATTTTATTAAAAATGTTTGAATTAATCTTTGTGTTTGAAATATTTTATAAAGTCTCTCAAAAGTTAAGGTCCAGTGTAACACGTAAAGTGGTCAAAAATAATACAAAAACTCTTTTATACCACACTTTTCAGGAAATTTTCGTACATCTACTAGTAAAGTCACAAAAATTTTCAAGTATGATGTGTAACTTCTTACTATTAGAATACGAAACTGATTTAAAGAAAGAAATTCACTGATTTGAAAATCACAAAATTTTCAAATGTTTTTGAATTTCCTACTTGAGTTTTTCAAAAATATGGCAAAATTTATCTGAATAATATGTGAGGAAATTAGTTAGAATTTTCTACTTCAGAATTATTTAAAAAAAAGCTAAATTGTTTTAAAAGGAAGGAAAATATTTTTTCCAGCTTTCAAAGTCAAAATTGGAGTAAACCAATGAAATATGAAATATGTGACATAAATTAGGAGTGTACAAGAAAATAATGAGTATTAAAATTAATACAGAATAGTGGAATATGTTCAGAGAAAAGATGACGTCATTTAATCTGGACAAAAACAAGTTGGTTTTTGGAAAAGGTGATGTCACCGAACAAGTCAAGACTTGAATGGATAACGCGATCATATAAAGGAATAAATGTACAAAAATATATTAGAATGAATAAATTATGGTCGTACAAAAATAAGTTATTGGAAAAATGTGCGAATTTTTTTATAAATGATACGAAAATATCATTAAAATTATTTTCTTATTTTTTGTTTGGGTGTTATCTATTATTTGAACAAGAGAAAAATCTGACACCATCCTATACTACTGACACAAGCTGCGCGAGGGGGGTGAGATACCTCCTTGCCCCAATTGTCTGTAAACATTGACCTGCTTTTGTAAAAATTGAAAAAAAAGTGATGATTTTTTTCTTATTTTTGTTCTTTAATTTACCAAAATACTTCTTTCAGTTTGTACATCAGCATTTCATTGCTGCTTACATGTATTCTTGATAGATCAAACAATTTTATGAGAAGTTGGAAACTTCAAAGCCGAGTTTTACAAGAGGTAGACAGAAAAGCAAACCAACAGCATTCCACACATCCTTATATTTATGGATGGTAACTAATCCATAGCGCCTACATGGGCAACGCGGGCCCTAGTAAAATTTTAAAATACTCCTTTTCCCCAAGGATCCACAGGTATGAGAGAAAATTGGGAAATTTCCCCTGAAAAACAAAACAAATTTTCCCAACTGTAGTCCGTTCTCTCTGAAATTTGAATTGCTTGTATTGAAAGGAGGTTACGCTAGGGGCCTGATGATATCTTGGATTTTAGATTCACCTCCTACAGGATTCACAAATACAAATTCCACCAGATGCCGCCCACTTTGCTTAGAAATTGCACGTTTCCTCAACGCGCCGAAATATGCCTAATTTAAACAGGCTACATAGCTAAGTTGCAAATTTATTTGGAGTGTTTTCCCTAAATGATATCTCTCGTAATTGTTCAGAGCTAGTTCATCCTTTGGACCGGAATTATGAACGTCGAAAAAAACCTAAAGCTACATTCAAGTTGGATAAAGAAGGATTTCTTTTTTAAAAACAAAAATATAATCATTTTGATTTTCCGGCACCCTGCATCAGCGTTAGAAATATAGCACTCTTGCACAATAAAAGCTCCACAAGGAACCGTGAATCATTTGACAGGATGGAAGAAACGTAGTGGGTGTGTGTTTATACGTATACGACCACGTTTGTAAATAGGCTTCAAGTAAACACGTTCGTACATATATATATATATATATAAAAGCCCTGAAGCGCCGCTTCGCTGCACTTTGGCTTGTACTAGCCTGGCAACACTGATCAATTCGTTATTAGAATGGAAACAAAACAACGAAACATTTGTAGTTGGCGCATACGCCTTAAATTTTGTCTGAATAATAATTTTCGTTGAATTTTGTCTTAATAATTTATCCTCCATTTTTGTCTTGAAAAATCGGGTTGTACGTTTATTCAACTGATATGGAGTGAGCTTAATACAGGGGGTGTACAGTGCGGGTGAAAGCAATATAGTAAGTATAATTGGCGGAAACAAAAAGTTCGGCAACTTTACCGTTAGTTGAATACTGAATTTTTTCATTTTTGTTAAAATACTTTGTTCTCACTTGTTATAGATCTTTCAAGCATGAACGATGTCAAAAATCGTCGATAAAAAGCAAAATTAAAAGGATCCTATTCCTTCAATTAAGTATGCTTATTTTTAAGAGATATTTTGTCTTCATATTCTTATCATGTTATGTTTATCAAAATCCAAATTGGAAATGTTTTTAGTGTGACATAACTGAAGGTCTGAAAAGGAAAAAACAGATAGATATAAAATGATTTATCGTTATCTCCTTTCTCAAACACGTCTATCGTTTCCATTTCAATAGTATAGTACATAAAATGGCATTCCCGTGACCCTTTTTTTAAAATGGAAAGGTGCGTCTGAATAAACTTTGTTCGAAATGAGTGACGATCCGACCAGTTTTCCTCGTGGGAGACGCCCAAAAACTTAACGCAAAAAACCACAAATCCTCAATTAAAATCTGACTGATGCCATTACGATAATTATAGTTACCTACTTACTGCGTCAGTGGGAACTTCAGTCAACAAGCCATAAATTTGAAATGGTAACCTCGCAATCATAGAAAATTTTGAACTGTTGTTTTCCTATTCCAGTGTAAAAATATAATAAAGAGAATTTGTTTCTTTAGTTTCTATCTTCGGACAATTTAAATTTTGAATAATGTTTGACCGAATATGTTTGTCAAAACTGTTTTCTCATGAAAACGTCATCAGCAATCTGCCGCTCCATGCCCAACATTTTCTGTCGCTTTTCTGAAGGGTGTATCAAGAGTGGATGAAAATTTCAACCAGTGTTGCAGTAGGTATAGGTATACTATGTACGTGTTTTAGTTATGAACTTATGATGATTGCATACTGGTCCTAGTCATGTCACTCGATAAGTCGAATAAAAATTTTCATTTTCATTGCTTCAACCCGGCAACGAAACTTGCTGGTTTTTTACTCACAACTCTCTTAAATAGGAAAATTATTTCCTTTAAAACAAACTATATTGAAGAACATGTACCTCAGGCCCTAGAGCATTAATTGTGATGAAGAACAGCTCACTATCATGGTTAAACCTCGGAAAAAGTAAGAAATAAGACAAAAAAAACATTGCCCAAAATATGATTTTAAAATTTTATTTTATGAATTTTGAAAAAATTCACGAAAAATATAGTTCAAATTCAAAAGTATTTGAAGAATGGAAAGAAAAATTTGGGCTTTCAGAATTTCTTTTCTATCTTCTTCTATCTGATTTAAGATGAAAGGGGGGAAAATACCTCATTTTCATATAAATTTAAATATAAAAATTTTAAAGTTGTTTCGATTTTTTTTTCTCACTGGGAAGGTTTTTCTTCTTTTCTTACACCTAAATTGGTGGTTCCTAACCTACCTGTTTGCGATCCAAATAGAAAGATCAAAAAAATAAAAATTTGTCCATGCCGAAAAATGATTTGTGTCTCGACCAAAGTGAGAACATATCAACGAAAATATCAATTTCCAAAAGAAAGAAAAAAAAAACTATTGTGCAACAACAGCTCCACTAAAAAATGTATGCTTCAAAAACTAGCCAATAACAACTAAAATTGGGCACAAAATTGATACGAATCATAAATAATACCTAATGATAGCGTTCAATTTCGTACTATATCCACTGATTAAAAATTATGTAAATTATTTTAGAGCTGAAAATTAAAATTAAATCAGACATATCGGAAGTACCGTCCAACCGATTCGCACCAAAATTGGTGGAAGAAATGATAAAATAGATCGTAGTAAAGTTTTCTTCCTATAGCTATTAGTCGAAAATAATAAGTTAAAAATGAATTTTTTAAAACCCTATACGATAATACAACCAAAATTCTGTATGTATGTATGAACTTATGTACCTATTAGCGATGTTAAAATATCGATATAGATCAAATATTATAGAGGTTGAGGACTCAAACTCGAATAAAGAGAAACGTAAAAAATAAATGTAAACGAAGTTTCGCCTCGAAAGCGTAAAATTCAGCAAAAGATTTAAGTAACATAGAATAAAGTGTTTCAGTTGTGTGAGACGAATGTACGCGAGCGTAGCCAAATGTGTGATGATTATAGAATCAGTGTGACCAGATAGACAAGCGATATAGAGTATTTAGATAAACAGTGTCGAGTGTTTGTAGGAGTGCGAGAGGAGGAGGATTGGTGGTCCCAACAAATATCGACAATATCGATATGAATTTTAAATATCGATATTAATATTTTTTCATAATCAATTTAGGTTATGATGATAAGCTTGAGGCAAATTATTGAATGTTTCATGGCCATCTTTGAATGTGTGAATGTTAGGAGTGTTTGTTTTGAAGTTAAATGAAAATCCAAGTTCATGGAAAAAAACGTAATCGCATTTATCAGAAATTGACTCTATACTAGCTTTTGGTGATGTTAAAATTTCGATATAATATTGATAATATCGATATTACCTCGAAAAAATATCGATAACATCACTATACTATATATGTAAATGCATTCTGAAGAACTAGACGGACAATGTTCCTGAAATTTAGCGACTAGATGTTTCTGGGTATGAAAAAACGATCTAGATAAGTATGTTTCAAATTTGAGAAAATTCACTGAACGGAGATATGAGCTATATAGACTATGTCTGAAAAATCAAAAACAATTTTTATATTAGACTTCTTACCTAGTTTGCTTGCAAACTGAGTATTAAAATTGACTTCACAAAATGGTTAGAGACGGGGATGATAAAATTATCCGTTTTATGTGAAAAGTAAACGATTGGTGCCACTCTCCCATTTTGACATAATTTGTTCTTAATGTAGGTATATATGATGTATATTTATTTTATAGATACAGAAAACAACAGGTAAAGAGGCGGCCTTTTTTATTATTGTCCACATTCATTCATCTACATCAGAATAGGAGTGTATTTTCCTTTTCTTATAAGCTTTTTTTCTACTCACTACTGCCATTTTAAAATTTTCATAAAAGGTATTCTTCATATGGTGCCTATTGGTACAGTAGTTTCAGAGAAAATCAGAAAACAATAAATTCATGGAAAATCGGTGTTTAACAATAAAACGTTGATAGATCAATACTGTTTCAAAATTTGAAAGAAAATAATTAACAATAAACATCACAAATGATTGAAGAAGCAACATTGCGGACATTTTAATGGTTTGTTCATATTTTAATCATTTGCGTTCGGTCTTCAGTTTAAATATACAAACCAAAACTATATCCTTTGCTTTAATTATCAATTAGGCTATATTTCTATCTGTGTGACAGCTTGTTACGGAGATTAATTTTCCATAAAGACAACGGAACTCTTTGATCATGTACTCATATGTATTATGTTTATTATATTTATATAGTTATTACTGCACCCACATAGCATATTATGGTTCTGTTTGATGTGAAAAGGAAGTATGAAACATAAGACCTTTTAAAAAACCCAGCTCTTCCGTACGGAAGAGCACGGTACCAGTTCTTTTAAATGAGAGGCTGTTAGATTTTTCAAAGTAGCACTTGAAAGGAAACGTTTTTTCTTAAAAAGTGCCGAATGATTGGATTCGGTGAGTACCTGTAGATTCTAATAAAAAGTTATATTATGATAATCTTTTAAAGATATGAACGCGTTTGTTGAATCACCTGCCCTACTTATATCAAAAAAATGGTTTTGTTTGAGTAATCAATTTTTTAAGTTTGTCCATTTCGTAAAGGACTATTGAACAGTCGCAGCACCAACAGTCAAACTTAAATTATAGGTAACTTAGAACTGAGAACTAACTTTTAACGAAATTTGCCCTATCGAACACGGTTTAGCCTAATCCCGTTGTCTAAATAAACTTGTAAGAAAGGTTTCATTCCGCAAACTACAAGATATATTACTTCGTTTCAATTAGGTATGTTGTTAGATATGGTGCATTCAATAAAAAAATACGAAAAAAAATGAGAAAAAAATTAATAATAAAAAAAAGTAATAGTAAAAAAAAGTTTCGTGCCCGTTAATCATTCGATTAAGTGGATTTGAACGTCATACGCAAGTTATTTTTTCTTCAGTCCATATTGCCAACACACACACTCCGGCATTTAATAAATACAAAAAAAGCAAAAGCAAAACAACGAGACGGAAAAATGTACCTAAGTATATACGGTGGTTGAAAGAATGAAAAAAGGGAGGGGAGAAGAGAAAACTTGTTTGACCGGTGGTAATCGTAAAATCAAATATATACTGACGATGGTCTTTAGCCTATAGCTGTATGCGAGTTCAGATGATATAGTCTGCGTGTTGAGTGTACAAAACGGCAAAAAGGGATTAATTATGTTTTACGGTGTTTGCGGATATTGCGGGTGTACGTGAAAAAGGGTAGATACAAGAATAACAACCAGGAAAAACGTATACAAGTAGAAATAAGGGTGGCTGGCAACTAATAAACAGCGGATTAACGAAAAGTGCTTCACTCGTGAGGCGTGTTAGGCCTATACAGCATAGGCTACGTTTTAAGTATAGTAATAGGTACTGTGCGTAGAACCTTCGCACTTTTCTTGCGTATGACCGCGGTTTTTTAATGTTTTTTTTTTGTTATTATTCTTTTTCTTCTTTTTCTTTTTCTTTTTCTTTTTCTTTTTCTTTTTCTTCGCATTCATATCCACCACGCACCACCCACTCATTTAATTATTTTTGACGCTCATGAAAGAAGGGGAAGTCGCCCTCGTAACAGTTTTCGCTCTTTTTAACTTTATAGCAGAATGGGGTGTTGACCCGAGCTGAATACGAATGTAAAAGCTTTAAAGTTACTGACTAATAGTAGGGTATAATAATAGGTATCTATAGTTTATTCAGGGCATAGATAAAACATCATAAGTACAAAGGCTAAAGTATTGGTCTACTGTAGAAGAAGCACAAATCGTTGTTTAAAAATTTGAGTCATTTTCTAACGTTTGGCTGTTTTTAAATGAAATAAAATTTCTTCAGCTGCATTGAGAGTATATAATATAAGTTTTCAAAGTTTCCGGCGACAAAATTTGTTTAAAATAATATTTAGAATGTGTTCATAAAAACTATAAGCGAGGATTTTCGCATGACAAACTGTAACGTATATTTTCGTCTATTTTTAGAAATGACGAACATATTCGTTCACTCATTTTCGAATACCAAAAATGTAGATATTTATCAACAATTATCATCCTATAACTCTTTGTAAACAACCACCAAATTACCCGTATTTAATTTTACATATACAGATATACCTTCTGTATATTTATGACCTAGTTGTACCTGTCCCTCGAGTACTCGACGAGTCAGCACAACCCTATAATAACAACACCCTACCTCACTTTACCTATCCGACACGTACGTTTTCATACCCTGAACGAGTATATAATCCCTCGATTCAGTTGTATAATTGTTCAGTCCAGCTCAGTTCTTCGACAGCTACTTCTAAGTACCTGGAACCTCTCTTGTAGAAGTCTCTAGTGAACAGATAGTCTTGCTTGTTGACTTGTGAGCTAATATGTATTAATATTAACGTAGAAATATGTACTGTGATATACAGAATATTATTTTATTAAATGTGTAAACTCACTCATGTGTTTGAAATATTATTGAGTCTCAAAGTAATGTTAAGATCCACAATAGGACGTGGATGATAAACTTGAAATTATTTTAGAAGTATTACTGCTTTTAAAGTACGTGATATTTCGTGTATGGTGTACTCCCGAAAGTGGTCTTAATTAGGTACTTTACCACCTCTTTTGGCCGTTACACAAACCATAAAGATTAGGATTGGGCTACAGCAAAAGAGGAAAAAAGGAAAAAAGTAAAAAAGAAAAAAAGAAAAAAAGAAAAAAGAAAACCTAACATAATGATGAAGTGGGATGGAAGAATCTGAAGAAAAGTATTTTTATTTTTATGCACTGTTATTTAATTCACTACTTAAGTACTGTAAAGTAGAATGTAGATTTAATCATGATAACTAAGGATGAAATACTCACTCGAAGAATAGAAGTGTGAGGAATTTTTGGTTCATAGTTGAATACAGGGCCGGATTTACGGCTCAAGTGCCCTGGTACAATAAAATTTTTGCGCTCCCTCATTTTTCTAATTTTAGTAACCCACCCCATCCCCAAAAAATTTTTTTATGGATTTTTATCAGGAGTTTTTACTACATTAAAAATTTAGAAGTTTAATTAAGTATTATTTCCCTGTCATACAGTCATACTTAACGTTACTAAAAATAAAAAAAGTTAAAATGTGTCGCCCTATAAAATATGCTGCCCGGTACAGTTGTACCCTTTGCACCCCCCTGTATCCGGCCCTGGTTGAATAAATTTATTCGACTGTGGAAGTTGAGCTCTGTTAAGGATTTATAGACTCCTCTCCCTAAATAGACGTTGTTTTCCTATATACACGTAATCAAATTAGGTTTTTATATCTACAGTTTATTAAGTTACTGATTAGCAGAGCTTAATGATGGGAATAATAAAAGATCGACGAAGCTACTTTCACCTAGATAAAATATTAATAGTTAGGTTCCTGGAGTGGGTTCAAGTCTCATCAATCGAACACACACAGTACAGAAAGAAACAACCACCACGTTTTCATTTGTAATATTTCTTTTCTAATCAAATGAAGTAGTATTCAAAAAGAAACCTAAATATTTTTCGGAAGTATTTTTCTTCTCCTAATTCAATCAAAGAAGGAGCTATAGGCTAACTTCGCATTTTGGGAATTCGAAGGAAGAAACAGTCACATCGATCTAGTTCCATCATACATGGTTGTTTCTGTATTCTACTCGATCAACGGATGTATATTCACCATCTTCAGCAATAAAGAATTCTAGGCAACATATGGTAACTTCTATGTGTTATTATTGTCTATCTTACTTCAAGTGTAATAGGTGATCGTTAATCCAGAATGTTGAGTTTCTAACAATTTAATGGAAAATTGTGGCAAGACCTTATAGTTCTAAGTAGTATGTAGGCTACCTTATTTCACATTTTCTCCCCTTCTGATCTAAGACGTTGGTGTTTTCTTGGTAATCTCCAATTTTGAGCTATCTGTCCAAATTTCAATTTTCAACTAAAAACATATTTTTGATCAACTTTTCTAAAATATTATGTGACCATTGTTTTTGGATGTCGCAAAAGTGTAGTACCAAAGGGTGAACCAATTTAGGGCTTTGATCGTCATACTGTGAGAATTCACATGTTTTACTTGAAAAAAGTGTATTTTTATAAATTAGTCTTAATAGGTAAACTTATTTTTAATTATTTTTCCCTCACTTTTAGGTCTGTTTGTAATACCTATTAGGTATGGAAAATAACCTAAATTTGAACATTTTTAATAATATGCTGTTCAATTTAGAAAAGTTTTGTTTTCAGATAAAAAGTGCCAAATTTCCTGACCAGACCAGGTAGTGGTCCCAATATGTAAAGAAAATATCAATATTCTGTATCGATATATTAGCTTATACATATAATATGGGGAATACCTTGTTGTGAGAGATATTCACACGTAGAAGGTAATCTACAGCTTTGTGTGTTCTACCACTTCATACACGAATGTACGTGAGAGCCAAATTCAAGGCAAACGCTTGAGATTTTGTAGCTGGTTTTGAGAGTTTATATACTGAATTTGAAACACAGTCACAGATACAGCGGTGGATTTACGCACAGGCTGACGAAGCTGCAGCTTCAGGTGGCAAATTTTTAAGTTAAAAAAAATGATACCTAAACACAACAATACCTTACATTGCTCTTGGAGGGGAGGGGGCACAAAAATGTTTTCTTGAGGCGGAAAATTTTCTATAGTTTGGGGCGTCAAGAAACTTAAATCCGCTGCTGCTGCTATCAGTGGAGAAATATTTTGGAAAATGTGGGAGACCTTGGCAAAGGCATGCCATGGACCAGCCTCTTTCATTTGACTGAAAGATCCTACCTCCGATTTCATGAATGAACCCCATACTTTAATCATAACTATAAACATCTTCAAATATGTAGTTTAAAAGAAAAAAGTTGAAAAAAAAATTAGTACAATCATGCACATCTAGGATTCAAATCAGCGATCCACATTATAATAGGGTAGTTTACAGGAAGGCACTAGAGGAACTTTTCTCCAACTATTTAGTGCTCTTTATAAAAAATAGTTGAAAAGCTGAAGAGTACGGTTTATCTTTATTTTTCCATATTATGTCTTATTAGCTAAACTTCTGAATTTAGTGCAAACTCTGAATTTAGTACAAACTCTGAATTTAGTAAAATCTGGCAAATAATTCACCGCTAACTGGTAAAAAAATTAGAAGTCTTCACTGTAAATTTTAGCAGTACTTTAGTACTATTACAGCTAAAAACCAATTCTAAATTAGCCATAACTCCTAATTTTTCACACTTTTTAAGGTTAATACAAAGCTATTTAACGTCTAATGACTTTTCATAAATATCTGTATTTTAGTGGTAGCACTACTAATTCACATATGTAATTATATAGTAGTGTGTCAGCTGTATTTTAGCTGTAAAGGGTGCATATAGAAAGGTATAACTGCCAATTTTACATTGTTTTTTAGCTGCGAGAATACTAATATGCCACTAAAGTTAGCAGTGGAGACTCCTATTGGACAGCAAATATACAGATTTAATTTTTGGTAATTTATGATTACTGTACCATAAATAATAAACGATTCGTTTGTATATAAGTATTTTGAGGGGTTTCCTTTTTTCCCAAAACTGATGGAAATAACAAAAAAAAGAAAAACCGGCTCATTGTATTGTAAGGGAACAACAGTTGTACTTAATAGATAAGAAAATTTATTCAGTGGAATTAATAATATAAAAATAGTACATACTTAAAGTTAAACACAAAATTAAATATAAAACTTCAAAAATAAGAGTATTTTTTATAAGATTAGATCAACAAACTTCATTCAATATACTTCTAAACTTAGGACCCATTGATATCCTTCAACATTCTGAAACAGATTATAACATGTTTAAAATTAAATCAAGTATACCTATGTTTATCATACTATGGGTGTATGATTTGTTTGGTTACATTTAAAATTGATAGGATTTGAAAAATATAACAAGGTGGTACCCACATAGATATAAGATGGGGCTGTAGCCCCACTAGAAATTTAGTACATCCCAGTTTGAGCTCCATCTTGATAATTAAAATAAAAAATAACTAGAAGTGGTATGATGAAATATCTATGAACACGGTATGATTATATTGGATGGACTATTTTTATCTATTTAAAAAAAAATCAAAATGTCACTGAAAACTAGCGTATTTCTAAATAAGAAATATTTAGAAATTTTCTATAACTATACAGGTTGGTCCACTTACTACGCATCTCCCTTTTTTTCTCTGTTTTTGAAAATAGAAGAAATGTTATCTAAGGTAACTCCCTTACTTTTTGGCGTAGATTTGTAATTTATCATTGAAATTTTTTTGAAAACTCTGCAGCTGTTAAACACTAGACCTAGTTTTTGTTTTTAAATATAAACCCTCAATTTTACCTTCAAATTTTGAAACAAGAAAAAATTTCCTAGAGATTCAGTTGGTCAAACTTCAAAGTTACAGAGACAGGTATGATCGTTTGTAGAATCACTGAATATGTTGCAGCTATATCATCTGGTATGAAAATTTCCTGATTTAAAGTGAGTTTCCAGCCATCATACGTTAGTAAATATCTACTAAACTTACATATCATGATGTTTGACCATGCAACTGTTTCTAATTTCAAAATCCAACGATAAAAATAGGGTTCTTGTTTACAAAAAACCAAGATAGGTCCAGTTTTTGGTATTTGCAGAGGTTGTAGGTAATTTCTAATGATAAATTTAAAATAAAGTTCAGAAAAAAGGGGAGGTACCTCAGAGTCTTGGACTACTTTTTCTCATCTTCAAAACCAAGAAAAATACCAAAAAAATTGGGTATAAGGGAAAACTTTAATTCTCCAATAATTTTTAAACAAGATGTGGTTAATTTGCGACAATTATATTCAAAATATATTTTGGAAATTAGCATTGTCAAATTTAAAGTATTATGCAGAAACTTTTGGGATCAGCAATACAGTTTCTTCACCATCGATACCAAACAGGACATTGAAGGAAAAATTTGAAAAAATATTGAAATAAATTTGGAAAAGTTTTACAAAATTTTTACAAGTCTGAAAGAGGTGAAAAGGTAGATGAACAAGTCGCATATACCGATAATAATTCTGTTTTGGTTGAAAAAAATTCCAGAAAATATAAAAGTCACACCCAAAATTTTGGAAAAGTTTTACCAGATTCTTACAAGTCCGAGAAAGGTGAAAAGGTGGATAAACAAGTTGCATATGATAATACTAATTCTGTTTTGGTAGAAAAAAATTTGGAAAAAATATAAAAGTCCAGCAAATAATTCTGAAAAGTTTTACGATCAAACATTTTGCAAAAAAAATCACAAGTCCAACACATTTTTCACAAAAAATTTTTTTCTACCTCATATACAAGGAACTAAATTTTTGATATGTTTTACAATTTTTTCAAAAGTATACAAAAATATTATAGGAAAAATTTCAACCAAAAATTGGGTTCCAAATGAAAAAATGAAATACCCGCCTCAGAAAGGGGAAATTTGGTGGTCATTTAACATCGACAGGAAGAATCTGAAAACAGTGAAGAGTAAAGGAATTTCCTCAGTCCCCAAGGTGCTCCGTTACTATTGTTAGTTTAGTACAAAGTCTGAATTTAATTTAGTACAAAGTCTTAATTTAGTACAAAGTCTGAATTTAGTACAAAGACTTAATTTAGTACAAAGTTTGAATTTAGTACAAAGTCATAATTTAGTACAAAGTCTGAATTTAGTACAAAGACTTAATTTAGTACAAAGTTTGAATTTAGTACAAAGACTTAATTTAGTACAAAGTTTGAATTTAGTACAAAGTCTTAATTTAGTACAAAGTCTGAATTTAGTACCAAGTATGAATTTAGTACAAAGTCTTAATTTAGTACAAAGTCTTAATTTATTACAAAGTCTAAATTTAACTTAGTACAAAGTCTTAATTTAGTACAAAGTCTGAATTTAGTACAAAGTCTGAATTTAGTATGAAGTTTTAATTTAGTACAAAGTCTGAATTTAGTATGAAGTTTTAATTTAGTACAAAGTCTGAATTTAGTACAATGTTTGAATTTAGTACAAAGTCTGAATTTAGCACAAAGTCTTAATTTAGTACAAAGTCTGAATTTAGTACAAAGTCTTAATTTAGTACAAAGTCTGAATTTAGTACAAAGTCTTAACTTAGTACAAAGTGTTAATTTAATTTAGTAAAAAGTCTTAATTCACTACAAAGTCTTAATTCAGTACAAAGTCTTAATTTAGTACAAAGTCTTAATTTAGTAAAAAGTCTAATCCAGATAAATGCGAATATGCAAAACCAAATATTGATTTTCTCGGGTACAACATTACATCCACTGGAATTGCCCCTAAAAAAGTTCGGGTTGAGCCAATAATAAAATTCCCTAAACCAAAAACAGTCGCTGAATTAAACGATTTTTAGGGATGACAAATTTCTATCGACGTTGCATAAAAAATGCAGAGGCTGAACGAGGCAAATTATTCAATTTAATTAAAACAAATAAAAAACACGAAAAAACTCCTGTCATATGGACAGAAGAAGCCAATTCAGCATTCAAAAAAGTAAAAAATATGCTGGCTAACGCGACATTATTAGCTCACCCATATGACAGTCTGCCATAATGCATAGCAACAGACGCATCAGACTTTGCAATTGGTGCAGCATTTTTCTCGAGGAAACTATCAAAGGCTGAGAAAAATTACAGTATGTACGACAGGGAGCTATTGGCGATAAATGCTGCGATCAGGCACTTTAGGCATAATGTTGAAGGTAGAACTTTTACTGTGTATACAGACCACGTACCTATCACACATGCATTCCAGCACAGAGCAGAACATGCATTGCCTAGGCAAATGAGGCGTTTAGAATTCATAGGCCAATTTACAACAGACATCAGATATATAAAAGGGGAATTAAATACAACTGCTGATGCCTTAAGCCTAATAGAATCCGTCTCAGTGCCATCTCAGTTGCCCTATGCTGAAATTGCCATTGAACAGCTAGGGGATGAAGAATTATTAAAATTGATATCATCAGACAAATCAAGTCTACAACTGAGACAAAAAAGACTCCCTGGCACAAAAACCATGTTAACATGTGATGTGTCAGAAGGTCAAGAACGACCCTATATTCCACAAAAATATAGGAAAATGGCGTTCGACTGTGTTCCCAATTTATCACACACTGGACCCAGGAGTACGACCAAACTAATGACCTCGAGATTTGTATGGCCCAATATAAAAAAAGATTGCAATAACTGGGCCCGTGCTTGTCTAAATTGCCAAAAATCAAAGATTGGCCGACACATGAAATTGAAACTTGGGAAATTTAAACATACTAATAGATTTAAACACATTCATGTAGACTTAGTTGGTCCATTACCACCTTCTCGTGGCTACAAGTATCTGTTAACCATCACAGACCGAGCTACTCGCTGGTCCGAAGCAATCCCACTCACAGAAATGTCAGCCCCAACAGTGGCTGCAGAAATATATTCAACGAGGATTGCTAGGTACAGTGTGCCCCAAAGCATAACTACAGACCAAGGTCGACAATTTGAAAGCCAAATATTCAACGAGCTAATAAAGAATTGGGTGCTAAACACTGGTCCACCACCACTTACCACCCACAATCTAATGGGAAAGTGGAAAGGTGGCATAGGGCTCTAAAAGCCTCAATTATGGAACACGACACAAAAAAATGGATTGATAGGCTACCAACCATCTTATTAGGCCTCTGATCAGCCATGCAAACAGATACTGGACACTCAGCTGTCCAATTAGCACTCGGTGAGGAATTGCGCTTACCAGGGGACTTTTTCTATGAAACTAAAGAAATTAACCCCGAAACATTAGTTCAAAATATAAAAGACGACGCAAGTCAATTTTTAAAACAAGCTGCAACCCATGGCAAACCTAAAACCTATGTCTGGAGACACTTAGCGACAACTACGCATGTGTTCTTACGAGAAGAAGGGATGAAAAAGGCTTTGCAGAAACCCTACACTGGACCCTATAAAGTAGTGGATAGAACAGAAAAAACGTTCACCCTACTTATAGCCGATAAAGAGTAAAAAGTATCAATAGATCGTGTCAAACCTGCATTCTTAATAGCAGATGATAAAATCAATGTCATAAAAAATAGTAAGGAAAATAAAATAGATATTGACATAAACATAGTCAAAAATTCACAATAAATAAATAAAAGTGTCGAACAAAATACTGACACCAAAAAGCTACATACACAACCAGAAATAGTACAAGAAATACATAGCGATGTACTCAAACTGAATTTGGAAAAAACGGTTGAAAAAACCAAAACCAAAAAATCAGTCAAATTTGATGACAATGTACGAAAATACTACTATAATCCAGAAACGCCTATAAAACCTAATAAAAGAGGAAGGCCCAAAGGTAGTTATAAAAAACAAAATCAAATTCCGAGTCGTATATCAAAAAGGTTAGCTCAAAACCAAAACAGCTAAACCAAAATATAGATCACAAATACAAAATTCACTCATACAAAAACCACCAAAATCCCAAACCATAGAAAAATAAATGGTTACAAAAAGCAAAATAAAAATTCAATCACCATTAACTCCTGCAACAAAATATAGCAGAAGGTCAAACAAAAATAAAAACATCAAAAAATGGTCATAAAAATCAAAAATAAATCTTCCATCTCCAGGATTCAAACCTTGACACAGAGAAGAAAAATGCAAAAATAAATCAGCTCGAAAATTAAAACATCTAGCGTGAAATTCAAAATAAATTCACGTGCGCTTTTATAAAAACAGAAATCAGCTGACAAACAATGAGAAACGGTACAACTGCAATGACACACATCAAACATACTACAACGTATGTTGCAATAAGGATAACGCAACACCATTCCTTACCACATTGACCTAGAAAAGAATAAAGTTCATTCACTCGAATACGTTAACCCACATAAAAGCACCTGGCAATTTAAATCAACAAATTTTGCTCGTAGAAACTTCTACATGGGAATTTCTTAATGGTAGAAAAATACTAAATCTATTATGCTGATATGAATTATGATAAACTCGACGACAAATCTGAACCAAATTAAACATCTAAAAGCGACACACAAATCATTCGTTTGTCGATCAGGCTCCGAGCAACATCGCCTTCTAATTTCATATAATTTGTTCAATTCGAACACATTTCTGTGCCCAAATCTCTTTTGAAAAATTTCTTTTATTTTCCATTGTCATAATTGACACTTATGCCTCAAAATGTCTTCTACCAACAAATCTGAACCTTTGCTCGACTATGAGGAAGCCTTCCTCACAGAAGAGCAGGAACAGAACAATTGGGAACATGAAACTATGCTTTCCCAACTTTCCTCATCGGCGAGCAATCTCGCTTTGAACTCTACACCGAGACCAGTGGTCAGTTCAATCATAACTGAAATGACCCAACCTCTTCCTCACCACCTTCCTATTGGCGAAACCTCGGATGCTTTAGGATCCATGATCACCCCCATAGACATGGACCCATCTAGGAGCAATCAGCCATCTTGCTCCAAAATCACGGTCCGTAGACCGGATACCCAAATACAACCTTTTGTCCAACAACGGAGTTCCATCCCAAATGTGAATTCCAGAAACTCTACCCAGGCGATAAGGCATAAAAATAAAAAGAGAGGAGCACGATCTCATGCAAATTACAACCAACAAAGGATCCTCAATTACAATACTGGGACTTTTACTGGCCATGCCTTAGGCCAAGCCCTCTACGATATCCTCTTTGGAGTATATAGGTCTTACAGAGGACGTAATCCCGCCGGACAATCTTCAGTCCAACGTCCCCCCAACTTTTAAAGTATGACAGGACTTAGTCTTTTCTTACAAAAAAACTAAGGGGGAGTGGCTGTGGGGATGTTTCCCTCATTTCCTCCTTTCAGGGCTCGGCCCTGCGTCGACAGATGGGTTGCAGACCAAAGTCCACGACCCATACTAATAGTGCATTGCATGTTAAACAAAGTACATCGTTTGTATGCACTCATACAGACGATGCATTTCTACATTTACCATTAAACGGTAAACTGAGGTAAGTGAGTATGTAATTAATACATACTCACTGATTGTGATCTGTATAAAGTATCGCCTCGCCTTTGGACGATTGCCTCAGTTAGTAGGTACGCTTTGTGTATGGTAAGGGATATTTAAACCAGTTGACTACCAGTACCAAGAAATAATTTGATTGCCCTGAACGTAAACCACTGTCTCCCTCAAGGTTCCATGAACCCCGTGTAGGTAGCATCTACCTACACCAAACAAGCCACAAGTACAAAGTCTGAACTTAGTACAAAGTCTGAATTTAGTACAAAGTCTGAATTTAGTACAAAGTCTTAATTTAGTACAAAGTCTGAATTTAGTACAAAGTCCGATTTTAATAAAATGTCTGAGTCTACTTCAAAGTCTGAATTTAGTACAAAGACTGAATTTAGTACAAAGTCTAAATTTAGTTTAAAGTCTGAATTTAGTACCTTCCAAAAATCTTAAAATGAAAAATAGAAATAAGAAGTAGGTCTAATCTTCAAAACCAGTGGTAGATTTACATACAGGTTCACAAAGCTACAGCTTTGGGTGGAAAATTTTTGCTTGCAAATGAAGAGAATTGAGGGTTAAGGCCTTCAGAGTGTGTAGTTTTAGTTATAGGCAAGTACTTTACTCTAAAATGGATTTAGCTTCTTTCTCTTCCACACTGGAATTATAAGGAAATATTAACTTTCCAACCATTGTCAAAAAATTCTGTGTTTTATTTAGTCTATACAGGGTAAAATTTTCAACGACATTTATTTCCCCTATTCACTGTTCTTCGAGACTGATGAGGTCTACTAAAGCAAAAATGAGAAAAGAGAAGAGACGATTATTAATGTGATGACATTTTTATTTTCTATATGGGATTTGTTTTCGAATTCGATGTTTCTTTATTTTAATATTTTTTCTCACACATCGATAAAATATCGATATTGGTTTACATGCATTTTCCATTTAACATCGAAAAATATATATTTTTTTATATATCAAATTTTTATAAACCAGATCGATATTTATTTACTTGTATTTCCCATTTAACATCGAAATTGAATTTTTATCAATATATTAAGTAGCTAAAATATTTACGGGAATTTTTCTAAGGTTTATCAGTGAATGAGAATGAGTGAATAGTGATTTGAATTATTTTTAATATTCATGATTTTAAAGTGTACCTAGTTGTTTTTTTGATAATGTTTTCAAATTACAAAATTGTAAGTATTCATCTTTATATTCATTTGAATTTCAATAAATATAATCTGAAATAATATGTTTATTGTGTTACCAATCTTTGCAGTATCCAGAGGTTTTCTATGTTTCATCTACGAATTTGGTACAGTAACTAACTTATTTTATCATCGTAAATATAACGCCAACAAATTTCGCAAATGACTTCATCCATCAATACATTCTTGATTCGCCGATGAATTATATAATTAAATTGAAGGAAAGTCAATCGGTGAATCGAGTAGAATAGAATCTATCGACGGATTCTACTAAATTCGCCGATACATTGTTTCACTATAAATTAAAGGAAAATCGGTCGGTGAATCGAGTAGAATTTATCGATGAATTCTACTCATTCACCAATCAAATTTCCTATAAGTACCTAACTTGATGAAATAATTTATCGGCAAAAATAAAACCTATCCACTGATTATACACCATTCACCGATAATTATTAAAATCTATTTAATATTGATCATTTTATGAATTTTTCTTATTCTTACAGATAAATGAAACTTCAATTTTACATTAATCCTATGTTTACCTTGGAACTGACGGAAATAAGATACCATTTTAGTTACAGTTACACAGTAGATTTTCCATAGATTTCCCATGAAATATCAAAATATCGACATTTTATCAATACATATATTGAAATAGTAGCCGAGAATTATCCCACTGTCATTTAAAGTCAAATAATATGAAAATGTTATCACATTAATTGTAATCAGCTTCAGCCACTGATACTGACCACTAGTTTATTATGCATCTCAGTTTTTAAAACCCGTTATTTATGTTATTTTGTACGTGTAGCTTATTAGCGATTCACAGCCATAAAAGTGATTATCCACTCAAATTTATCCGCTTCCTAGCAAAACTGCAATTACTGCTGCAGCTCCGATTTTAACGCAAGTACAACATGCGCTTATTTTCCAAGAGGGTGCGAAAATACGTGACGGATCGATACAATTAATGGCGCAGCAAGCCTGTATAACATGTTGAACTGAATAAATTCATGAAGTGAGAAAACGTTTCATCCAAGACGCGGTATACACGCGTCAGATGTTGCAGCCATGCATATAGCCTAAAAAGCGGAACCAAATCATTCATGCAGAAATGCGACATATATACTCAGTGAGTAGGAATCTACCTAAATCAAAGAAATCATAATATAAATTGACGATAAATTAGGAGGAAAAAATGAGAAAGACTGAATGCAACACTTGTCAAGTTTTTTCTAATTACCTATAAGTAGGCCTAGGTATAAGGTAATTAATCTATAAACTTAAGTACCTATACCGACTTTCATTTTAAAGTATTAGTCATTTTCTGCTGATTATTGTTCGTATTAAATGATTAATTCAGCGCTTCACACTTTTGCTCGTTGGTACATTTAAATCGTTTTACGGCGTTGAATATTACTTAGTCAGGTAGGCTACAGCCGCTAGAAACGATAATTGAAATAGAAAATATTAAAAAAGCGGGGAAAAGATCAAAATAACCATTTTAAAATTTCCAACAAGATCTACCTATTTGTATTATTGAAGTCGAGACTCCCTTCCTTTGTCATGTAGGCATAGGTGGGCTTAAAAGTCAATTCGGTCTAAATTTATTAAGTTACGTAATCTTTTAATACGTGCCAACTTCAAAAATTCCCGTAGATCTTGCTAGAAAAATTTTAAATAGGTTATTTTTATCTTCGTATTTAGGTATATAACGCATTTTTCAAATCTTATCTATTTTTTAGTAAGAAGAAATTTATTAATGCTTTTTCATTCGCATTATTTCACATCAAATCTACTTTAAAACAGTTATTTAACGATAGGTACTTAACTCAAAAACTATCTCATCAATTTTAGAAAAAATTGGATGGGACTTCTACAGGATCACCCTCCATCATTTACTGAAGAAAAAAAATTTATCGAATTCGGTGCTCAGAGTGAAAAGCTATACTACAAGTCTGGAACGAATGTAAAAAAACTACTTATAAGTGCTCGGATCGAATTAATAGGTACCTAACTTCATCTTTTTTTTTGAAGTTGACTACAAAGGAAAAGAACTAGGTATCCATAGAAATATGTTTTAGATGTACAGGTAGGCTATACTTAGATGTACTGGATCTACACATTATACAGACAGGCCTCATTTCTTGAATGGTGAGTTTGATCAATTAATAAAAAATCTCATGTTCAGCCTTCATTGTAGAAACTGGCCAGGATTTACTTGACAAGTTGAAAATTTTTCAGACTGGTGGACAGCTTCCTGATGTATTTTAAATAAATTAGATATGAAAAAAGATTTTTCTAAATAGGCTTTAACTGAAAGTAAGAGCGAAACATTGTGTGAAACCCAGAGTACTCACATAGACACCCTCATAGACTTCAATATGACAACGGTGGCGCTAAATACAGTGTCTTGCGGTACTATGTTTTTGTTCTCGAGTGTGTATGCTATCCAGTTAGCTGCTAATCTGCCATAAAGTCTGAATTCTAATTTACTGGACTGAGTTGAATAAAAGCTATAAAAAAAATAGCGCGTGATATATTTCCAGCAGGTAAGTAGGTACCTATATATGTTATCTATATGATGTAGATAACATGGTAATGTTGTACCATAAAGTTCAGTCTGTCTTTACTATAGTTATCGATGGGCTGGCGTGCCAAATAAATTCGATCAATCAGACTCGAATGATTGAGTTATTTTAAACAGCAGTGTTTACAAAACAAATAAGTGCAGGTAGCGAATTTTCTTCCAATCGACCTTTTTGAAAGAAGTATAGGTTGCTGGCAACGCTGTCTATAGTAAGACACCAAATCATCCATGTGTCATCTCCATCATAATTATATGTATAATCGAAGACCTCCAAGGTGATACAGGAGTAAAATATACGTTTAAAGATTTACTCTCGTATTGCAATCTCCTATACTTTTCGCATTTACACCACTAGTGACTCTTCCGTTCTACGTAATAGACTGTATCTCTAAAGCTAAACAATTAACTCCCCCAGTATAGGCCAATAGTTATTATAACTTTTGTATTTTCCATTCCCTTACGTGTAAACAAAAAAAATGTCACACCACTATACACAGAGAATCATTCTCACAAGTAAGCTAACGAAAAAAAAGTTTTCTAGTGGATATCATAATTTGTTCATCAAGAACATCTATACAGAGTAGTCTACCAGGAAGAGCAGAGGTAAAAAATAAAAAACAGCTAGGCTATATCTTCGTATACATACAGAGACAGTTAAGTAATTCAATAGCTTTCTGTGTGGTCTATACGGGTGTAAACACCGACTTCTTTTACGTAAGCACCGTACAGGTAATAAGTACTTTTGTATATAAATACAAAGTAGGTTAAAGAACTGCATGCATACGTATCTTTTATACTTCATGTAGTCACTAAGTAATGTGGGCCTGTTTGTAGTCAGGTTATATGTCGGTCTAAAGTCATGAACACATATAAGGTACAGACTAACGTTTGTAAAAGAAATAACTATAAAAAGGGATTACATATTCATTTTTGCCATTTTTAGCTTTTGATTGATTATTGTAAAGTATCAACAGGTATCATCTACGATAAAGTAGGTAAATCGTGCCCAAAAAAATGATTTTATAAATTTCGAAGAAAATTAACCAACCGAAAAAAAATCATTTTCAAAAAAATACAGTCAATTTTGGTAGTTTGGTCAAAGATAAAAACAGTTCATTTTTTCATAATTCATCGTATGCCTAATCATAGGCCTGTACAAGGTTAATCAGTTTATCTCGCAGCGTAAGAAAATCTCATTTTCTGCGTGTTAATATGACTCAACGGGCTTAATACAAGTATTTTCACTGCAGCCTTAATGAGCAAAATGTTGTAAATAAGTGCAATTAAGTACTTTTTAGTTTTATCCAAAATTGGTGGAGCTACGAGGAAAACGGTACAACAAAGAAATATTTTTCATAAAATTTTCTACAAAAACGTTTTAACTGAAATTTATCTCAGTGGCATAGTTAAGGTGCTACAGGATCGCAAAAGTTATGTTATTAAGTTCCATTAGTGTTTTTAACAAAATATGAAATCTAAGAATAGGTACCGAGTATTTTGTAACAGAACACACCTAACTTTTACTAATAAATTTTATAACTGTGAAACTGATAAGGTAATAAATGGGAGTCATGTCAATAAAATGATATTATACCTTTTAAAAACCGAATTAGTCGCATGTTTGAGCCCCCAGGGTGAAGCACATGGTATATAGGTCGAGTATTTTCATCACTTATTCAGGAGCTTACCCCATTACATTTCAGGTATAAAATCTTTCGCTACTTTACATTTTCACTCACTAACAATGATTGCATATAAAATAGGTCAGTACCAACATTTAAAACCAAATAGGTTCAGAGCCGGCCACAGGATTTCTTCAAGGGGGTTTTTTGTTTTTTGCTGCCTAGGTGTAAATTCAAATTTTTATTTTATTTTATTTTATGAGCTTCCTGAAAGTCACACCTCGGGATTTTTTTAAAAGATTTCTTTCTCAAATATGAACCCTCCTCCTCGCAAAACAAATTATTTAAAAAAATTTTTAAATGAAAATTGAACAAATTAATTTGAAATTAAAAGCTTTATACATTTTTTAAAATGGTAAATGACGAGGTTTTTCTGAAAATAAATGCAAGGATGGTTGAATTGCAGCGGCAGACCTGGTTTGGTTGCATTATTCATAACTAAAAATAATAGTGAGACTACTTAGTACTAAATTTGCTCTTTTTTTTTGGGTGTTGAGGGTTGAACCTTCAAAACCCCTTGTGTAGCCAGCTCTGAATAGGCTTATTATTATAAGCTGTTATTCTACTCACTACTGCGATTTTAAAATATATATACCAGTCAGGGATGCCAACTCTACATCAATAGACGTAGATCTACGTCTTTTTGAACAAAGTTTAAAAAGCTACATCTTTTTCTACGTCTTTTTTTTAATCTACGTCTTTCTACGTCTTTTTACGTCTTTTTAGGAAAAAATAATCTGTCTTAGAAAAAAATCGCATTTATTGACTAAAAATTGTTTTTTTAATTCCAAATTTCTCAAATTTTTTATAAATTGTACTATTTTATACCTTACAATTCAGACAACATAATAATCTTGGCATTAATATTTATAACTAATGAAAAATAAGCATAAATTCAAATCATCATTTTAATTTTTATTAAAATAAGTAGATAATTTTTGTCATCTATAAATGAAAAATTTATTGGTATCACACTTGATAGTTAAATGATATTTCAAGTTTTGGAATTTTAATGAGAAAATATTACCAATAAATGATAATCCAACAAGAAAGATATTTGGAAAAAAATTAGCTTGTGGAAAAAAAACAAGAAGGAAAAAGAAAATGGAAAAATTTTTGAAAATTACCTTAAAACCTATAAAAATGATCTGAAGGGCAAAATATGGCAAATATGGTCCAATGAAATGGACTCATTTTAATGTAATCTTCCTAAATTGGAAAGATATTTCATTAAATCTTTGATAGCAATGATGGAAAAAAATATTTTATAACATCAAAATCCTCATCCTACCAAGTACCAATAAGTATTTAATTGCAGTTATCTTCATAAAAAGGGCTTAAAAACAACTTCTAGAGGGGTCCTGTAAAAAAATTTTTTGGTGGGTTCCCCCCAGACACCCTTTATTGGGTAAAGGTATCACGTACTGAAAATAGGTAAAAAACAAGATCTACGTCTTTTTAAATTTTTCTACGTCTTTTTTTATGAAATTCTACGGATTTTTAAAAATGAAGGTTGGCATCCCTGATACCAGTACTGTAGCCAACCTTCCACAACGAAATAATATTTATTTCACATGAAGCTAAAACCAAAAAAATTTTGAAGAAAAAAAAATTCAATAGAATAAACAAAGTCAAAGCCTCATACCTGCTGTGGAATACCTTTATTCACACATCGAAGGTCTTCAACAGGTTTTGCGTGTTCTGCCACTTCACACTGTAAAGTATGGGAGAGCCAAATCCTTGGCAAACACTGGTGGTTTTGTAGCCAGTTTTGTGAGTTTATATACCAAATTTGGCACACGCACACATACACACATATGTACATATACGTATGGTATTATGTCATCAGTTGCGTCGTTTCTTGTCTCCATCAAGGTGATAAGAAATGCCACAACGTGTTTGATATTGGTCCGTGAAATCACCGAGATTGTTATCTGGTAATTGATCACAGCCCATGCAATGTATCTTACCTGTACGTATGTACAGGTATGAACATACAAACACACAAGTGTAATATGGTTTAATGTCATAGAGATGAATAATTGCCAACTTTTGGGCAGCAACTGTCTTCGAGGAGTGCGAGCCCCTAATACCTCATACGAGTATTGTCCCCACACCTACCTATAGTAGTCTAAGAAAATTATTTCAAAAAATGACTTCAAAATTAAATAATAAATAGAAAGCTTAATTTTGGTATACCTACATGTAGGCTTCTCCATCCTTAACTACCATGTAAAAGTCCTAATGCGAGGGATACAAGAGCCCCCCAGGAAGAGTTAGAATTACGGTGACATATATCAGTTTTTTCCATTTATCTTGTTTATTTACATCTGAGCAAAACATTTACTGACAAAACTGAAAGAAGGACTAAGAAATTGATAAAAAAGTATACTACACTTTTCTGTCACACGCATAGAGTTCTCACATAAATCAATGTTGAAAATACTATTTCTCTGCTAATATCTATTAAACACAATAAACACATGAAGTGTAATGCATAGATATACTAATATAGTATATGAGTTCAGTTTGTCAATAATTTTATTCACAGTATATATACCTATGTATTGGAAAGTGAAGGAAAAGTGTACACACTCTGGTGGTAGAGTTGGAAATTGACCAAAATCAGGATAATGGAAGAAAATAAGCATAATATGTATTGATCTTGAAACGCGAACAATTCGTTTAAAATGAGTTTTTATCATTACAATTGGATAGGTTTTAAAGATTATCCTATGACGATTAGTAATGATCCATATTACAGTCTTTCTCATTCTCAGAAAATCAATTCAAACTATTTTCTTTTTTTATAGACAAATAAACACTGTTCAATTTGTTATTACTTATTACGGCGAAATAATTAAATAGCTGGCACATGCACAGGAATTTTAAAATAATTTATTTTAATTTTGATTGAAAAGACGGGGTTGTACGTTTATTATATTGATATGGACTGAGTTTATTAGGTGAAGGCAACATAGTAAGCATCAGTGACGGTGGGTGATTTTCATTACAAAAAGTTCCGCAAATTTATCATTAATTTACATTCTGAAAATGTTCCATTTTGGTCAAAATTACTTAATTTCTCACTTGTAATAGATCTTTCCATTATGAATGATTTTAAAAATCGCCGATGAAAAGGGAAATTAGAAGGACCTTATTCCTCTAGTGATACTTATTTATTGAGAATATCTTGCCTTTACGTTCTTATTACTATGCTCATTCCATATAATTATAGTTCCTACATAAGGAAAGCAATGTGAGATGGGGTCATAATTGAAAATAATTTAAGCTTGCTGTATAAATTGTATTAATTATTTATGCTTCTTTTGTGATTCACAAAAAAAAAATGAAAATAGCCCCCGCCATTAAGGAGTTTTATTTGAAGTAAAAGAGATACAGGTCACTGCGGAGCTAGAAACGGTAGTCTCCCATGGAAAAATTCCACTTCTTCACTGGAATCATTACTTTGGGCTTCGTTTGTGCGCATAGAGTTGGTGTTTGTGTTCAACTCCCCTGTACTACAGGGAAGCGTAAAATTTAGGAAAGGAAGAATTTCATAATGCCCCGATTTATTTGAACGGGATACTAAAATGTTATGCTTCAGTTTGAGTTTGTAGTTTTGGACCTGGATACACCAGAATTATTTTATGAAAAATAAATAAAATTAACTGTTTTTTGGGAAAATTCGGTTCTCATCCTTATTAAATATCGATAGAGGTACTACTTACCTGCCGTATTTATTAGGAAATTTTTTTCTTATTTTGTAGTCTACCGTTTTTCGAATGTGTTGGAATGTTTGAGAATAATAGTATAATTAGTTAATGTGTCTATACTAATGGATCGATGCACAGAAACCTGATTATATTTCCGTGAATAGCTTTTGTACATTCCTCTGTCATGTGCATCGAGTTTTTAATGAACTTGGTACTAATTTTCATAAAAAATAGGTCAATGAAAAGATTATAACAAGAATCTACACACACTAGTGAAAAAAATAGACGTTTATTTAACGAAACTGATACGAATTTGTACCTTCCTTTATCCGTAAATCAGAAAATACACTTTTAGCTGATTTTATTTCAAAACACGCATGCCTTCTCTGATCTAAAATAACGAAATCAACCATAGAAAATATTCAGGCCCGTAATAAAATTTTTTTCGTTTACCACTTTTATTTCTTCCCTGCCAATTTAATTGAAACTAAACGTTATCTAGCCTCTCCTAAATAAAGACAATAATATGAAAAAGAGAATAAGAAAAATCTCGGAGGAAAAATATCTACCCCTGTGCATAAACCTACCTTATAAAATAAAGAAATTAAATGAAGATGCGACACGTGGCATATGGCGTTCATAGCCTACCGTATATTAGGTGGGTATACGTACATACAGTTATATATAATATGATATCTTTATTATAGTGATATTAACAAGGGTATTTATGAAGGATTATTGTTGGTAGGGTCATAGACTCGATACATTTTATCGAGAATCCTCCTAACTTAAGTATCGCCTTCATAAGAGATGGCTTTAGCAGAAAATTATGTTGTACTTGATTCGATGCATAGATAGCCTACATACATATATCTGCGATCTGCTGCAATAAGTTAGCACCAGTACACACCCAACTACCTGCATCCTACATCTGTACACGTACAGTAACAAAAAGTGAATTATATACTATGTAGAATTTTATTTAATCAACTGTTTGAATTTCATTTCTTAAAATATAATCAATGTCTTTGAAATCTTTACATGTCAGCCAGGAGGCCATTTACCAACTATCTATAAGTTTTATAGCTATGTCTATAGAGCAGCTATAAGGGCTTTATCATTCTTGCTTGTCACTACTTTGTCGATCTGTATGGCCATGTCAGGAGTTGTCTATATAAGTCAATAAGAGCTACAAAGAGTTGAAAATGTTAGTGTTTGTGATTTTTACTGTGAATTTTTATATTTACAATAAAAAAACTGCCTCTTATCAACAAACGATTCATTTCTGCGCATGCGTTTAGGTTTCATTTATATAGACAACTCGTAAACACTTTTTTGTATCCATTATTTCTTCATGGTCCTTGTAGATAGTTTATAAATGGCACCCAGTTTGATATAATCAAAAGTAATAAATAACCAGCAAGATAAATAACGCCGGTTCCATTGCCTCTATCTCATTCTCTATTGGTTGTTGATTCCACCAATTTAAATTAAACTACATTTAGATAAATTTTTGGTGTCTTCAGTGATGGGAAATTCAAGGTCAGTTTTAAGGGAGGGGATTTTGGGTATAATCCCCCTAGTGTGAAGAATTTGCAAACAAGCTAAAGGCGAGTGCTACAAACTTCAAACAAGGTAAAATAGCCCACTAGCGCTTGTTACACACCATACTTCTTGAAACTAATGCAAAAAACAACATTGCAACAACTCCCCCAACCAAAAAAAAATTCACAAAGATAAAAATCTATAAAATGTTATGTAAAAATACACGAAAATGAAAAGTTTTCTATTATTTTTTACTTTCTTGTTCGTTTATTTTCAAACAGCTAATGATGATTAAAAAAATAATAAGGGAAGTGGTTTCAAGTAATTTTTTTCCTCTTTCCAGCAATGCCAATCCCAACTTTCTAGCTTAAAGAGAGGCTGAGGAATTATTAAGTGAAAGAAAAGAGGTTTCTGGATTTCAAAAAACAGACAATTTTCCAATAATTAGCATTTTATCGTTTGTTCATTTTCAAATAGTTGAAGATGGATTAAAAATTGTATGAAAAGCAAACTCAAGTAAATTATCTTCCCTTTCTAGAAATACCATCTCTAGCTCTCTAACTTAAATAACAACTGAAGAATCATTAAGTGAAAGAAGGGAGGTTTCTAGATTTCAGAAAACTGAAAATTTTCCATAAGTTTGCATCTTTTTGTTTTTTTGAGGTTAAATAGTAAAAAATAATTTTAAAATTGTATGGAAATGTTGCAAATTTTGTCCTCCTTTAAACAATACAAACCCCAGCTCTCTAGCTCAATTAAAGGCTGAAAAATCATTTGAGAGATTTTTTTTTAAATTGAAATGTTGCGTGGTGGCAACTTGATGAACAGTTTTACACAAATTAAGGTGAATAAAAATATCAGGTCCATTTCTTCAGCCCCCCCATTTCAAATTTTGACCTGAAAATTTTTGGCCTAATTGTGCTCAGTTTGTGCTAATGTATGCCATCAATTTTAGAATTTGTGCTCACCCCCTTTCTTAAATATAAACAAAAGAGTCTGGGTGGGGCTGGAGAAATGCTAGCCCCACCCATTTCGAATTTTGACTCTAAACTTTGTATGCTAATTGTGCTTCATTTGTGCTAATTTGTGCCGTTAATTTTAGAATTTGTGCTCATTTATTTTCAAATATAGGGGCCTCAGAAATTTATGTGTCAGCCCCCCCATTTGGAATTTTGAGTTGAAACTTTGCATGCTAATTGTGCTTAATTTGTGCTAATTTGTGCTGCAAATTAAAAATTTTATACTCATTCCCTTTCAAAAATATTTGTGGTTTTATATCTCCCCTCAGCCCCCCCATTTTGAATTTTGACCCAAAATTTTTCATACCAACTGGATTTAAATAGTGCTAAATTTTGCTAACAATTTTGAAATTTGTTATCACCCCCTTCTTAATATATAAAGAAAAGTTTGTGGGTGGGGCTGGGGAAATGCTAGCCCCACCCATTTTGAATTTTGACTGAAAACTTGGCATACTAATTGTGCTCAATTTGTGCCAATTTGTGCCAACCATTTTAAAATTTGTGCTCACTTCCCAACTCAGATAGGGAGGATGAAAGATTTACCCTCAACCCCTCCTTTTTGAATTTTTATACAAAACTTTGCCCACTACTCTTTTTTGATTTGTGCTTAATTGTGGCAACAAGCTTATAATTCCTGTACATTCAAATCTTTAGTTATTTGCAAAACAAATTTGGGTGGGGCTGGGGAAATGCAGCTCCACTCATTTCAAATTTTGACTTGAAATTTTGCAAACTGATTGTGCTCAATTTGTGCTGATTTGTGCCAACAATTTTATAATTTGTGCTCAATTATTAACTGAAATAAGGGGTGAGGAAGGTTTTGTCTTAGCCCCCCCTTTTTGGAATTTTGAGCTGAAACTTTTCCATTATTTTATTTTAAATTGTGCTTATTTGTGCCAACTTTCTTTTTTGAAATTTTAAAGTTGCAATTTCAACCAACTAATAACAATCACCCATTTCTGCTGTAGCCTAAATAATAGTCATTTATAACAAAATTTTCAGTAGGGTCAAGAAAATTCAAGCCTTCCATTTTAAATAGGAGTTAAATTTTATTACAATTTTTATGACAGTTTGTACCAAATTTTTACCTTGGTATTTTGAGGGAACTATACTTAACCCATACTTAGCAGTATGTCAGATTTTCTTAATTTTGTATTTTCTGGGTGTTTCTAAAAAACTTTGTAAGTACATGTAAATTTTTCCATTGATCATTCTCTATTGACAGTTTTTTCCATTTAAGTTGCCAAATTAAAAATATTATCATAAAAATCTTCTATGTGAATTGAATAGAAAGAAAAAAACAAATTTTTATGATCATATGTGTATAAATTATTAAGTAGGTATTTATGCTAATTTTGGTTTTATATACTTAATAATTTAGAAAATACATTTGGTGATGTATCACACAATAAAATGTAAAAACTCAATATTGGCCCCTTTAGGGGCCCATTTGAGGATGAAGAATAGGTCCAATTGAGAAAAGAACAGCAAATTTGGTCTGGGCGCCTCAAAAAACATATTTGGTGATGTATCACACAATAAAAAGTGAAAACTACAGTTTAACCCCCTTTTGGGGCCCATTTGAGGATGAAGAATGGGTCAAATGGAGAAATGAACACAAAATTTGGATTTGGCGCCTCAAAAACCATATTTGGTGATGTATCACACAATAAAAGGTAAAAACTCAAAATTAACCCCTTTTTGGGGCCCATTTGGCGATAAAGAATGGGTGAAATTGAGAAATGAACACCAAATTTGGATTCGACGCCTCAAAAACCATATTTGGTGATGTATCACACAATAAAAGTGAAAACTCAAAATTGGCCCCCTTTTAGCACCCATTTAAGGATGAAGAATGGGTCAAATGGAGAAATGAACACCAAATTCTGACTCGGCGCCTCAAAAATCATATTTGGTGATGTATCACACAATAAAAGGTGAAAACTCAAAATTAACCCCTTTTTGGGGCCCATTTGGCAATGAAGAATGGGTCAAATTGAGAAATCAACACAAAATTTGGATTTGGCGCCTCAGAAACCATATTTGGTGATGTATCACACAATAAAATATGAAAACTCAAAATTGGCCCCCTTTTGGGGCACATTTGGGGATGAAGAATGGGTCAAATTGAGAAATGAACACCAAATTTGGACTCGGCGCCTCAAAAAACTTATTTTCTAATGTATCACACAGTAAAATGTCAAAACTCGATAATTTTGCTAGAGGAATATTAAGACATGCATCTCTAAGGAAGGCTAATATAGTACTGACAGAATGGTGTTATCTTAAATATTTATATAACTATAAGAATTACCGCATCCTAGACACTTTTGGGTGATCCAATCACGATGCGTTATTCCATAATCTGACTTTTTTGATGAAAAAAATTCCTAAATTTTGAAAAATATTTTTGGGTTATCTATGGGGAATTTTTAAGATTACTTTGGCCAGTGTTATCTATATATATAAAAGAGAATGTATTTCTGTTTGTCTTTTATGCATTACTACACCATTAATCTATATATATAAAAGAGAATGTATGTCTGTTTGTCTTTTATACATTACTACACCATTCATCTGATTGCCATGAAACTTTTGGAAGTTGTTGAGTATACTCCAGCGAAGGTTTCTGGCATAATATGAAAAGAAAATTTCAAACATTTGTCAAAAAATTTCCCAAAATATGTATTTTGTTCAATATCGATATATCAAAAGAAAATATTGCATCGATCTGGTGAAGAACATCAATACATCGCAAAAAATATCGATGTTTGTTGTATACCTATGCGAAAATAGTGACAATGAGTTTGCTTCTAATTCTGTTGCATTATGCATAGGATATAGTAATATTTTAATTCAATATTAACTGATAACTAAAGGATATCGAGGTGAGGTTTTCTTATGAAATATGGTTTTTAATAATTTCACGAATGCACTTCGATTCACCTAGGAACTGTTAAATTATCCATTCGTTGCCCAGGAATTAAGCAAGATTCAGCAGCGAATCGAAGAGAATTTATTTACAAATTCTATAGATAACACTGGCCAAAGAAATCTTAAAAATTCTCCATAGATAACCCAAAAATATTTTTCAAAATTTGGGAATTTTTTTCATCAAAAAAGTCAGATTATGGAATAACGCATCGTGATTGGATCACCCAAAAGTGTCTAGGATACGGTATTTCTTGTAGTTATATAAATATTTCAGATAACACCATTCTGTCAGTACTATATTAGCCTTCCTTAGAGATGCATGTCTTAATATTCCTCTAGCAAAATTATCGAGTTTTGACATTTCACTGTGTGATACATTAGAAAATAAGTTTTTTGAGGCGCCGAGTCCAAATTTGGTGTTCATTTCTCAATTTGACCCATTCTTCATCCCCAAATGGGCCCCAAAAAGGGGTTAATTTTGAGTTTTCACCTTTTATTGTGTGATACATCACCAAATATGATTTTTGAGGCGCAGAGTCAGAATTTGGTGTTCATTTCTCCATTTGACCCATTCTTCATCCTTAAATGGGTGCTAAAAGGGGGCCAATTTTGAGTTTTCACTTTTATTGTGTGATACATCACCAAATATGGTTTTTGAGGCGTCTAGTCCAAATTTTGTGTTCATTTCTCCATTTGACCCATTCTTCATCCCCAAATGGGCCCCAAAAGGGGGTTAATCTGTAGTTTTCACTTTTTATTGTGTGATACATCACCAAATATGTTTTTTGAGGCGCCCAGACCAAATTTGCTGTTCTTTTCTCAATTTGACCTATTCTTCATCCTCAAATGGGCCCCTAAAGGGGCCAATATTGAGTTTTTACATTTTATTGTGTGATACATCACCAAATGTATTTTCTAAATTATTAAGTATATAAAACCAAAATTAGCATAAATACCTACTTATTAATTTATACACATATGACCATAAAAATTTGTTTTTTTCTTTCTATTCAATTCACATAGAAGATTTTTATGATAATATTTTTAATTTGGAAACTTAAATGGAAAAAACTGTCAATAGAGAATGATCAATGGAAAAATTTACATGTACTTACAAAGTTTTTTAGCAACACCCAGAAAATATAAAATTAAGAAAATCTGACATACTGCTAAGTATGGGTTAAGTATAGTTCCCTCAAAATACCAAGGTAAAAATTTGGTACAAACTGTCATAAAAATTGTAATAAAATTTAACTCCTATTTAAAATGGAAGGCTTGAATTTTCTTGACCCTACTGAAAATTTTGTTATAAATGACTATTATTTAGGCTACAGCAGAAATGGGTGATTGTTATTAGTTGGTTGAAATTGCAACTTTAAAATTTCAAAAAAGAAAGTTGGCACAAATAAGCACAATTTAAGATAAAATAATGGGAAAAGTTTCAGCTCAAAATTCCAAAAGGGGGGTGGGGCTAAGACAAAACCTTCCTCACCCCTTATTTCAGTTAATAATTGAGCACAAATTATAAAATTGTTGGCACAAATCAGCACAAATTGAGCACAATCAGTTTGCAAAATTTCAAGTCAAAATTTGAAATGAGTGGGGCTGCATTTCCCCAGCCCCACCCAAATTTGTTTTGCAAATAACTAAAGATTTGAATGTACAGGAATTATAAGCTTGTTGCCACAATTAAGCACAAATCAAAAAAGAGTAGTGGGCAAAGTTTTGTATAAAAATTCAAAAAGGGGGGCTGAGGGTAAATCTTTCATCCTCCCTATCTGAGTTGGGAAGTGAGCACAAATTTTAAAATGGTTGGCACAAATTGGCACAAATTGAGCACAATTAGTATGCCAAGTTTTCAGTCAAAATTCAAAATGGGTGGGGCTAGCATTTCCCCAGCCCCACCCACAAACTTTTTTTTATATATTAAGAAGGGGGTGATAACAAATTCCAAAATTGGTAGCAAAATTTAGCACTATTTAAATCCAGTTGGTATGAAAAATTTTGGGTCAAAATTCAAAATGGGGGGGGCTGAGGGGAGACATAAAACCACAAATATTTTTGAAAGGGAATGAGTATAAAATTTTTAATTTGAATCACAAATTGGCACAAATTAAGCAAAATTAGCATGCAAAGTTTCAACTCAAAATTCCAAATGGGGGAGCTGACACATAAATTTCTGAGGCCCCTATATTTGAAAATAAATGAGCACAAATTCTAAAATTAACGGCACAAATTAGCACAAATGAAGCACAATTAGCATACAAAGTTTAGAGTCAAAATTCGAAATGGGTGGGGCTAGCATTTCTCCAGCCCCACCCAGACTCTTTTGTTTATATCTAAGGAAGTGGGTGAGCACAAATTCTAAAATTGATGGCACACATTAGCACAAACTGACCACAATTAGGCCAAAAATTTTCAGGTCAAAATTTGAAATGGGGGGGCCGGGGAAATGGACCTAAAAATATCATTATTTGCTGTTAAAATATGGCTGTCTGTAGTGGCATGTATAAAATATTTTACACACTTTTGCCTAAAGCAGAAATATTATAGCCGAGGCAGCAAAGTACTTAAAACCAGCTCTACCTAGTTACTTATAATTATACATATTAAATGAATAGGTATAAATTCATTCTGAATATTAGAAAGTCAGAGAGAGATGGGAACATTATTTTGCGTAGTAGCGTAGACTAAATATTTCATCACAGTTTTGTAAATAAGGAGGCAAAAAATTGTTATGATGTTTTAAAATTTACAGGAACAATATGTAGATCACAATAATACACTTATAGATCCGCATTTATTTCCTTAAACAAACAAATCCTCGGCATTGTACAATTATTTATTCCCTGAACAGAAATATGATAAGCCATATTTTGAAAGTGCTCGAGAGCCTTGCATAGATAATATATAATACATTTATATGTTACCGTTAAAGTATGAAATTCAGTTAGATAATTCATGAAATATTAACTATCCTTCGTTTTTCTATGAAATAACAAGGCATTTTAGGGTAAGTAGGTATATAATTAATTTTATTTTTCACACATTAACTAGAGAATTCATAGAACAGTAACTAGTTATTTAATATATTAACAAGTCACGATCTGTGAAAATATTAAATGAAACAAGAGCTTTGAATTTTTCAACTGTTAACATAAAATTACACAGTTTAAAATAATTACTTCTTTTAAAATCGAATAAAAAATGAATTTTATGGAAGTAACGTCTGGCTAATCCGCGCTAAAATTGGTAGCACGTTATAATAGATTATAGTAAATATTTATTCTACATTTCGTAGCTATTGGTTCAAAATTAGGCATTTTATGACAAAAATAAAAATAATAATTGTGGCACCAAAGTACTGTCCCCCCACTTAAATCAATAGGTCTGGTCCTTAGCTCAGTACTAATGGCATGAATGATGTATAAAGTTTTACTATTGAAAATAAATAGATGACAACCTTTATGTTTGTAATTTTATTTTTTTCATATTGTGATAGGTACATATTTACATGGAAAAAAAAAAATTAGTACATTTCAAACATGATTTTTGTTATTAAAATTCAATTGGAAAAAAGTGCCCTTATTATGAGCGGAGTTTTCAAAATGAGGCCATTTTCCTTTTTTTTTTTTATAAATCAAATTTTGGGAAAGGTAGAATTGATTATAAGGAGGAACCAATTACGTATTAAATATAGTAGAATGTTATGTAAGTATAAGTGGTATCCAATTTTCAGCAAAATCTGACAAATTAAAATTGCTCTAAGTTGCCCTCTAAAATTAGGGTGGCTTTATTCGGATAACCTACCTACATAATGACCGAACCACTTTGGGTAATGGGTAATGTAATTAATTTAAATTAATTGCTACCCACAATACCGCAAAAAGTATTTTGGAGACTTGTCAGATTAAAAAAAAAAAAAGGCATATCAAATAATATTTAATTTTTTTGTTTATAAGTTATGGTATGAGTTGATCATTACATAAATCATTTTTTTAACGGACTGATTAGGCACTTGTTATAGAATAAAATAAACTGCCATTACATTTAGAATTACGTATAAAAAATTTCATTTTTTCTGCAACTAAATTTTACTGAAAAACATTTTCCTTTGCAGTTGTCTCTCTTGAACTTCTAGAACATTACAAGATTGAATCGATAAAGAGAGGGATTATATGTTTTATCATATTAAATTGCCAATACTGAAAATTATACATAATAGCTGGTTAAAATGGTTAATATGAGGCAAAAATGATGAATTTGCATATCTATATACCGGACTAACTGGTCACTATGCATAAAAGCAAGTTCGTATAACAAACTTTCGGAAATTGTGAACATTTCTTCATTATTAACCAGCCACCTTGATTATTACGTGAAACTAGTGAGTACCCGGTGTTGCTACGCAGCAATAATTCACACAGATCTTTATAAATGTGTGGGAATTATCAATTAACCAAGTGCATTGAAGAAAAAAATGATTCCAAGTTAAACTTAAATACATGTATAGCCAAATATATTTGTAAAACTGGTCATGTGCGATAGCGTTACAGAAGTGGCTCTTATATGTACATAAAATTAGAGAGTACTCAATGCTGCTAAACAGCAATAAAATATGTAGGAATTATCAATTAACTAGGTGTATTGATATGATTTTATGAAGAAAAACATGATTTTAAATTAGCCTCAAATATACATATAGTCAAATATATCTATAATTATGATCAGTGGTAGCATTATAGAAGTGGCTTTTATGTATATACTAGTGAGTACCCAATGCAGCTAAGAGGAAATAATTCACAGATCTACATGAATGCATAAATGTGTTGGAAATTATCAATTAATCAGATACTAAATGAAAAAAACAAATGATTTAGAGCTAGATTGAAACTGAAATATACACATAGCCAAACATATCTGTAACTATGGTCACGTGACAGCATTACAGAAGGGGCTGTTGTATATAAGATAAATCAATATGGAATAATTGGTTATTATATACATACTATAGTCTGTCCTAAAGTTGTATAGACAATTAGATAAGTTAATGCACTCTGATAAGATATCGTCTCAAAAGTCATTTGGAAAATTTAATCTCACTAAGGGCCGGTTTTTCAATACCTAGTTAAGAAATTGTTATGTTCGATAGCGCTAAAATCCTATTCAACTCCTAACGCTATCTGCCAGGATCTTAACTGGGAATTGAAAAATTGACCCTAAGCAAGCACTAGCTTCATTTGCGATTCAGTTCCTTTCGCTTTGAATCGCAAAGGACATTTTCCCTTACTTATTGAGATAATTTGTCCCAACTACAAGGCGATGCCAATTTTATTACATTAGCTTTATAAGAGTGCATCAACTTGTCTAAACAGTCTATATAATTTTAGTCCGTCCAACGAAAGATAATACTAGAGCCATAAAACAACGTTGCCAAATATTCATATTTTTACATATGAAAATCATATAATCTGTATCCCACATATTCCAACTGTCTATACTGCGTAAATAATACATCTAAAATTGTACTGTAGTTGCGGGTTGCGTTTCTTTTCTGAGATCAACTCTCATTGGATGGACTATAAATACTTTATTATATTAAATTAACAGTAAAACAGGATATACGAATTTCAGCGAATGGCGCCAAAGTTTTCTCAAGGTCATGAAACGAAAAACGTAACCACCTCCACCATTGAGGGCCTAATACCGGATCGAAATTAAGGAGTAGATTTTTATAGAAAACCTACTTGAAAATTCGTCTCATCTAAAGCTGAAGACGAGTTTTCATACGGTCTGGAGATTGGGTTTACAGTGTATGCAGACCCGTTTACATTTTAATTGTTCGATGGAATTTCGAACCATCGAGAGACATAAAAACGAAAAACCATGAGATTCCTTTTTTGCACACGAACCAGTATTTACAAGAATAAAAAATATTCTCGCTTTGCGAGAAAACTAGTCTTCGAAGATTGAAGGTGGTCTTCACAATTGATAAGAACTCAAAACTCTATTGTTTGAAACAATCTGAGCCCAATAAAAACAAAAATAGCGATACCGGAAGTACTGTCCGGCAGATCCGTACCAAATTTAATAGGTTAGGTTCTTGGCCTTGTAGGTACTAAATTTAGTGATCATCAGGAAAAAATTACGACCTGTACCGTGATAGCAATAAAATGGGTTATATACACTATATATGAATTAGTGTTTTTGGAGCAAAAAATTTGCTTGGATTATGAGACAGAAATCGTACCTACTCCCACCCCTATAGATCGTTTCATAAGATCGAAATTAATTAGAATATTTTCATAGAAAACTTATTTGAAACTGATAGGCCAAAATTACAATTTTGTTTTATTTTATTTTTTTACAGAAGGGAAAATATACTAGGTACATAATTTCAATACAAAACGTTAGGCTTGGCCAGTGATTATTAACATTTTTTGGATAACATTTACGTTGCCTATCGTATAACATCTTCACCATGTACCTTTTATAATTTCATGCGCAAATACGGTTTCACATTTGGGGAAGACATAATAATTCGATGACCCTTTTTTTTTGCTTCTCACTTTTGGAATTTGGGAAATTTAGCATCTCTGGAACCCTCTATCGCGTATTTATTACAAAAATTTCCCACATTTCATAAGTGATGAATAAAAAAAAACGGTTCATCCCTTACACCCTCGATATTTGGGCCTATGATTACTACTCTGATTCACTACTGAATTCAAAATATCATAATTTTCTTCAATGATACCTACCTATACTTACCAATCATGATATGCAAAATATAAACCTATGTTGTTTAACGATTTACCAACATTAATTTCTAAGAGTCCGCTTGAACCTCTTGAATCGTTCTTAAGCCGCTTCACGAGATGGTAGTTCTAGGTTAGGAACTATTGGGCTTAGCAACTAGGCTACTCTTTAGAAAAATCAATAAATCTTACAGACTAAATTAATTTCAGTGATGAAATCGGTCCATCCTTATTCTATTAGAATTATTTCATGGCCAAAGAGTTTAGGTTTAAGCAGAAAAATTTACTCTATTTTGACGAACTCATTATTATAATCTATGGACATCCTAACGACAAGTACCCAAAAATCTTTGTTATAACAAGAATTTATCTAATCATTTATTCATGTCTAGGCCTAGTAAAATAGTTACATTTCTCCGGCCACCTTTTCAAATTTTAACCAGAAAATTTTTGGCCTAATTGTGCTCAATTTGTGATAATTTGTACCATCAATTTCAGAATTTGTGCTCACCCCCTCTTTAGATATAAACAAGAGTCTAGAGGGCTGGAGAAATACTAGCCCCCCATTTCGAATTTCGACTCTAAACTTTGTATGCTAATTATGATTAATTTGTGCTAATTTATGCCGTTAATTTTAAAATTGTGCTCATTTACTTGCAAAGATAGGGGCCTCAGAAATTTATGTGTCAGCCCCCTCATTTCGAATTTTGAGTCGGAACTTCGTTAGCTTATTGTGCTCAATTTATGTTAATTTGTGCTGTGAATTAAAAATTTGATAATCATTCTCTTGTAAAAATATTTGTGGTTCAGTATTTCCCTTTAGTCCCCACTTTGAATTTTGACCCAAAATTTTCCTTACTAACTGGGTTTAATTAATGCTAAGTTTTGCCATCAATTTTGGACTTTGTTATCACTCCCTTCTTAATATATAAAAAAATGTTTGTGGGGTGCTGGAGAAATGCTAGCCCCACATTTCGAATTTCAACTCAAATCTTCGCATACTAATTGTGCTCAAATTGGGCCAATTTGTGCCAACCGTTTCCAAATTTGTGCTCACTTCCTAACTCAGATAGGGAGCATTAAAAATTTGGGAGTTACCCCCTGGAAATGACTCTTGTCCCTTCCATTAAAAAAGGCAAAATTTAGATATATTCCACCCTCTAGATTCCAACATACCTGTTTTTCTTAATTTTTCCCTTTTATGACTGCTCAATTCCGCTCCGGTCCTAAGCACGTGTAGACTTGGGACTAAAACCGGCCCTCTGTATAGGTAGGTTTCGAATTTATAAATTGGTATCTACACATTAGATTCTAAAATGCAATTATGGATAGGTATTCCATAAGTATAGACTTCTGCTTTTTGATTACAATTTATGAACTGCTGTATATAGACAATACAACACCTTGTTAATTAACTGATTTTTTTTTTTTATTAGCTCTTTTACATACAACGAAAATATTTGCTGAAATACCAAATAAAATGGAAAGATAAAAAATTCTGTAAAAAACTGAAAACCAATCTTCAGCTGAATATAGCTTATTAACTTACTATTGAAATAATTAGACATAGGGACGCTGTAGAGATATATACATATATAAAAAAAAAGGAAAAAAAAGGTTGAGCCCAAACGGACTTGCCTATTATTTATTTCAAATGCCAGGTGTTTTATTTCCTTCTCTTCTTTTCCCCATTATTATTTTTAAATTACCACGTATTCGAAACGAAGGGTATTAAAACACGTCCTCGGTTGTTGCAGAACTCGTAAATATTTTTTATGGGAAGCCTCTTTACTTCTATATTTTTATTTTTTTACGCTGCATTGTATGTAAATAGGACCCTTCACCGATTGTTCTAGATAGGCCTAAACAGACATTTTTGGGCTCGTTTTAAATTCGTAAGTTCTTGATTGTTCGGCTAAAGGCTATTACCAATTTTTTTTCCGCGAAAGAAGGTTATACGACAGATATAATCAATTGTATATACGCCAGTCCTTATTGCTCGTGGTTAGAAACCAGAATAATAATATGCAACTTTATTTATTAGAATGATGAACGTAGGTACCTACCTATTTCTTTATTCTAGAAAAAAAAACACAAAAACCATAAAATATAGGCTTAGGTCTAATTTTTTTGGATTATAAGCAATCGCTTGATGAATAAAGTTATTTAGGTATAAAGTCAAGTTCGGCCTGAATTAGACTGGCTTAATGAAGGAAAGATGATTCAAAAATTAGTTAGGCCTAAATGATACAGTTTTGATAAACAGAATTTTGTAATGAAATACCTATATAAATAGTAATTTACTTTAATGTTTGGTCTAACATGACCCGGAGGTAGCTGCAAAAAGGGTTGAATTATGTAGGCTAGGTATAGGTGCTCATAATCATGAAGTTAATTAAATATGGAATAGGTTAATTGTTTCTAGGGGAAGAGAGAAAAACATTAGGATTTTTATAGATTTACGCATAAATTTATAAAATCATCTATAACTTCTAGGTTGAGATGTTTGTTGTCGATTTAACTTGAACACTGGGATAAAAACTTATAAGATATTGTTAGGTGAGTACTAGGTATAGTAAATAGTTGATCTATGCAGCTTACAGCAGAAAATACGGGGAGATATCTAGAATATACATTTGTGTTAAAAAATTTTAGCCTAACTAGCTTAAGAGAAATTACTTGTGAACAAACATTAAGTAATGAACTAATGTAAAATATTATAAAATATTAAGCCTATGTAAAGTGTTTTTTCTTCACATGAATCACTTAAGCTATATATCTACGTATTTGAGAAAAAATTAACTTTATTTTAAAAATCTTTAAAAAGTAATGATGTAGGTAGGCTATTACATCATTGAATTTTGAAAAGCAAGTGGGCCTATAACTTACATGTATAGGTCTCACACAAATTGTGGTAATAATAGGCTTCACTTCCAGCTATAGCTTAACGATTATAGGTGGGCTATAGGCGCAGTAAAGATTCTAATAAGATAGGTAGATAATTTTTTTAAAGTTTCATAAAGGTAAAACTATGAGTATTTTAGAGTAGATGCGCTTAAATAGACTAGGCGCATGGATGATAGGCTATACTTACTAAACTTAGCATAAGCGGCAACTACCGGTTTTTGATTTTACAAACGGTTTTTGCCTAAGGGCCCTAAGGATATTACTTTTTCTAATTCACAAACAGAAACTGCTGAAGACAGTACTATTCATACCCTATGCGGCATTCCCCCTGCATCTGGGTCCACTTGAAGACCAGGCCTACCGTATGAAAATATAGATACCTACATTCAACTTATACCTAAAATAGGTATATCTAAGCTCTTCCCCAGAATTCTGAATGTAAAATTAAGTGACAGAGATTTATTTAAACTTGTAAATTAAAAAATTCATAACTAAGTAGATATGTGTTTTTCCAATTCTATATGGAAGGGAGTGCATACGGTTGTTTTCAAGACTCTCTGGAAGGGAAGGGAGGCTTCGTGAAAAAAACGACATGTAACCTTTTTGGTGGGAATGGGTTATGAAAAGGGGTGGATTGTTAGAAAATATATATATTGGGTTTACGAATTATCTATACATAGTATGTTAATTACGATTTAGGTATACCTATCTTCCATATTATAGGTAATGCTACTGATCATATTCACCGAAAAATAGTTATTTTCAAGACTCTCTGGGGGAAAGGAATGTGTCAGGAAAAAATTAAATGTCACTTATTTTGAAGAAATTTTATGTTGAACAATTTTATAGAGACATATTTTTATCGCAAAATCAAAATTCGCTGAGAAAAATGCGAAAAACTAAATTTTTGGGATTAAACAAACCCTCCTCAAAAATGCAAGATTTGGAAAGGGTGCAAATTTTAGTATAATAATTTAGGGGACTCACCTAAAAACCCTATATAGTTGAAGTTTGTGGGTTAATTTCTTTTTTTTTGTAAAATTTGACTAAACTAGCGAGTTATATCGTGGATCAATTACCTAAAAATTCGAACATTTCAGTTTTTTTTAGTTCTGATAAGTATACACATGTGTCGGTGATTTGTACCTAAACAACAGCCAAATTCCGCCTATAATGTTTATTAATTTTAGGCCTAATGGAAAATGATGAACTTTCATAAACTGTTTATTGTGATTGAAGATGATTTCTCAAATAAAACATAGGTCTAACGTATTTATTAAATGTAGGCCTAATGGAAAATTATAAAGTACACCAAATTATTATAAAATTTGAATTCAAATAATTATGTGATGAATAAAATAAAATTGAATTAATTTTATTATCCGATGTTTATCCAGTTTATAAATGTCAGTATTGTTTTATTCACTTATTAAATTCATTATACCTATCACCGTAAATCACAACAAATACCATAAAAATTTGACGTTTTCTGTTAGACCTATATATTTAACAAATACTTTAGGCCTACATTTTATTCTTCATAATAAATAGCATAAAAGTTCGACATTTTCTGTTAGGCCTACATTTAATTAATATCTTAGGTCTTTTATTTTTCACAATAAACAGCATAAAATTTCGACATTTTATGTTAAGCCTACATTTAATTAATATATTAGACCTTTTATTTTTCACAATAAATACTATAGAAATTTGACATTTTTTACTAAGCCTACACACGTAATAATATTTTAGGCCTACGTATTATTTTTCATATTAAAGAACATAAAAGTTCGACACTTTCTGTTGGGCCTACATTTAATTAATATCTAAAGATTTTTATTTTTCACAGCAGGTAAACGGCATAAAATTTTGACATTTTCTGTTATGCCTACAGATAATTCATAAATTAATGAACTCGTTAACGAAAACTGACGTTTTAGATACACCTCCTTGTGTGACGCTGAATTGCGTTAAACCAACGTTACAAAATTCCACCATTGTTATGGATATTCCGTTGGATGTCACGTCATTTTCATTATTTTTTGGTACATAACGACAGCAAATTTGCCATTATATGCATTCATAACTTTCATTTGCAGCTTTTTTTTTTTTTTTGAAAACGCGGAAGATCTTAAGAATTGGCTACTCTGATGAGAACTAAGTACGGAGAGCTCAATAACACAAACAGATTAATTACAGTTCAGTGCTATGTGGTTACATAATTTATTTACAGGTATACACCTACCTACCTGCTTAGTTATTAAGAAAAAAACGAAAAAAAACTTCTTTCTTTTTTCTCTTATTCCTTTCATCCTTCATCTTTTCTCTCTCTCTTCTTCTTCTTTTTCAAAAGAAGAAAAAGATGGCTATAAATTTACCGAAGAATGAAAAGTGGTTTAATATAGCCTATACCTATCGCGCATCGTCATCAACATAATTACCTATTCTAAATAGGTACAACTTATTTAATTTATTAAATGTAAAAATGTTTTATTCGTTTTTGAATCGTTCAGTACTATTTGTTAGTAACTAAATGACACAGGTTGTTAATCAAGTATTTAAGTAGTTAGATAGAAATTACGTTAGTTCAGTCGAAAAAAATGGCTACAACATACACCTCCAAATTATTTAGGTACTCATTCATTCCGGCTTATTTTTTTGATATAAGTGTTATATCAAAAGAGAACTATGGATTTTTTTGGGGTGGGGCAGGGGCTCTGAAATTTTGGAGCCAAGCATAACATTGGTTTTTTTTGTTTTCTTTATAAGCAGAAATTTTTTAATTTCAAGAGGGGTTAACCACTAAAGGAAATCCTCAATAAGTCACTACGCTACATTAAAAAAAGACTTTTCACACTAATTTTATCAGCTCTGATGCAGTAATTACTTCATTTTAAGGTTAGGCCTAGAAACCAAGTCTACCCCAACTGTTCTGTCAGTGAACGTCTGGCCTCATATTTTTATCAGAAATAACTTTTTATCATAGTTAAATTGGTTCCGGTATTCTCGTAATATCAGCTATATTTATAGATTTCTAATTAATGTAGGTATAGCCCTAAACCATAACGCCTATAATTATCTCACACTAAACCACCAGGCCTACATCTAAATATTTAAAGAAATTTCAGATCCCAATTTCAAAAATCCATTTTCTTGTAATTATTAAATAAACCATAAGAATAGGTACAAGTATAATATGTCATTTTCTGAAAAAAATCATCAAAAAGTGATACCATCATTATATTAAATTTTAATCCAAAATATTTCGACAGATAACAAGTAATAAATAACTTTGGCTAAATATAATTCAAATAAAAAAAGTACACTTTATAAAATTTTCATTCGTAAATTCATAAACAAATTCAATAACGTAGGTAATACGTAATATACTCCTGTGGACTCATTTGGATATAGTTTTAAACTGACTATGGATAAGAATTGTGGGGATTAGTCACTACTTTCGTATGAGATTATAGGCTCGGCTTATCGACGACAGTCGTCACCTCAGGTGACAAATAATAGTGCATCGCACTTTAAACAAAAATGTATGTTTGATTGTACTTGTCTAACTTTGCAGATAGACAAGCTACAAATCTCGGCTAGTGACGAATCGAGAGATAAGGATCTCTGCGAAGTTACAAAATGGTACAGAGATACATTTTCCATACTTTATCGTTGCTGTGGCAACTGTGAAGTACAGAATAATCTACACAATAGCCTATGTAAATAATACGTACGTGTGTATGTGTGCTTGTAGGGAGCCGGGTATATAAGACCAGAAAATCTTAGGCTAAATCACCAGTGTTTGCCAAGATCTTGGTTCCCTTGTACCTGCTTAGGTATTTAGCTACAAACACGCAAATTGTTCTGTTAAACACCTTTTGTTGTTGGATTACTTTTTATGTAAGGTATTCTACATTCTAACATTAATTCTTTATCACAAATGCAGCATAGTATAGGTCAACTAAATACCATCAAAATTTGAAAATTATATTCAGGTGAAATAAATATACTGATTATATTGTTATTGTAGGCTAACAATAGGCTATAAATATTTTTTTGTAGATATCTACAAGCATACGGAAAAACGAACATCACCTGCGCTAATTTTTAAAACTATATAATAAAAATTAATATAATTGATACAAAGTTAATATTAATTGATTTATTTTTATTATTTATTCTATTAAATTCACATTCAATAGAAAATAAATTATTCAACTTTATTGTTTTATTATTTTACTTTTTTTATTAATGTTACCTAATGTAATTATTGTCATTTGTGTTATAATTATTATTGGTTTGATTAATATTTTATTTTATTTTTTAATTGGAAATTAAATTTGTATTAATAAAATTATTTTATACAGAAAAAAATATTTAATAAATTTTTAAAATTTTACCCTTTGAAATTTACAGTTAAATTTTTTGGTTTTAGATACTAAAACAAAAAAAAACTACAAGTTTATGGGAAGTACGCTGTAGAATTTAACGAGTGTGGTACACTCCCATCGTTAGTTTTCAGGCCACAAAAACATTTTTTGTTATATATAGCATAAGATTTCGTTATTTTCCGCATTAGGCCTACAATTAATAAATATGTTAGGGCTAGGTTTTATTTGAAAAATCTCTTTTAGTCATAATAAGCATCATGAAAATTCGTCATTTTCCTTTAGGCTTACATTTAATAAATATGCTGGGCCTATGTTTTATTTTTCGCAATAAACAGTATAAAAGTTCGACGTTTTCCGTTAGGCCTACATTTAATAAATACGTTAGACCTACGTTTAATTTTAAAAATTACATTTAATCACGATAAACAGAATTAAAATTCATTTTCCTTTAAACCTACATTTAATAAATATTTTAGGCCTACATTTTATCATCCTACTAATATTAGTACCTACTTGTCTATTCTTGAAATGTCAATATCTATCAAAATTTCATCAGAATTGTGTAAAAAATCAATATTTCCTCTATCACATTTAAGAATTTCTGTTGTTAAGCCTATAACGAGAGACTCCGCGTTATGATTTTAAGCTATAAACTAATGATATTTCCCCGAAATTATGTGCTTCAATAACAAGCTTTTTTGTTTAAGATAGGTAACAAAAAAGTTGGTTATTTTTTTTTACGGTGTAGCATTAATCGGTATATTAATCATGAACGACACTCGAAACTTTAGGTAGGTAGGTACTTACCTGCTAATTTTGTCGTTATATAAACTGAAATTCGTTATTTTTTGTCATATAGGTGGCGACCTTCGTAGTTATGAAAATAACGATTCATACAATTTGACTACACAGTGGTTATTCCTATATGGCTTCATGGAACTTTTGCTACTTATACATATGATGAATACCTATATCAATACTTAATTGATTTTAAAATTTTTACCAAAAAAACTGAATCTCTTGATAATTTATTGCAAATTTTTTACCATATTTTGAAAAACCTGTTATATACATTTCACGTTCAATTAAGTAGGGACTAAAAAAAAAGGAAGTTAAACAGTTCCCTTCAGTAAATAAGAGTAAAAACACAAGAATAATTAAATGTAGCGTACGCAAGTCGCTCGTATTGCATATAGATAGGCGATTCAAAGATTCAAATCAACAACCCTTTTTTCCTAAATGAACACCAGATACCTAAATAAATAACATTTGCGTGGTGCGTTAAAACGTCATAGCCCACCGTCCACATTGTAGACTAACGCAGGCTGAACTCACGAACTTACAAGTTACGAACACGAGGCAAACCGGAAAAATGTGGCGTCCGTCTGGCTGCACGTTCGTTCTTATACTTATCCATAAGATACGACAACTCTGAAAAAACGAAAAAAAAAAAATCGTATGTTTTCATTGGATGCGGGAACCACCCTTCTTGAAATTTATGCGTTTGCCGCACATGAGATGGCGTCACCGTACGGAGTAGGGGAGTATTGAAATCGATTACCTACCAACACAGTGTAGTGACATTTAGCTAATTTAATTTAGCCTGTTTAGTAAGCGGTGCTTTGCATTCACAGAGATGGAAAAAAGAAGGTCAGATGGAAAAAAAGTAGATGATAATTTTATTCAATAGACGCACAAGAAATCTACGCCATATGCTAATCATTTAGGCTATTCATATATTTCTCAATGAGAAACTACTGCTGTTGCAATGTTATATATTTATTGAAACTTCTATTTTCGAGTTAAGGCTTCATTCTTATTCATTTTTTTTTTAAAGCGAGATAAAAATTAATAAAATTATTTATTATGAAGATTAACCAAAATTTCAATTTGCCAGTACAACCTCAGTCTGAGTACCTACATAGATTTTAGCAAATATAACCACCGTAAATATATCACATTCTAATAGGTGAATATTATAAGGGACTGATTCCACTAAAATTGGTGTTGAGATAATTGAAAAAAACTGTTTTATTCGGTCGTAGTTGGAACTGTGGACTTAAAATTTAGATGGTACATAAGTCACATCAACCCCCTTACATCATGAAAAAATTGATCCGCTCCATCTCCAGCAGCTTCTTCACATCGCCTCAAAACTTTGGAATGAATACTTTTAAATGATGATCTAGTAAAAAAATAATTGAAAGTCACGGATCATTGTTCAAATAATTTTACATACTACAGTCATATAGATTGCAAAAATTCCTGAAAGCATTCTACTCTGTCCCTAGTTTTTTGTCCATGAAATTTGGAATAAATACTTTCAAAAGATTTCTGACCTCGAAAACTACTAATGGTTTCCTTTCAACGTCAATCGATCCAACTACCTTCTACAGTCCCGCAAACGTTGCATTATAACTCATAATTAAGTTGATAATTATGTAGGCTATATACTTACCTCGAAAAAGTGAAATGAATTCCTTATTATCTATAACCAATTCATTTTATGATTATTCATAGGTACCTAAACTAGGCCTTGAGAAATTTCTACCACTTGTTGCACTTATCTTCGATTGTTAATTTTTCTGGGCTCTATACAGAAATAGGCTAGTGATTTTATCGAGGTACTTATCGCCCTGTAAAAAAATAATTGTATAGGGCCTATAAGCTGGTTTTACGTTACTGTAGTCAATTTTAGTACAGCCTAAAAAAACATTGATACACGTATTCGATACAGATACTTAAGAACTTGTGTAGCTGGCCTAATGTAATAGGCCATTAGGCATAATAAAATGATAATAAGTGCAATCATCTTACTCCGTACAGAACATAACACAGTTGTTTGTATAATGTGATTTATTTTTAATTAACTGAATCTAGCTACTAAAACGCAGCTAAGTATTGAAATAAAATCAAATCTTCAGCAAAATATTGGTTGAATTAACGGAAAAATTATTGTTGAAGCATATCTTTTCAATTAAAGACTAATTTATGTCTAAATACATCTTTCCTCGGATAACAATTGAGGCGTCCTAAATCGATCGCCTTATTTTAAGAGGTGATCTAAAATCGATTAGCTCATAAAGTCAACCTTTAATGTATAGTAATGTTTAAGTGCTAATGATGTCACAATGTCCTAAAACTAGGGCATCATGCAGCCGAAACACTGAATCGAGGAGTCTTGATAATGTGACTTCATGACATTTGATTTTTTTGACTTTGTCAATATCCTATGGCTGAATTCTTCTTGACTTGAATTAAACTTCTTCGGGCACGATGGAACACAGCTTACATATCTTCATATCTCAGTAAATTAATATGACAAATCAGTAATAAGCTGGGTGGTGTGGACAGAAGAGCCTAACAAAGTTTTCAATCCATAAGAGGTTTGAAACTTACAAAAACAAACAGCGGAATTATTTTGTCAAAGACTATAATTACGAAAGAATTACAGTGTTGACAAAACGGATAAAGAAAAGCGTACAGCGGAAAAATAAAAAGATAAAAAAAGCTATTGCAGACAACAAGTAGGAGAAACCATCAGAAAATACCTTTGTCTTCACCTAATTGTTTGTCTTCATAAGTGATGGTTGTTGTGGTGTAAAAGACTCTTATCATGAAACATTAGGTCTCGGAGCTTTTGGTTTGTGTATGAGGTGAGGTGAGGAAATTAACAAACATAGATGAAATCAAATTCACTATGCGCGAAAGAAGGCTCTACGCGGCCTTTAAATGACAGAGCAAAGCAGTTATCTCGAACTAAGCTTGTCTTAAATTTGTCTTCAAAACACCAAATTTCCCTCCTAACAGATGCTAGGAACTCCATCTGATCGTATTGTCGACTGAAAACTTCACCTCGTAGATGTTTTTAAAAGATCGCTTTGAAGTGCGATATGGAAACTGACAAAACTAGAAATGACTTATGTGTCGTCACTACTGATCCTTCATGATGAAAGAACACTCCTAATTTGTCTTTTGTCTTCAACTGAACCTGACCAGAATTCGAACTACCATCTTAGTTTGTCTTCAAGGTAGATCAAGTTGAAGTGAATCTACATCCTTAGATGGTACACTTATAAATTGCCTACACAAGGACTTTAACGTACGACTTGAGACTTGGACCTGCTACTATCCGCCTACACAAGAAGGATTACATTGTAAAGACGAACCTACTACCGTGTATCGTCAGAACAAGAGTGAATAAAAATTAGAATTCATCTCTGCAAGTTAGTTTTCCCCACCTATTGTCTGCTTAATTGCCTTCAAACATGCGATGTCGATAATATATAAAAAGTAAGAGGAAATTTTATATATATGCAACCAATGAAATGACACATAGCAAATATACATGTCGACATATAATAAGCAAAGCGCACGTGTATGAATGATAAAGCATAATAAAATAAAATATAATATGACTGCAAACTGTAAGCAAAGCATGGAGGAGCAAAAGATAAAGTGTATGAGGTTGGGTGCATTTATGTCCGTCGATGGGTTTTTACTTTCTATTGAATTTGTGTTCATCTCTATTTATTTCATGGCACCAGTCTGTCGGATCAAACCAAATCATTTGTCAAAAATTGTCTAAATATGAATGAGTCGATACTGAAATAAAATGTATAAGAATTGTTTGAAAAAAAATCGAATTCTATTACTGTCGTCATGTCTTCATTTGAGTATGAGATCAAATTTGGATATCATGATGTCCGAATTTGAATTTCATTTCTCGAAAGCTGTCTTCAAATTGTGACGTCATTATTAAATTCAAAATAATTTTTATTTTAGGTCCGAAATCTCGGACTTCTTGCAATGTAAAAAAATATCAACTTAATCATATAAGTACCTGAAGTTAACATATATTTAGGCTAAGAGAAAATTTGTTGATGCTGCAGCTCATTCATTAATCATAATTAGTAAAGCCTATGTAGGAATAGATAGAACACTGTATTTAGAGAAAATTAAAATGTGTTAAATATAATTACGCAGACTAACCATCATGTTTATGGTTTTTAGTGTATTTTTTAAAGGCAAATACAACTATAGCATTCAGTGCAGTGACGGAACCTGAGGATGAGACCTGTGGAAAAGCGCCGATCCTGAATCGTAGATCACGAATTTATAGGTCACTCAAATTCTTCTGTATACAATAGGTATATAATATATTTCCACTTTTTACTCATTTTGGCACTTTTTGAGTCTGTAGAGCCTGCGTTGTTTGACCTATGTAATGAAACTTGGAGTAGTGTTAGAAGCTTTCATGGGCTACACATTCGTGTTGACATTTTTGAAATTCATTCTCTAGTTCTGGAGAAAATTTCGCAAACCCACCATGTCGTCACCACGATAACTCCCGTAAATTAAAAGATTTTAGGTTGAAAATTTTTTAGCAGTTGCAGACTATTAGAAACTGATTTGGTATTGAATTTGAGCGAAATCGGTCGACTGGTTTTGGAATGACGCAGTCATTATAAAATTTGACCCTTTTGGAAAATACGCACTTACCGCGGTTGATGATGTATGGCAGAGATATTTTAAAGATAGTTCTCATTCTAATGTTTTATGATATTTTTTCCGACAAAGATACGCTGTTTCATATTTTCACATGTTGAACATCATTCGAAAATTGACGTTCAATTTTAAAATTTTGATTAAATTCACAATGTAGGCCTATCCAATCACTTTGCGGTTGTCGGTTTTGTCATTTCAAAAATTTGACTTCTGGTATAGTAATTTTATGTTTGATGAATAAGGTGTAAATATAAATTCTTTTGTTTAGGTCTAGCCTATAATTGATTTGATTTGAACATCAACGTGAATATAAAAATTATTTCACTCCAACGAAAGTGCGGAAGCTGTAGATATACCTAAGTAGGCACGACTAAAATTATTATAATTTATTTTCGAAGTGAATTTTTCAATCAGTCAATTTAATTAACTTAAATTTGTATTTATACCTACTATAGTTGAGCCAACTATAAATAGGCCTGCAGAAACGATGACATTTTGGAAAATGTGGATTAGTTTAAGCTTGTAGGTATAGTAGTGGCTAATCCTTATCTTTTTGTTGGTACATCTCTAGATATAGGTAGCTATTTTTGAAGGGGGGGGGGTTTTCATAAGAATTTTTAAAGTAATTTTTTTTTTATTGTGGTGTGTATGTTTGCATGTGAATGTAAAGTGAATCTCTTTAAATGGAAATTCCTTCCGCTGTATTTTGTTTGTGTTTTGCCCAAATGAAAAATGAATTAATTTTTTCATGAATTCAGAGTAAATTTTCCATAAAAGCTTTTAAATAAATAATTCTTCTTTTCTACTTTTTTGGTTGGTACATCTCTCCTTTCTTAGATGTACTGGAGGATTCGCCACTAGTAGATAGACTATCATACAAAGATGTTTCCACATAGGTGCGCCATTATAATTTTGTCGAAACATCTTAGGTATATACTGAGTACAAGTCACTCTCAAGCAATTCTAAAAGAAAACATTATAAAAATAGTGATAAAATTAATTTGTTGAATTTTTGTTTTTTGTAGTGGAACGGTGGAAGAAATATTTAAAAAATGTAATTTCAATTTTATTTGTTATTGATTTAAACATCCTCGCCCCACCTCCTTATTAACCATAAGAAAAATATAAAACATTTAGACCCAGTGCCGGATTAAGGTTTTTGCTGCGTGTATGCTCTGTAAATTTTGTCACCCCTGAATTTAAACATCAGTAAGATGATAATGCAGAAATTATTTTTTGGGGGAATTTAAAAGAAAATTTAAAAAATTTGCCACCTTCAAAATTTGCCGCCTGTAAGCAGAGCCTTTGCAGGCTAATGGAAAGTCCAGTGCTACTCAGACCGTGGGCAAGCACTCAACGACGGCTTAGTATACCCTAAAAAAAAATGATGCGGGAATATCACTGCAACAGTAGGCCTACATAATTTATAAGTCAAAAATTATGTGTTCAGTTTAAGCTTAGAAAAAAAAATAATACTTAATTGAGAAAAATGTATCTCGTTTAATTGAATCTCGATAGTCTGTATAAATGATTTGAAAAAATACCAGCTCCACTTTACCTCAATTATGCAAATTCCTGCGCACACTGAGGAATCCTATCTTACTTTAGCCAGGAACATAATGAGTGGAAAATTGGAAACAGTTTTATAGACGTATTCAATTATCATACAAATGAAAAGAATAGGCCAGTTAGTAGATAATAAACTACAACTTTTTGTCGTATAATCAACGGTTCCTTCCTAATTCAGTATTATGTTAACCTGATGGTAAAAATTATTTGTCGTCAGTTACAGAAACATCTAAAATAAGGCTTTCTAACTTTATAAATAAATGTAAATAAATATTGTCAATATAGCTACATGGAAATATCCGCAGGCTAATTTTTCACACCTTCAATCGGAATTGCAAATATCCAAGGTCTCGGAAAAATGAGGAAAGGTTATCAAAATAGTCGGGGCCGAAATTTCTCAGTGAACCTGAATGAGCCCCATAATTTTTTTTTTCAATAAATTGTGGAAAATCACAGAAGAGACGTATTTTTTGTTTGAAAAGGGCCCATTAATATTCTCCCCGGCGCCTGAAGTTTCTCTCTGAGGCCCTCTACAAATATCAAATCTATTAAAAAAAAATAGTTCTTTGTTTTCACGTCAATAACTTAGCTTAATATGTTATACTTATAGTTTGAATCTTGCTTCTACTCGTACAATAGACTGGGACAAAAGAACCTGCTAAAAATTAGAGAAATTGCTACAGTTAACCAGTCAAAATTTAACGAAAAATGTTGAATTATAAAAGCTGATGATTTTGAAGATAAAAAAAAATAAAAGTTTATAAAAGGGTCCCCTCTCCTATTTTAGTTTAGTAAGTTATATACTTATAGGACCACGCAGACACTATAATTTTTCTTTTGTCAATTTATACTGATCTGACTGGGGGAAAAAAATTAATTGGGAACAAAAAATAGAACCTACTTAAAATAATAAAAAACGCATTAAAAAGAGAAAAATAGTTCTTTCAAAATTTCTTCAGCAAGATCTAGGTTTAGGGACTGAAATTATTGAAGTCAACGCTAAATAAAAAATTTTGCCATAAAATTGGAAGGAATTGATGTAGGCATAAAGCCTTGGCACATGGTAAAGCAAAAGAGCACCGACTTAAATAATTTCAATCTCTAGACCTAGATCTTTCTGGAGAAATTTTAAAAGTATTATTTTTCTTTTTTTAGAGAATTTTTCATTGTTATTTCTTGAAGTCAGCTCTATTTTTTTTAAATAATTTTTTGCAATGATTTTTCGTTTCTAGCATTTCGATAATATAACATTTAAACTATAACAGTTTTTTTATTTAACAATAACTCCAAATTTTCATCGATTTAAAAAAAATTTAATGGGACCTCTATGAGATCATCATCTACCATTTAAAAAAAAAGTTTATCAAAATTAGTGCCCATGTTGAGAAATTATAATAAAACACATTAAAAAAAAAAAAACTAATATACCTATGGATTGAATTAATAACCTCTTCGTTTTGAAGTTACTAGTCAAAAATCGACATATCCAAAGATTATAGGATTTATATTTATATTCATAAACTGAATGCTTAAAGAAATCGATTATAAAACGGAAAACTTGTTTTATTTTTTAATGGATTATAATACCTAAACGACTAAACCTGTACTAACTATTTGATTTCTATAGCTTTGATAAAGAAGATCTTGAGCGTTTTATTTTTGACTAATTAGAATTAAATTTTAAATTTACAAGTTATTATACCCTATAGTTTTTTAGTATTGCATTGTTTTACGGTAATACATTCTAAATCAGTTTTTATAAAATTTATAAGCCTATATATATGGTGAAAAATAAGCGTAGTTGCTTTGTAATAGATCAGTCGTATTTTTCAAAAACTAATTTTGATAATATTTGATCTGCTTCGTCAAATCATGAATCAATTTCTGGATTGCATAAAATCTGACCTTTCGATTTTAAATTGAAACAAAATGAAAATCGTCGCAATAAGGTTGCTGATATCTCATCGCGATTTATGTTCGATAATAATCGCCATTTTTCTTCTAAATGCTGGAAACAAAATTCTCTATCATATACCTACCTGTATTCTGTATTAATTGTTTTCACCATAACTATATCAGTTCGTGATATTTTGGACGAAGAGACACAGCACGTAGGTATACTTATAAACCAGTTGCCGCACCGACTTACTTTAAACGTCACCAGAATGATGCTTTTTTAGCAGATCTTCAAAACAAAAAAAACTGCTATTTTACGCGAATTTTTTTAAATTTATTTTTCTTTATCTTTGTGGGGACTCATCGGTATGAGGTATAGGGGCTCGGACCCCTCGACGACAGTCGCCGCCCCATAGGGCAGGCAACTTATCGTCCTTGCGACGTTAAACCAACACACAGAATTACGTTCGATCGTAATTACCTACGAATACTTGCAGATAATATACGAGTACGAATCGTGACGTCATCCATCAATCAATGTCACGATTTGTACACGAACCGGCCAGCCGCCACCTACGATAGTAGGGGATGATGCGACCTGGCCGTACTTAAACAACGTACGTATTTTACTACGTACGTGTGTTTGTGTGCACCCGCCAAAACCTGTATAAAAACTCACAGAACTGGCTCTAAAATCGCCAGTGTTCGGTTTGGTTTTGGCTTGCCCATACATTTGTATGAAGTGGCTGAACACGCTTAAATTCTGTAGAATTTCCTTCTGGTGAGAATATCTCTCACGACAAGGTATTCCACAGTGGTGACCCCGACGTGATTTCGGCCACGTCGTGAGGAGTCTTAGGCGCTTCGGCGCTATTACAACCTGGCGCAGTAGCGCTGGCGAGATTCTCGCTTGCTCGGCAAATTAAAAATATTTTTTTACCTAGACTAAGACACCTTTTGGTCGTCGAAGTAAGAGTTCACTGAAGTGGGAATTTATACCCCTCTCTTTAAAATAAATAAATAAAGAGAAACAAGACAGTAGACCTGGAGGAAGAAGGTTGGACTCATCCCCCAACTCCCCCGACTTCGACTCGACACTCATTGAATTTAGCAAACATAGAAGAAGGCCCTCAACACCCAGAATTAGCACGACTGGGAACTGCAATAAATAAAGAAGAACTTGCAGTTAGAACGTTGAGAAGTGGTCGGACTTTAAGCCAAAGTTCCGACCCGAAAACACCTGTCCTACAAACACAGGAGCCAGTGTTTTCAACCAGCAAGGAAGGTAGTAGTACTGTGGAATACGCTTGTCAACAAAAAGACATAGCAATGGTTCCACCACCAACTGAAAACCCACAACCATCACAGGGAGGAAGTAGTCAGCCACAGCTGACACCCGAAGTCCTGGCCCAGATCCTGCAACTCTTGCAAATGCAACCAGGACAGAACCCTAATCTCTATAGACGAAGGATAGATATCCCGGAATTTCTACCGAACGAGGTAGAATTATGGTTGACACTATTAGAAGGCAGGTTCAGAACAGAAAACATAACACTGAACCAGCGGTATACACACATCTGTGGAGGCATGCCTCCACAGATAATCCGCCACATTCCGGACGTTATGGAATGCCCTTCGACAGAAGAGGATAAATATGCCTGGTTCGTCAGAAAAATAAAGAAAGTATTTGGAAAAACGAAAAATGAAATTATAGACGATGTGATGGGGGGTATGAAGATGGGGGACGACAAGCCCTCAATCTTCATGGCGAAGTTAAGACAGAAGGCGGACAACATCGTAGCCCCTTCTGTCATAGGCAACCAGTTCTGCAAACAACTTCCACAAAGTGTTGTGCAGTGCCTAGCCGCCGTTGGTTCCACGGTAATCAACACATCCGCGGATCTTGACTTCCTTGCGAAATCCGCAGATAACGCGCTCGAATACACAAGGTCAAAGCCGGTGGTCAGTGCCGTATCTGCAGAGACTGGGGAACTCGCTCAACTTAGAGCCCAAATAGCTCAGTTGACCGAAGAAGTAAAGAGGAACAAAAGCCAAAGCTCGACGAAGCCCAACAGCAGCTGGCGACCAAGATCGAAAAGCAGAAGCAACAACAACAGCAACAGCAGCAGAGGACGACAGTCCAGGTCAAGAGACCGCAGATCTAGTTCCGGAAACAGGGGTCAGAGTTCAACTCCCCCTAGAACATCATCTCCCAAAACCCAGTCTCGAAATTGGGATGATAAGAGTTGCTTTTTTCACAACAGGTTTGGCGCGGAGGCCACCAAATGCAACAATAGATGCAGATGGTGGGGTAAAACCTTTAATAAGGAAGCGTCAAACTAGAACGAGGGGCCATCTGTGCGGCCGAAGACCCCTCGGAAAAATACTCACGCCGCCTGTTCATCAAGGACAGGACAAACAGGAGACGTTACTTAATCGACTCGGGAGCACACCTGAGCATATTGCCAGTAAATAGAACCCAAAAAGTACTTCCTCCGAAATACTATCTCCGTACTGTGAATGGTCAAAACCTTCCAGCATACGGACTTGAAACAAGCAAAGTCGACATCGGACTCAGCAAAAATATGACGTGGTCCTTCACGGTTGCAGACGTTCCAAACCCGATCCTGGGTGCAGATTTTCTCGCACACTATGGCCTGATCATTGACCTCAAACACGGCAAATTGATCAATAGTGAAAACAAAAGTGTGGAAGGCAAAACGCTAGCATACAGACTGGACACAAACATATCCAGCTGTACTAAAGTCGACGGACAACTCTTACGGATCCTGTCAGACTATCCTGGAGTCACTCAACCCTCAATTCGCAGGCATCCTACGTACAAACACGACACGGTTCACTACATCGAAACCAAAGGACAGCCTTGCCATGCTAGAGCACGAAGGTTATTACCTGACAAACTCAAAGCAGCACGAGAGTACTTCCATCGCATTATTGAGGAGGGCGTATGTCGCCCCTCAAAAAGCTCATGGAGCTCCCCTATCCACATGACTAAGAAAGCAAGTGGAGAGTGGCGAATTGTCGGCGACTACAGGGCCTTAAACGCCATAACAGTTCCTGATCGCTACCCAGTCCCCAACATAATGGACTTCAACGCGAATATGAAGGGTAAAACGATGTTCACAAAAATAGACATCAACTGGGCATTCCACCAAATTCCTATGGCCGACCAGGACGTTCCAAAGACAGCGGTTATAACCCCCTTTGGATTATTCGAATACCTTCGAATGCCGTTTGGACTACGCAACTCAGCACAAACTTTCCAACGATTTATCAACGGACTGTTTAGGGAATTGCCGTTTGCATATGCATACCTGGATGATATCTGCATTTGCTCAGAAGGCGGTGAGCATCAGCACGAGGAGAATGTGAGAGCCGTGGTACAGCGTATACACGCAGCCGGACTCACTATCAACGTAGGCAAAAGCTTATACGCACAGACCGAAATTGACTTCCTCGGCTACAAAGTCTCGACCGAAGGCATTTCCCCCTTGAAGACCAAGGTAGAGCCAATATTGAACTTCCCGAAGCCCTCAAATGTCGCAGAACTTAGGCGTTTCTTGGGGATGGTGAATTTCTACAGACGTTGCATGAAGAATGCAGCAGCCGAACAAAGTAAGCTGTTTGCACTAATAAAGACAAGTAAAAAGAAAGATAGAACTCCACTCGAATGGAACAAAGAAGCCGAACAGGCCTTTGAAAATATCAAAGAAACACTGGCAAATGCAACTCTGTTGGCTCATCCAGACGAAAGTCTGCCGTTATGCGTAAGTACCGATGCATCGGATTTTGCTATTGGTGCAACATTGTACCAACTGGACACTAACAACATCAAATTACCGCTAGCTTTCTTCTCGAGGAAGCTCTCAAAAACAGAAAAAAATTACAGCACATACGATAGGGAATTGCTCGGAATTTTTGCTGCGTTGAAGCATTTCAGGCACCAGTTAGAGGGTAGATGTTTTTCTGTGTATACTGACCATAAACCCCTAACATATGCCTTCACACAAAAAGCAGAACCGGCATCTCCGAGAAGAGCACGACAGTTAGACTATATTGGTCAACTGACTACCGACATTCAGTATATAAGTGGAGAACTTAACACTCCAGCTGATGCCTTGAGTAGAATCGAAGCTATCTCGGTTCCTGTCCAATTGCCTTATGCTGAAATAGCTAAAGCACAGCTTAAGGATGCAGAATTGCAGGGGCTGCTATCGAACGATGATACTACCCTCAAATTGAGACAGCGAAAAATTCCCGGTACCGATGTTCTATTAACATGTGACATCAGTACAGGTAAGAACAGGCCATTTCTACCGGTAAAATATCGCAGGTTGGCTTTCAACAGTGTACATAACCTGTCACATGCTGGGCCAAAATGTAGTGCTAAACTAATTTCAGAAAGATTTGTATGGCCACGAATGAAGTCTGACTGCAACAAATGGGCTCGCAGTTGCCTGAACTGTCAAGAATCCAAAGTAGGAAGACACACTCGTTCGCCCCTCAAATCATTCAAGCAAACACAGCGGTTTAAAACGGTTCACATGGATCTGGTAGGCCCATTGCCACCATCTCAAGGACACAGATACCTGTTGACGATAATAGACAGGGCAACACGATGGCCGGAAGCAATCCCTCTTCACGAGATGTCAGCTCCAACAGTAGCTGCAAGGTTATACGATACCTGGATTGCGAGGTATGGCGTACCAGAAGTCATAGTCACAGACCAAGGTCGCCAATTCGAGAGCTCGCTCTTTAAAGAGCTGGCAAATAAGCTTGGTGTTCAACACAGTCATACCACAGCTTACCATCCTCAAGCCAATGGCAAAATAGAGAGATGGCATAGAGCTCTCAAAGCCTCTATCATGTCTCATGATACCAAGAGATGGGTAGAAGTACTCCCTACCATCCTCTTAGGCCTTCGATCCGCCCTGCAAACTGATACAGGTCATTCTGCAGCGCAATTAGCGTTCGGCGAAGAGCTACGCCTTCCAGGGGACTTCTTCACAAAATCGAAAGAAGTTAGCCCCGAAATAATGGTACAGAACATAAGAAATGATGCCAACAATTTCCTAACACAGGCAGCTCGTCATGGCCAGCCCAAGATTTACGTCTCGAAACACTTGGCTAATACGTCACACGTATTTGTTAGAGACGAAAAAATGAGATCTGCGCTGGAGAAACCATACGCCGGTCCTTACAAAGTAGTATCACGAGATGAGAAAAACTTCGTGATACTCATCGCAGGCGAACCAAGAACAATTTCAATCGACAGATTGAAGCCTGCGTATTTGGTAAGTGACGATAAAAGAATAAGAAGGCTACAACAGGAGAACCCAGAAAATACACAGACGAATTCCGAAACAAAAACGAAAGAATTTGTCGAAAAATGTGAGAAAAACACCTCACATCAAGAAAAACCCAAGAAAACAGTAAAATTTTCGGACGATGTGATCACTAAAACATTTGATCCCGAGGCCCCCTTATGCCCACGTAAAAGAGGCAGGCCTCCAGGCACTAAAAAACGCAAAAACTCACATCCTTCTCGCACGTCCGAGAGGTTAATGCGAAGAAAATAAAAATTTACTCCCGAAAAGTAATATCCGTAGTAAAATTCGAAACCCGCTAAAAACATACGGGGAATATCGGAACTCCGTGAGACAAAAAAACTCCGGAGATAAGCAAACGAGGAATGCCAACAAAAAGAAGAAGACAGGAATAAACAAATCCACGTGCAATACGGAAACAAAACATTGCAACGTGCGAGTACCGTTAACCACAAAGATAATCTCTACGACGTGACGTCACAAACGGAGATTCCTTTGTACTGAAAATTCGAAAATTATATTCACTGAGTTTATTTCAGGCATAACTCTGCTTAAACCGATCAGAACTTAACCGGAAAACTTGTATACGGCCGAGAATTTTAAGCGTTATCCCCTCTACGTGTAGATAAGAAGATCCGAAAATAAAGAAAAATAACTGTAATGGTAAATCGAAAAATGAGGTAAAATCATCCGTTTCAGAACCACCGATTTACTTGGTCGTTTCTTGAGATATTTTTGGTGCCTTCTCCTACAACAACCCATTCTGTATTCTATGTCACGATTACCTATCCCGATTCCAATGTCCGCCAGCTTCCAATTCGCTAAGAAATCTGCTGAGAAAGCAAAAGCTCAGCAGATGACCAAAACAAAAACGGAGCTGGAGAGGATTGAGGAGGAGCTATTAATGGACACGGCTCCTCCGGTTGACGATGTCCTGGCAGAAATGACGACTCCGCTACCTCTGGTCATCTCACCTCCCCGATCCCCGAAGGAGACGACTCCGACTCCGGAACCCCCGAAGCCGGAGCCGAAACCCGAGGAGAAGAAGGAAGGAATGGGATTCCTGTTCACGGCAGAGAGGGCCGCGAACGAACGGGCAAAAATGGCTGCCTGGACATCGGGGAACACAAACTCCCCGATGCACAGAAAGCCGATATTCCGGCGTCCGCTACCCCCTCACTCCCATTGACATCCCTATGCCCAAACGAAAAACGTAAAACCGAGGCATAGGGGTGAAGGCAGCCGGGCGAACTACCTGGCCCGAGCAAACGCCCGTAGGGAATCCTACGAGTGCGTTGGGGCCGCGGTGGGCAGTGCTCTGGCAAAGTGGGAGGCCGACCAGAGGCGAAAGTAAACCCGCACGTCCCCCAGGCCTTGCGCATTTTGATCGTCTTTGCGGCGCAAAAACTGGGGGGAGTAGCTGTGGGGACTCATCGGTATGAGGTATAGGGGCTCGGACCCCTCGACGACAGTCGCCGCCCCATAGGGCAGGCAACTTATTGTCCTTGCGACGTTAAACCAACACACAGAATTACGTTCGATCGTAATTACCTGCGAATACTTGCAGATAATATACGAGTACGAATCGTGACGTCCTCCATCAATCAATGTCACGATTCGTACACGAACCGGCCAGCCGCCACCTACGATAGTAGGGGATGATGCGACCTGGCCGTACTTAAACAACGTACGTATTTTACTACGTACGTGTGTTTGTGTGCACCCGCCAAAACCTGTATAAAAACTCACAGAACCGGCTCTAAAATCGCCAGTGTTCGGTTTGGTTTTGGCTTGCCCATACATTTGTATGAAGTGGCTGAACACGCTTAAATTCTGTAGAATTTCCTTCTGGTGAGAATATCTCTCACGACAAGGTATTCCACAATCTTCTTCTCACCTACCTTTTTTCATACATCTAGGCTCATCCCTTATTTGAACTCCTATGGAACCATTTAGCTGGTTTTCAAACCTGCTATTTGATACATATGAGTTAGAGAGGGTTGGGAGTATGATAGTTTTTCGCTTCATAACAAATCATGACTTTTGGTAAAAAAAATCATAAATTAATATATCTTTAAATCACTTTAATAAACGTAATCGTATTACATATACCTACCTATATATATATATATATATATATATGTTCATCGATTTATTCGTATAAAAGTATGTACAATTATGTATGTAGGTATATCGCAGAGAGAAAGTAATTTTTCTCCAATAAGGCTGAAATTTGAAATTTGATAGGTAACTGGTTCTGAACAGTGAACATAATGAAAAATGGTACCTATAGAATTTTATGAAAATCGATTAAGCAGTTTAGCAATGGGGGCTGTGGAAAGTTCTACTAATGAGGTTCAAGACGTAATTATCATTCGGAAAAGCTGAAATTTGGTAGATAGTTGGTTTTAAACCTAATTAAAACTTGTATAGAGTTCGCTGAGAATCGATGGAGTGATTTAGTCATGGGAGCAGACAAAAGTTCCACCCATTGGAGCTAAGGCGTAATTATCATATAATAGGGTTAAAATTTGGTAATTAGTTGGTGCTGAACTTAATAAAAACTGGTGCTATGTATAATGAATATTGGTTAATCGGTTTAGCCATATAAGGTCCCAAAAGTTCCATCAATAGGGCTAAGACGCAATTATTTTTCTATACGGCTGAAAGTGCATGGTCAGCACTGAACATATTGAATGCCAACATAGATATTTATAAAAATCAATATTGAAAAACAAAAACAAAAAAAACAACAAAAAAAAACAGCTAAAACTTTGATTTTCGATGATTATTGAAAACCTACTAAACCGCGCTATTTAGAGTTTTTTTTTAAATCATACAGTAGTAGACTATGATCATAATTGCAGTAATATCACATCCTATATATTTGTTTAGGATCTGACAAGCTTTTTTCACCGTATACTTTACGCGTTAATTTACTGCTATTTTTCATACTCTTGGTATAGTGTAGTAACCTATGTAGATTATTAAAACACTGAACAGGGTTTTTCAATAGTCAAATTCCATGATCTCTTAGGAGTATAAAATTAATAAAATTGTTTCCATTCCAAAGGAATTAAAAAGAAATGTCTCATCGGTTTTTATTTTGATTAGGAATTTATAATTTTTAGAAACGGAGTTTAATTTTATTGAATTTCGAAAACAGTGAGGTTAAATTTCAACGATTAAGGCGTTAGGTTGTATGATATTTTATAATTGAAAATTCATCAGAAAACAATTTTTCAAATTCGTACAAAGAAGGTTTCGTAAAAATACAACTGGATGAAGAATATCCTTGTAAATGCTTAATCTCATAATCTAACAATCAGTTAATTCAGAAAATTTTTTGTCAAACCTATGAAGTATGTAACTGGTAGGGTATAGTACAGAAAAATTAGACGATTGAATAAAACGAAAATCTAGGTACGCGTTCATCGGTATATTTTAATGGTGAAATTTTTGCAACACATTATTTTTGTTAAATGCATTGAAAACAATTTCATTAGCAAGTTTTTTTAAAAACTATGGAAACTTTTTACGTGCTGCTTACTATATATATATATTACTTATATAGGGTGTTCACTTTATAACTAATGCCACATAAGAAAATGTTCGTAAATTTCGTTTTTGGAGGATGAAAAGTTTCCATTACTTTCGCAGAGCAAGGGGACAAGTGAAATATATAGCTTTTCAGAATAAAAATTTAGTGAGAAGTTGAATAGTGAAATTTTCAAAATCGTATCATTAATAATAAGGAAAATTAGAGGTGTAACAAGGATTTCTTCAATAGGGAGAAAAATTATTTGATGAGCTAAATTTGAGAAATATAGCGTCTATGGAACACACTGTCGCATATTTATTACTGAAATTTTTTCCAAATTTTAAAAGTAACGAGCAAAAAAAAAATAACGTCATGGAACAATCGCCTCCTTTGCCTCCTCTTGGCTTTGTCCATGAGGAAAATAGCAAAATTTCTGATAGATACGCCCACTTTTTAAAATGAGTTCTTTTGCGCGGATGTTTTTATGACGTCCATCCAGGGACGTAGCGAAAGCCTTCTTTAAGGGGGGAGAAAAATAAAAATTATCAATTGAAATTTTAAAAATTCCCAATAGTTAAAAAATAAAAATTATTAATTGGCATAGTTTTCCAACTTTTTCCAACTTTCAAAATTTCCAACTGTCGCAAAATTTTGAAATTTCTATTACAAAAGTCATAAAATTCCGCAATTTTCCAACTATACATTCATCTAGTCAACTGAGTTTAACCGGTTGTAAGTTACTTTATCAGCATCAGAATATATTCAAAATATAAAATAAAACTCATTCATTAACAACAAAGGTTAACGTTAAGTCGTTAAATTGGAAATCTCTTCAAACATTTATTCATATTTTTTCGTAAAGAATCTGGAGTACTTATTCAATTATCAATTACGAGTATACCCCTTTTATTTTACATTTCATTTCCATCACAATTAAAAATAAGGTTATCTCCAGTTAAAGTTTTGTTTGTATCCAATTATCGATGACTCGGAACCAGAACATAATGTCACCTGTTTCTAAGATACTTCTATTAGTTGCCACTGACTAGTCTTTTTTTTTGGGGGCGGCTGAAGGGGTATCAAACTGTCAACTTAAAAAATGCAAATAAATCAGTTTTTATGCGGCCAAAAAAAACGATTTCTAATATTAGACCAGTACAGATCAATAGAAGAATAAACTGCGAAAATAATGGGAACTTTTTTCGAAAAACAAAAACAAATTTTCCTGTATTTTTCTACTGGACAGTTCATAAAGCGAACATCTTGTATATGTGGACACATAAGCTGATAAGCGTACCAATATACAAATTAAATTACTCTTCCCTTCCTCATGGTCGATCGTGTTATTTTTCCCCAAATAATTACTGGTTGCGGAGAGAGCGAGCACTCAAGTAAAGAGGGAGAAAATATGGATTATACATGATAACAAATTTTTAAATTTTATATTTTAAAGACAGTGTTGGAGAAACGGATGTAGATTATGAACGGTATCTAGTGCACACCATTTCAAACTTCAATTATTACCCGTGGTGTATTTAACTTATCAGTTCGTAGGTATATTAATTAAATGCTCTGTAAATTAAACGCGAACGATTTATGATGTAGAGTACTGGCACATTATAATCGTGAACGAAACACGTTTGGTTTACGTCAACGTAAAAGAATAAAACAAGTTTTTCAAAAGTTTTTTCTCTTCCCCCGTTCGTCGTCACAACTGAAGAACCACTGCGTTCATAAATCGTCATAACAAACTTCACAGCAGGGAGTCGTTTACGCGAAAGAAAAAAGAATAATGAAATAGAAAACGTGAGATTATGAGTGACGCGTGCACACAAACGCACACGCGCACACACAGAGAGTAAAAGAAGTTGTAAGCCGTCGACGTAGAGAAACCACGAGTCCACTAGTCGCTTATTCTGGTTTCATCTGACGCCAAAATGAAAAGAAGCGTACGAGAGAGAGAGGAGTGTCGAAAAAGAGTGAGTGGGATAGACTTGACTGAAGAGCGGGGCAGAGACCCTAAAGGAAAATAAAATAGGATACGAGGGCTGCTCGCAAAGGGGAAGAAAAAAAAAACATATACGGACGATTTACGATTACGAGTTTTATAACGATAAACACGCAACTAACGAACGAGAAATGTGGCAACGTTGCAAAATTGGTTTTAATTTCGTCTGACATTCGGGGATCGAGAAAACGAAAAATGTTGTTCGTTGAAAGGGGAAGAAGATGGTGGTACGCGGAGGCGGGGGAATTGCTCTCTCATTATGGCTGAAATGTCCGATTTATTTGTGTGGTTGCGTATTCTTGTGCATGTATGGGTGTGTCGGTGTAAGCGTGAGTTTATACGTCAAAAGGAAAAGGAAGTGAAGATTACGCGACGATGAAACGTTCTTTAATAATAGGGTTGATACCAAAATGTTACCAAACGAACCCTTTGTTATTTTATTTTATTTTATGGAAGACGGGATGGAGGACTGGAGTTGAAAAAAGTTTCGGCGGGTAGGAGGGAGAAATTCTGCGACGGAAAGAAAACTTGTATGAATAAGTTATGCAGCTTATGCAGAACAGGACAGAATAAGACACAAATAAACAACTGCTTCTATATTGAAGTTGGGTTGTCGATAAAATATTGCTATTATTTTTCTGTTTGTCTACTTTTAGCAACGACGAGAAATCGAACGTTATTATCCTACCACAATCATACAATCCCCCGAATGTACGCATTTGCTTCTTACTCGTGGATTTTATGAGAGGATGGGATTGACACTTTAGGCCTCAGCGCAACGATGCGTCGAAATAACGCGCCGGTCTGCTGGAGGCCTTACATAAGAGTCACAATTTTTGGGTTGTCCATTACGAAATAATAATGACCTTTTTTTCTTTACGCCGGTAGGGTGACGAATAATAAGTTGTTCGAATGAATGTGGATTTCGCTTGTTGCAGTCGTGGAAAAAGAAAAAAAAATTTTAAGAACTATAACTTTAACACCCGAGCACCTCCTTTAGGCGTAAAGTTTTAACATACCTTATAGAAGTTTCTCTGTCAAAACAGCAATCAATGTTTTGACTATTTGCATACGTGAAAAATAATGGCGGGTCCAAGGAAAAAGACCCAGGTATAAAATACTTGAAAAAGCCTATTTTAATTACACGATACAAGACCCTCATGCCTCCCACACAAAAAACTAATTCTTCCGCACATTCTCGTTTTAAAGTAGGGCTATATTAGAAAAGCGCACCAGGTAAAACAATTTCCTGTTAGAATTTATTTTTTATTATTAAAAATATTTTATCTTTCATTGTTTTGCTTGTTTCAAATATAATTTGTTATTGTTTTCGCAGTACTTTAAAAAAAAATGTTGTATAAGCTTAATTTCATTTCATATGTTGTTAACCTCAGAGAACTGCGTGAAAAACAGGAAATTTTTTATTGCTGGAAAATGTTTGGGACCCTTCACTGGGTATGGTATGTGGTAAAAAACTTTCGCCCCTACACCTTAGGTGTCTCTGCAATGGGCTGAAAATACATGACTGTTTTCTGTTTTTCTAATTTTTCTGAAAAGTGAGGGAACGGAGCCATTAGAAAAAGTATGTTTTTCATAAATACCTTCCTGCCAATCCACATCAGAATTGTTAGCATGTTGTAATAAATTGAAGTTAATTTTTTTCGCAAATTTCTTAGTTATCGGTTCAAAATTGAGCATTTTATAGCTAAAATAATATGAAAAATAACTGCAACGTAAGTACGGTCCGGACGATCCGCATCAAAACTAGTAACATGTTAGAATATAGGTCATAATAGGCATATATTTGTTCTTAATTACGTTCCTATTGATTCAAATTGGGCATTTTATAGCAAAAATAAAAACAAAAATTGTATTACCGGAAATACCGCCCGGTCGATCCGCACCAAAATTGATAGAAAGTTATAATAAATTATGATGAGTATTTATTCCAAATTTCGTAGCTATTGGTCAAAAATTAAGAAAAGGGAGATAGAAACTTAAAAATAATGCCTTTTTTTTTGGTAAAATACATTGGATTTACTGTGCGCAACCCTTAAATGTCTTGTGGTCATTTCTTACGTATCTATGGACGTAAGTTTGAAGTTATTTTGTGCGCTTTTCTTACAAAAATCGGGGAAATGTGCACTTTTCTGGAACACCCCAAAAGTTAGTGCCAGTGTACTTTCAAAATTTCATCGTAGATATATTTTTTTTATTTAAAAATAGATTAATTAGTACGGTGCAGTGAAATTTAAAACTACGTTTAAAAATATTACCGAGGTACATATATCTGAAAAGTTTTAAAAAATTATAAATTTCAAGAATTTGTTAAAATAAAAATATAAAATACGATAAACAAATTCGCTGGCTTTTTGACCTGCGAATATTTCAGTCATTATATTCTGTGTCGCAACTAAAAGTTTTCCATCGGAGAGGAGATACTAGGAAATTTTCCGCTCACACCAGGGCTGTAGGCAGCATTTAATTTCGGAGGAGGAGGTTACGAATTAATGAAATTGAAACAAGTTCGCAATTAAGCGAGTACTTATCTATTCTTTTCCTACTTGAACATGACGTATTCTAGTGCTCTATTAGTGGCTTACTGATCATATATATAAATATATATATGTAAGCTCTTTAGAAAATAATGAAGAATCATGTAGAAACATCTTTCATCTTTCCATACTTAAAATCCATCAATAGATGAATATAATACAAATCTAATTTATATATGAGAGATCTCTGCAACTCACTATATCAGCGAGTGCGAAACACAGACAGAAACTGTGGTTATTTTAAGAATGAGAATACATATTCTTACATCCCCATTCTTCGAGGGCGAGCCACACTAGGGAAAGAACTGAGCTGATTGTTTACTAATTAGCATTCCGTCTTCCTCAAGATCATCCCACTAGCTTGGCATGTATTGATGGATTTGTAAGCTCTTTAGAAAATAATGAAGAATCATGCAGACACATCTTTCATCTTTTCATACTTAAAATCCATCAATAGATGAATATAATACAAATCTAATTTATATATGAGAGATCTCTGCAACTCACTATATCAGCGAGTGCGAAACACAGACAGAAACTGTGGTTATTTTAAGAATGAGAATACATATTCTTACATATATACATTTTTTAATTCATTAGGAGGGTTTTAAACCTCCGCTTTAGATATGGCCTGGCCCTTCTATTTGCTCCGTGGCTGTGGCGAGATAAAAATAATAATTTACAATTTGAAAGTAAATTATTACTAATTGTAATTTTTTCCCCCCAAAAATCTGACGCTTGGGAACAAGTACCCTTTGTCCCACTCTATTACACTATTGATTGTACTTATTTAAATTCACATTCTCTGCTAATCTCTTCTTAAAGAGACAATGTGTCATAAGCATTCAAGCTTTCTTCAGTTAAAAAGTTAATTTTCTGAAATTCTTCTGTAGGCTTCTGTGCTCACAGATAGTGTTAAATTCAACCACAATAAACAGGTCAGTTCAGGGAAGCAATCAATCAAACTGTTATCGAGAATAAATTGAATATAATGGAAGGTAGATACTGATGGTGGAACATTGAATGACAGATTATTTTGAATTTTCATTCAATAATTTTTTATGAGACATTCAAGGGCCAAAAAGCATTTTTGACGAAAGGCCCGGCGGTAATTTTGCTGAGCTAAACTCGTTAAATTCGCCACTGGTCGAAAAGAGGATCGTTCACCGAAAAATATCGATCTTTCAGGAATGTTCTTCTAATATATCCCTAATTGCTGTTTCTAGAATTTTAAATAGAACTATTTCACAGAGGATGTGGTTCTTCTCTAAAACTCTCTTATAGTCATTCTTAATAGGGTGCTGATTGTTGTTCGAGTCATGCCCAGATTTTTATAAAATGGTAATTGATGGAGAAAAGCTAGTCCCCTGTATTGCTTGAAGTATCTCTTTCATTATTTACGGTGCAAGATATTGTTACGAGCGTCTTTTCTGCGTTGTTTATATTTAAGGCGCAATGGGCTGTGATGTCATTTGTAGATTTTCATAGAAAACCTATACATAAAAACTAAAGATAACCACACATTTCAGCATCCCCTGATGTAGATAAAGGGTTTGAAGAATTTTTACCATTTATTGAGGAGCCTAGTCAACACATTACAGCTGTAAAATATTTTGTAACAATTAATTCTCGTATAATAAGATTTAATTAAAAATTTTGACTAACTTAACCACATTGATACTAATAATGTTGAAAAATTCTTCGCATTTTTGAAGAAAACGTTTTTCAAACATGTTTTTTTACTAGGTAAGTACGTGCAGCGCAAAAAAAAGTTGTGCATTATAAATTCAATAAAAAAATTTTTACCTTTTTACATAAATGATAACAATTATCGATTTAAAACAAATTTTATTGAGGCTAGCCAGTTATCAGTCATGACCCACCCCAATTTCTAATCAAACTAAAATTTGAACATTATTATCCGAAATGGAATGACGTGCAGAACTTTTACGACCGAAAAACTTTTTTCCCCTAAAAGTATCTTAGCCAACTGAATTTATTTTTATTTTGCCTATAACAATATTTAACTTCCCTAGTAAGGTGGTCCAGTAAATAAGAGTAGTTTTTGAAAGAAAGTTTTGCGGAAATTTTGGAAATTGGCGCGATTAATAGATCTGAAGAGTAGTTTTTGAGGTTATATTTTGCATCCTAAATTTTTTTCTAAAACCTCAAAACAATCCAAAAATTTGTTTTCTGAAAATATCTCCGTTCCAACGCCTTGAAAAAAAAATTTATTTAATAAATGGAAGAGTAATTAATTTGACAACTTCAGTTCTATAATTTTTTTTTTATAGAATAAACGGTTTTTCCACTAGATCGCAGCAAAGTTAATTGCATTTTTTAAATTCATGAAAAATGTAAACATACTCTTTTGTAAATAGATTTTCTAATCTTGGATATCTCGTTCATATGAAGATAAATAAAATTAATTTCAAGATTGTGACGTCCGAAAACAAACGTACATCCCGAGTATGGGGAATGATATCACGATTCGAAGTATATCAATAAGTCTCGATCAATCGTAGAGTCGAAACCACAAACCAGCTCAAACAGTTAGGCCACCAGCCTACCAGCGATAGCTCCCTAGGCCTACGAAGTATATCGGGCGAATTTACATATGTGGAATTAAATAAGTTGGCCGACCCATTATCACAGTGTATACTTTATTACAATTGAAAAGATTACTTACAGTTATGGTAACTACAATCAGGTCGTGCAGGTTATTCTTCACATCGCCTCATGGTTCTCGAAGTTCGGTGAACCATCAAATCTCGATCGATTATTCGTTTTAAGTTCGAAAGAATAATATCGCAAGTTATTTAAATTCTACTACTGGCGTTCACATTCGAAAATATCGGTGAAAACAATCAATTGGTGGCTTGCTGCCGTATAAAAGAGCTGTATTTGTCGTGAATAATATTTCGTATTCACGACGAACGAAAAACCATCACGTCTAAAACGAGACTAACTGTTCACCTATTAGCCTAAAACGTGAACAGTCAAAGAGATTAGAGATAGTTCACCGATGATCGATATCTTATTATTACACGTCACCATATCGTTAAATAATCATCGGTCGACGTGTTTTTATGTTTCTTATATTTCGGGAATTTATTCCCGATGGGGAATCGACGTATCTCTGGTTCACCTTATCATTATTACAAACTTAGAGTTCGTGAGCCGTTCCCTATCATAATATCAATATACAATCGATGGTGACGTGATGGGAAGGCTACGGATGACTTAGATGTCACAACTCCCCCCCCCAAATTTCGAAACGAGGGATCACCCGCAGCCTTCGGACATTTGGTGACTTAGCTGAAATAAAATATATTAGGAAAAGTTGGTCCGATGATTAAAATATTATAAGATGTCGAGAAGAAAATTTATTCAACGAACGAGAACAAACGAAGGTAGATTATGAACTAAAGCTTAACGAATTAGAATACTTGGTAAAAGAAAGAAAGACAAGAAAAGGAACGATATTACACTCGAACACACGGGCAAAAACGAAAGAAAAAAAAATCAATAGAACTTAATACAGTTGTATATACATATAGGAACTAAAAGAAAATAACAGGTATATAAAAAAAATTTAATGTCTGTAATATGAGCAAACGAAGTTTATGTCACTTTTGTGTAGCCTCTGGACGACGATCGATGAGAGGGACAGAAGAGAACAGATGGGTAAAAGCGAAAATAGGGTAGAGATCGATAATTGTAGGAACGAAGGAGAGAGTGCCTTAACACCGACGATCGATAGGGCGTGTTTATGATTAGAACACTCGTCGAGGCAATTCGTATCTGTGCCGGAACGTTTCATTATCTTTTACGAGGAAGATTTCGCCTCCTGTGGGTTCCCCTCGAACAGCCCTCAAGTATTTTCTGGCGAAGCTCGCCCCTAGTACCATCCTGTTCGTGTCGAGGTTCGGATGCCGTACTAGATAAAATGTCTCCTCGAATTCTACCCCGGTCCGGCTAATCAGGTTCATCGTAATTACCTCGTTTGACTCCATCGTTTTCGGAGTTGACCAATCGCATATCCACGTTGCTCGGCTGACTAACGATAGTTGCTGATTCGCTGAGATCACTTTTTTATTCATGTATGATACCGCCACCCCTGTATCGAAACAGAGCATTTTCTCCTTTCCCGAAAATATCGTTTTTTCCAAGATGAAGGCCACGCAAAATACTTTTGGTATGATGGCCTTCATCTCCTTGACTGTCATGATCGGTACTTCGGTTTGCGGGCAATATTCGATTTCCTTCAATAATTCCTCGGGAATCTCGTCGACCGGAACCGCCGGAGCCGAATCTTTCGATGTAGGGTCCAATTCACCGGCGTCTCGTTCTACTGGAAATACTGTTAATTCCTTAGACTCCCTTAATTTTTTTGGGATTTTATAGGTTGCAAGACTCTTACCCTTTTCTCGTTCGGTATCCTTCGGTTCGTTTATCGATACTGTCTTGCTCGACGTTGGTCTTTGTCCGTCTTCTACGATCACGATCGGGGTCCTCTGAAATTTGTCGTCTTTTATTATATTTTCTTTTTTATTTTTATGGGTTTTCTTTTTCTTCTGTGGCTCGTTTTGGTCAACGTTATTTTTTTCTAATTTTCTTTTTACTGACAATTTATCCCCCTTTTTAAGTAAAGTTATTTTGATTTTCTCTTTTTGGGGTTGTATCGAGGTTCGGGGAATTAGGATGTCGCACTTAGGGAGGGTTTTGGCAAAGTGTTCCGCGTTGTGGATGCTCACCTTATTTAATTCGGTGTTTAACTGCGTTATTCGTTCCCGTAGTATCTCGATTTCCTCATTCTGCGACCTCACGATTTCTTCGAGGATTTCCATCCCTTGTAGGATCTGTGCTCGTTCTCTGTCCTCGCTATCGATAACTCTTTGGAGGAATTCGGCCTGTCCCTCTATCGCTCCCACGGTGGCTTGGTGGAACTCTGCTCTCTCTTTCAGCGCGTTTGATGTTACCGTCTGGTTATGTGACGCGATTCTGAGTTGTTCTTTTAGGGATTTGAGGAATTGCTCGTTTTCGCCCGATATCTTTACGAATCGCGCCTTGACCCTTTCTGCTACTAGCAAGGATTGTGGTGAATTTTCCTCGGCCATTTCGACTAAATTAATATAAGGAGGCTTTTACTTCGCGAGTCAGATATTTGATTATTTTATTTTGAAATTTAAGTTGATGTACTTACTTATCGATGTTTGACTGACGATGATTATAACGATAGTAACGATAAAGAAGAAAATTTGCATTAATTAATTTTTTTGATTTAATGTTTCGTATACGTATTTTCTCGAGCGTTGTGGCGAGATTAACGTTGTTGTTTTTGGTCATGATTTCTGACTGCTTCCCCCCCCCCGACCACGATGTCATCGATGAATTGACTAATCATCGGTGAGTTGATCGGTCAATGACGCGATGTCATGGTTGTTGAACTTTGCGACGAAGGGTGTGACGTTGACGTAAGTGGAATTATCTTATTTTTGTGATTGAGTTATCTTGTATTTATCTTGATTAATTTACGTTGTTGATTGATGGGATTTATTTTGGAGATGTTTTTATTTCGGTTTTAACGTTTTTTTTTTTTTTTTTTTTTTTTTTTTTTTATTTTAGATGGATCTTATTGTTTAAATTCGTGTACATTCCGTTGGAGGATCTTCCCATCGGGCGTACAGACTCGATAACTTCCGTTTCCCTTCACCTCGATTATTTCGCAAGGGCCGACGAATTTTGGGTTGAGTTTTGATGATACTCCGATGGCTTTATCCGAAAGTGTGTGATTTTTGGTGTAAATCATATCTCCAACCTTGAGATCGGTGAGGTTTTTGTTTTCGTTATTCTTTTTTCATTTTTCGAGTGTTTTCTTTGTGTTTTGTATCGCTCTTTTCAGATACATGTCGTATTCCTCATCGGTTAATGGTAATGTTCTTCCCTCATAATCGAATTTTACTTTTTCCATCAATGTTGCCGGTGGTATTCCTGTAGTGGCGTGTTCGATATGGTTTAGTCTACGCTCGATCTCGCCTATGTGTTGGTACCAATTGCTGTGTTGCGTTGGACATTTTATTCGAAGGACATCGCCGATGATTTTCATTCGTGTCTCGACTGGGTTCGATGATGGTGTATATGGCGATGTGAATCTAGGCTGGATTTTTAATTGTTTCCAGTGATCGATCCAGTCCTTCGTTGTGAATTGGCTTCCATTATCGGAGAGGATCGTTTCAGGTTTGCCATATTTTTCGATAAAACGATTCATCCTATCGATACAAACATTAACCGAAGCTTTGCTTATCGTGTATAGCTTCGTAAACTTGGAGAAAACGTCCATAACTACGAAGATTCGATTTACATTCCCGCGTCCTGACGGTAATGGACCATACAGATCGACGGACAATAATTGACCAGGTTTGTCAGCGAATATTGATAAAAAGGGGCCCGATAGTGTCGCATTTGTATTTTTCGATTTCTTACATATTTTACAGCTCGAACAGAATAGTTCAATTTCGTATTTTGATCCCGGCCAGTCGAAGAATCGACGCACCAATTCGAGTGTTTTCCGAGATCCTGGATGGGTGAATTCCTCATGATAAAACTTGATCAATAGTTCACGGGTTGCTTCAGGGGCGTATATTCTTTTATCTCCGTCGCGATTGACGTAGTAAACGATGCTATCTTCTTTTTCAACGCGTGGTGATCGTCTTTCGAGTTGACCTGTGATTTCTCTGCTTTTCTTTTGCAGGCTCGGCATGTTGTTCATTAACGATGATATCGTGATCATGTTATTATCGTTAACTAACATTAGTACAATCGGGAAATCAGCGTTTCGATAGACTACAGCTTCGAGAGGGGAGCAATACCTACTCAGGGCGTCTGCTGCAATGTTTTTACTGCCAGGTATATGCTCGGTGGCAGTTATCGAGAAACTAGTGAGAAACGTTCTCCACCGCGCTACCCTTTGTGAGACATCGTCTTTTAAGCCTATGAGATACTGTAGGCATCGACAATCAGTTCGTATCCGAACCTCGTGATCGGTAAGCATATACAAATTCTTTTTCATTGTGTATATTATCGCTAACATTTCTTTTTCGAATGTAGGATAGTTCTTCTCGGACTTTTTTAATAATCTGCTTACCATTGACAGCACCTTCGGTTTTTCATCTTCGTTATCAATGATGAATTGGACAACTATCCCTGAAATGGCGAAGTCAGATGCGTCTGTAATTACGTAAAATGGGAGGTTCCAATTTGGATGCGACTGAAGCAAGCATTTGACCATTTCTGACTTTACTTTCTCGAATGCTTGTTGGTGATCATTTGTCCACTCAAATGTAGTTTCGTTCTTCAACAGGCCACATAATGGAGCGATTATATCTCCATATCTCGGAACGTGCCCTCGATAATAATTAGCGACTCCGAGAAATGATTGAACCTCCTTCTTCGTCGTCGGAGCTCTAAAGTTGTGGATTGCCTCTGCTCGTTTTGGATCAGGCCGTATTCCATCCGCATCAATGACGAACCCTAAATATCGAGCGGTATCTCGAAACCACGAACATTTTTCTAATTTGAGTGTCATATTATATTTTACGAATCTCTCTAGGACCAAACGAATATGTTCCAGGTGTTCGCTATGTGTTCGTGAATGTATCAGAATATCGTCGACGTATACTGTGACATAGTGATCGAGACCTCTCAGGACAATTCTCATGGCCGCTACGAAGGCCTGCATCGCATCTTTCAAGCCGAAGATTATTCGATTCAGCACGTATGGTTTCCCTTGAAATCGGAAAGCGATGTATTTTCGGGATTCCGGAGCTAGAGGAATTTGTAGGAATCCCCATCTCGCATCGAGCTTCGTGAACACTCGCATCTCGGACAAGCTTAATTTTATTGTCTCGATCGGTGGAACTGTATCTCCCCTCGTGCCCATATACTGATTTATCTTCCTAGCATCGAGGCAGGGGCGAATGTCACCGTTTTCCTTCCTCGTGTATGTTATCGGTGAGAAATATTCGCTCGACTCAGGGCTTATTATTCCCTGTTTCTCCCAATTGTCAAACAGTTCTTTTACCTTCGGGATCCAAGTCTTTGGAATTATTCTCTCCTTCTCGTCCATTTTCTTCGTGTCGGGAGACATATTTAAGACGTGTGTGTACGCCGCGCATCTACCAATCCTTTCGGCAAAGGCTTCGTGGTTCCGTTGCAAAATGTCACCGAATTCTTGAGCTATTTTATTTGATACCTCCAATTCCTTCAATATCTTCTCGATTTTATTTTCGATCTCGAGTGGAGTTTCGTCCGTCGGTCCGATGTTAAGAATAGGTTCAACGGCGCCAAACTGGACTCCCGGTATCTCGATCCGTTTCGATCTGTCTCGTGGATCTACAAAATCGACCAACCGATGTCTTACACTGGGTCTTCCATCGTGTTCGTAGAGGAATTGTCGACCTAGTATGATCGGCGCATTGAGGCTCTTATTTATATGGAGCGTCGTTGTCATCTCGATGTCGTCCCCATGCTTATCTACCATTATGAATCGTAGATTTATCGATCCATAAACTTGTATGGCGGGTTTTCCGACGGCGTACCCAACTTTCTGCGTCGGGCAATTCACATGCATGAGATACAGATCTGGATTATGTTTTTCCAGGAATTGAAGGAATTTCTCGGTTATCCAACTGTATGGAGAACCTTGATCGATATAGGTTCTGTAGACGTTTCTCGCTTTTCCCATAATACTATTTATTATGAATGGCGGAAACCACGGCCTTGTATCGACGAAGTAATTGTGAGAATCGATTTCTTCTGGATCCGATTCGACGTCGTCCATGATGTGGAAGCAGAACGTTCCATATGGATCTTCTTCGTCTGTCTGCTGAAGGTCGTCTTCTTGTGATTTCTCGATTTCATCACATTGGTCGCGATCGTCGTATCCTGAAATCAGGTTGACGTTGGGACTTATTTCGTTGTCCTTTCGATCAACATGATCTGCAATTAAAGATGCTAGATTTTCATCGATTAAGTGTGTCTCTTCCTTGTTATAACGGCGTGGGACGGCATAAATTGACCTTTCGTCCCCGGGGATAACTGCTTTATCCTTACTCTCGTTCTCGTACTTTCAAGTGAAGATCCTCTCGATGTCGAGAATGTATACGTCCTTGAAATCGGACTTAAGGTTCCAAATTCGGCTATTGAATCTCTGAAGTCGAGACCTATAGAACTGATTATCGATTCTTACTGGATCCGGTGAGATTGTTGTAATGATTATCTTCTCAACTCGACGTTTTCGGAGTAATTCGTCGACGAGGTATCGTAGTTTCGAGATAATCGTGTCTTCGTCTGCATCTGGACTGAGGATGAAATCTTCTCCAAAGCCGATAATTATACGGGTATTTTCTTTTGCAACCCTTCGTATAATTTCTAGGAGAGGGCCCAACCGATTTAGTCTCTCGAAGCCTGCTGTCTTATCGATACTGAGGTTCTGGGTGCTCGATAGACCGCTATTCCTCAACCAGCTCAAGATGGTCGCATCACCGAAGACCTGATAAGTCTTCCACTCTAGTATTACGAACTCGTTTTTCATTACCGTTGTCGGTCTGTTTTTATCGAATTTTTCGATGGGGCGTCCTATGCGACCGACCATAGGCGCCTTCTTCAGTTTCCCTGGTTGTGTTGGGGAGTCTCATCGGGAGTATACGAGTTTGCGTACTTTTGGTCACCGATGTTCAATACCGGCTGTTGTTTCACCTGTTTGGTTACATTTCCAGCATTTTCTTCATGGAACAGGCTGTGTAGGTACTCGAGTTTCGTTGAGAATTCGACCAGGTTCGCGACATCAGATTCGAGTATTCGATCTCTATACGGCATCGGTATTTTCTTCACCAGAATCCCATATATTGTTTGGATGTCTTCGCCACACTCGAGTAATCGGGTGTATATGTGTATCGCGTAGTCGGCCACCGAATCGTATTTTCTCAAATAGTAATGTCCATCTCGAATCGCTTGTACTTGAGCCTGCTTTCTCGATTTATTCCAATAAACGGTCACGAAGTGATCTCGAGCTTGTTGGTATCCCCAATTTTCTCGATAAACTGCTCCTCCAGGAAACTTATTCACATCCATCATCTTCCCGAAGACTCTGCCCAACTGCTCATCGTCTTGATCTAGATCCTCGACACAGCTCTCAAATTCCCTAAGGAATTCTTCTGGGGTTCGATGGTCTCTGTGTCCAGTATACGCCGGCATCCTTGAAGGGTCGAACAGTCTCGATGTTTTCTGCAACGGCGCTACTCTCGAGAATGTTTGATTTCCCGTAGTTTCACGGCGTCTACGTACCGGTGTTCGTTCTCTTTGATTCGGCAAATATGTAGGAACCGTTGTGTCTTTCAGGTGTCTCATAATCGTCGGGGGTGGCATCTCTGGTCTGAAACCGACTGGAAAGTTTGATGTCTCCCTCCGAGTAGTTTGCGGAATCGGATCTCTTGAAATCGGCAGTCGATCGATTTTTCTTTCGAAGTAGTCGAACTGCTCTCTGATCTGAGATTTTGTTTCTAAGTTCAGTAATTTTATTTGCTCAAGGATTTCCCTGGAGCTCGGGCTTTGTTCTCTTCTCTTGATGGCACTTACTAATGTTGAACTGGCTACAGGTTTTCGGGCGGTCTCTCCCTGGCTCTGTGGGATTGTAACCTCTTCGTTTTCTTTGGACGGTGTTTTATCATCCTCGATAGGTATATACAACGAATCGCTATAGAACTGCGCATCTTCGAAGTCAACTTTCTTTTTCGTCTGATCCATTTCGATCTCATCTATCCTTTCGCGTATCTTCGATGTTGAAGGGTTCTCGAAGGACTTTCGTTTTGAGATTTCTCTCTCGAGAGCCTTAACTCGATCCTCAAATTCGCTGTTCTTTTCGGCTACTTTAACGGCACGTAGTTCTGCTGCTTTCCTTTTCTTTTCGCTTTTCTCGAACATCGAATCTCGAACAACACATTCCCTACGATATCGAGCGGTACTTTCGGATTGTCGGAGATACAGGTTCCTATAAAACTCAACTGGGTCGGTTCCCTTAGGTGGTTCGGGTACCTTATTTGAATCGAAGGCCCATAGATTTTTCAACGTTTCTTCTTCCTCCATAATGGCGGATCCCTTAGTCACGTTCACTTCATCTTCGCCCATCGCGATTTCTCGAGTGTTTGTTACATCATCCCTACTTCGTCTTCTCAGGTGGTCGGGGGTGTCAAAGGGGTTGGGGTTATCGTCATCCCCAATACCGTCCATCTCGGACGAAATCTGCTGGCCTAAGTTTAATAAAAAAGGCTAATATTTCCCCTAACTAAATCGATACATTTTATCCTAACAGACTAGCAATCGATGTCTATGGCTCTGCTCGTCGATATACCTGGAACAGGGGGGATTTACGGCTCAGCTATTACTAACAAGCATATCGACTTAATTAATTAATGGGTAGGTCATACTTTTAGGGGAATCTTCCGGAAGTATAGTATCGAAAATATTTCTAGAATCCCTAAATTACGATGTATGTTATGAATTGGACCAAGATCCACAACATAGGGCAGATAAAAAATTCGATTTAGACTCAATTACTTTTACTTTAAGGTCGGTACGTCGTAAGTACGATTACGGGAATACGGGTGGCTTTTAATTTAGCCTATCTTTTATTTTATTTCAATACACACCCGTACGATGTTATTTTAGTCTGTTAAGAGTCGTTAAAAGAAAGTTTGTCGAACAATAAAATACTGGGCCACTAAAAGCGACGTACAATAGTTAGGTTAACTACGATAACTATTTTCTACGGCACACTGCCGATAAAATGCTAAGATCAAAACATGATCAGTAGGCTTAGGGCCATAGCAAATGACTGTAACGACTAACAGTCTTGAACATATATTTATTAAGGAAGCTTACGCCTCGAACGAGACATTATTTATCACACTAATAATCGAATTAAACACGAGGGACCTAATCCTCGAACACCAGGTTGTTTTAGTAGTTACGTTAAATTTATTATTTTTATCGAATATAGGTTGACACGCTTCGTAAGGCATAGAGCTAAACGCTGAAGTCGATGTGGCTTTCACTGCAGTTTACTTGCTGCATTTGCATCTTAGAACGGAGAAAGACTTCCTCCAATTAGTACACGTGGGAATCAGATGCCCAACAAAAATAAAAATGGCTGCGGCAAAGCCGGCCAGTCAACGGTCGCCAGACACTTTTGGTAAATTTGGATAGTGCCAATCCCGATATGAACAGGTTGATCACACCTATCCAGCTTAAAGGATCGCTCTAACGATCATGCTGAGCAACAAACCGATCGGATGGGTTTTAACAAAACTCAGATGGCGGACTTTTGTTTCTTCTCATACGATCTTTCTACTCTTATTGATAGGATATGGTAAAAAAAAAGAAACCCGAAAAAAAAATGAATGTAGGAAATGGAAATAATTTTGGACGGGTGGTTCGAGAATATGATTGAAAGAAGGAGGTACAATCTTCACATTTGTTGATATACACCCGCGTAAACTACAGTACCGAGTAGCAATACGGATCTACGAATAACATGAGGCTGTATATATCCGCATGTGAAGGTTTTAGATTAAGAATGGACGATTCTCGAATTACACCCTCATAACGGATGGAATTAACATTAAGACGGAAGGTTGTGGATAAGGCGTTTGCATTAGGCTCGGCCACAGAACTCGAAAGACAAGTCGATCAAGTCCTGTCACGGTCGCCAAGTAAAACGTAGATGTGACGTCCGAAAACGAACGTACATCCCGAGTATGGGGAATGATATCACGATTCGAAGTATATCAATAAGTCTCGATCAATCGTAGAGTCGAAACCACAAACCAGCTCAAACAGTTAGGCCACCAGCCTACCAGCGATAGCTCCCTAGGCCTACGAAGTATATCGGGCGAATTTACGTATGTGGAATTAAATAAGTTGGCCGACCCATTATCACAGTGTATACTTTATTACAATTGAAAAGATTACTTACAGTTATGGTAACTACAATCAGGTCGTGCAGGTTATTCTTCACATCGCCTCATGGTTCTCGAAGTTCGGTGAACCATCAAATCTCGATCGATTATTCGTTTTAAGTTCGAAAGAATAATATCGCGAGTTATTTAAATTCTACTACTGGCGTTCACATTCGAAAATATCGGTGAAAACAATCAATTGGTGGCTTGCTGCCGTATAAAAGAGCTGTATTTGTCGTGAATAATATTTCGTATTCACGACGAACGAAAAACCATCACGTCTAAAACGAGACTAACTGTTCACCTATTAGCCTAAAACGTGAACAGTCAAAGAGATTAGAGATAGTTCACCGATGATCGATATCTTATTATTACACGTCACCATATCGTTAAATAATCATCGGTCGACGTGTTTTTATGTTTCTTATATTTCGGGAATTTATTCCCGATGGGGAATCGACGTATCTCTGGTTCACCTTATCATTATTACAAACTTAGAGTTTGTGAGCCGTTTCCTATCATAATATCAATATACAATCGATGGTGACGTGATGGGAAGGCTACGGATGACTTAAATGTCACAAGATTATGCTGAAAATTACTGATGAGCAACAAGAACAAGCCTTATAATAATGATTATATCAGTAATAATGACGCAAGGGGAGATCCATGATTTTTGGGGGGAACTACTTACGGACAGCCTGAGACTGTGGGAGAGGCCATAGCTCCCAAAAACAGGTTTGTTTTTTTATTTCCTCCACGAATAATCTTAATAAAAAAAACTAATAAAAAGCTGTATTCATGTCACACACACATTGTTTGGTTGTTGTCTTCAATATGTGGTGTCTGTAATCATGCTTAGTTTACCTACGTAGGCTATTTATTTTGGTTTATTAATTTTTTTGTGGGGCTGCAATGAAAAACAAGTACAGTTAATATGCTCGAAGGTCAAAAAAGAACTGGATAAAAATCGAATTTCTCACTGTACTTTTTATTCAACTTTTCGAGTTAAAATTAAGATCTTTCTGAATGAGATCGCGCTCAAATTTTAAAGTAGCCTAAACACTAAGGTTTGATTGTCAATAAATTATTTTTACAGAGTTGAACTTGTATCTATCAGAATCAATTTACTTGAAAAATTTTTACAGTGTCCTCGAAGTCGAAAATTTAACGGTAACAGCATGGTTGTACAGAGGTTTTGTTCCTATTGAATCCGAATATTTAGAGACTAATCTATATATGTGATTATGTCTGTGTGGAATACCTTGTTGTGAGAGATATTCACACTAGAAGGTCTTCAACAGTATTTGCGTGTTCTGCCACTTCGTACGGTTAAGTATGGGAGAGCCAAATCCTCGGCAAACACTGGTGATTTTTGAGCCGGTTCTGAGAGTTTATATACAGAATTTGGCACACGCACACGCACACAGACACACATGCATACGTACATGTACGTAATTATGTCATACATTACGTCGTTTCTTGCCTTCTTCGAGGTGATAAGAAACAACGCAGCGCGTTTGGTACTGGGCCGTGGCATCACCGAGATCGTTATCAAATAATTGATCTTGGCCCGTGCAATGTATCTTACCTGTACGTACGTACAGGTACGAACATACAAACGCACCAGTATGTATTTGTTTAACTTCATAAAGACGATTATTGCCAGCCTTTGGGTGGTGACTGAAGTCAAGGGGTGCAAGCCCCTAATACCTCATATGAGTGATGTCCCCACAGCTACTCCCCCCAGTTTTTGCGCTGTGAAAATGATGAGTCGCGTGCCTGGGGGGACTCATTGAGTCTATCACTGCTGTTGCTGGTCCCTCTCCCATTTGGCCAGAGCCAATCCTACTGCCACACCTACACACTCGTAAGACAACTTACAAGCATTGAATCTAGTCTGGTAGGACTCCCGGCTCTATTGCCCCCTATGTCTGGGCGGTCGGTTTTGGTGTGCCAGACGAGTATAAGGGTGAGGACAGTGGGAAGATAGAGGACCAGAGGTTTTGTGGTCTTGGCCATTTAAACATCGGGGAGTTCTAATTCCCCGAAAGTTTATAGGCTAGACCAAAGGTGGGAGGAGGGCATATTTTTGGCACCTCTTCCAAATTTGGTGATGACTTTTTTTTGTTCATCATTTTTTTAAATTTAGAAAATCTGATAAATTTAGCATCTATGGTACCCTCTGTCGCATATGTATTGCTAAAATTTTTTCCAAATTTGAAACGTGACAAGTAAACATAAAAAAAATGTCATGAAGCAATGCGCCCTTTGCTCCCTTAGCTAGGTCCTTGTTTGCACTCTAAATTTTCTGCATTTTTTAAAATGTAAATTGCTTCCCCAGTACAGCACAGCACAATTATAGATAATTTTTTTTTTAGGGGGATGCATTAATATTGAGACATTACTTATGGATAAGCCTTGAAAGAAGGTATAGCTCTCCAAAAAATGTGTGATTTTCATTACCCCTCAAAAAAAAAAAGAAAATGAATAAACAAAACAAAAAAATGAAAAAATTATCTATGTGGGTATCTATCTAGACTGTTTGGTTGTCTTCAATAACTATATGATTAGCCTGTACCTACGTAATTTTTTAAGGAGAAACTTGTTACAGCCATAAATATAATACGGTATTAAAAAATCGAAAATCTGCTGTAACTTCCCCCAAAAATGGCAGAAATGAAGTTATAAGGGAATGAGTAGATATCTTATTATTACCCAATTTGTTACCCACTTTGTTTGCAAATGGGATATTAAAATTTATCTCAGAAAAGTGTTAGGTGTGAGGATGATGAGAATTATCCGTTTCATACGAAAAGGAAATAGTTAGTACCATTTTCCCATTTTGACCAAATTTTTTACATATATATGTTAGGAGCAGAACGTGAAATCGCAGATTGAACAAAATAAATGCTCAGAAAGCGTTCTAGCATTTAAAAATTGTCATTATGCAAAAATTCGCGTTCTGGCTGTTTTTAAATGCTCAGAAGGTATTCTGGTTCTCTTGATTGTTCGAGCCTTAGTATATGGCCGTTTTTTCTGACGAATTGTTGAAGTTAAAATGCAAAAATTTTTATCACTTGTCAAACTGAAATAAGTCACAAGAATTCACAAAACAAATATAAATCATAGATTTTATTGGAAGCCTTATACTTTATCTTTTTTAATATAAATGTTTCATGATTTATGTTTGTTTTTCGATGAGGAAACATGAAAAATATTAATTCTCATGCAATGGGGAAACATTTTTATCCGGGTATGCGAGTGAAGTGAAAAAAAAAACAGAAAGAAAACAAAAAGAAAACAAAAAGAAAGTAAAAAAACTTGATGTTTCAACATCGGTATTACAAAATTAATATTACAAAAGAGAAAAAGGATGTAAATAAGTGTCTATAAGGTATGCTTATGAAGCAAATATTTTGTAATGGATGCTTTCTATTTGTGGCATTTGTTTGTATTTTGAACGTTGGATGACAATTAGAAAAAAACTTGTCACACAAAGATAAAAATTTAGCATAAATTCCTGGAACTAATTTCTCAACTTAACTTTCAAAATAATGAATTTAAGACGAGGTGAGCTAACTTCACAGCTTAGCAAAATGTGTCCCTTGTCTTGGTTTTTCGTAAATATTTCTAAACGATCCATCGTAGGCCAAAAATAGTTACCTATTTACAAAGATAAATTGAACAAAATTTTCCGCAAGAATGTTTCTTTCATTCTTTTTGTCTTCCATTATAGTTTTCGAAAAATCTGCTTGTCCGAATGTTATTTTTTCTATTGTTTTCAAGTTCAATTTCAGGAAGATACACCAGGATTGGCTAATTTACACATATCAAATGAAATAAGAGAATATAGAAAACGTAGAGAAGGTATCACCGATAGAAGTTTAATGCTCATAATACCTTCAAAATGGTGTAGTGATACCTCTAAAACCGGGGAATTTTGTGACAAGTCATTTTCAATGTATGAGTTACATAGAACAAAATGTTCTCAGTAAAAGCTTCATAATGCAATTAATCTTCTTAAGTAATGAGTAAATACCTCTGAATAATAAATTAGTTACTAATAAAGTAAGAATCCCACCCATCATCTTGCTGCATAAATTCATATATAATAATGGATACATTCCTCTACTGTCTCATATTTATTACTCCATTCTTTTCACAAGTTTCTGTATGGTTTTCCATTAATAACCTCACAAACAGTTTAATGTTTCCCCAACTATTATGAACTTCTTCCTTTACTGTCAGAAATCTTTCAATATCTGTGATGGTCTTATTCATGTACAATTAGGAATTCATTTCTGTAATGTTTGAAGTTCAGGTATAACTGTGATGTACTCATTATATGCTGTTTTGTTATTGAATGCATCCATGATGGGCTTATAAACACATTTCATGAGTTTATTTACCTATCCTTGATGTTCTATTCAGTATCTGTGTTGTACTTCACTACATGCATCAGTTTTTCCTCACTTTCAGTAGATTTGGTCCTTCACTCAGCATTACTTCAGAAAACCACAAATTCAAAATTAAGGAACAAAAATTTTAATTTTTATAAAGAAATAGCAAAATAGAAAAACAATACAAACGATTATTGAATAAACATTGAGGAAGAAATGAAATACAAAAAAAAAAGGTATAAAACATTAAAAATAAGGAACATTGACATAAGAATTATTATTGGCAGCATGATATAAAAATTTAATTTTAAAAGATATGATATCTTCAGCATTCAGACAATACCATTATGTGAAACATATATCAATTTTGTAACTTCTAAAATGATCAAAAATTTATTTATAAAAAACTTGAACAGGAATAATTAATTCATTTTTGACATTAATAAAAATATATTTTATGTTATAGAAAATATGTTCACCTATGTTGTCATTGTCTTTTACAATATGCCCTAAAAAATTGTTTTTATTTGAACAATGAATTCATTTAAAATTGTCACCAACTTTTGAAAATCATTTTTTGAGAGAGTTACAAAAGATTGTTCTTAAAAAAGTTATTTCCAGAAAATTTTTGTGACAAACAAAGCCAATTATTATACTAATTGTTCCAAATTTAATGTGCAAGACTCTCAGAATTGATTTTTTGTGTCATAAAATCAAAAACCTCTTTTGCAAAAGTTTGAAAATACTTTTTTCCTAATTGTATCCCCCAAAGAGGGAAGAAAAAAAAATCAAAACTTTTCTTTCAGTAGACCAAAAATTGTCAAATAAAAACAAAATTTTGAGTTGGGGTGTAAATATTCATGTTTTTCACTATCATCTTAGCTTTGAAACTTTTGCACACTTTTTCAGGCAGCTGAGGGTAATTTGCTTCATTTTATACACAGTCATGTTTTTTAACTATATTTGTTTTAACAAAAACTGAGCCCTTTATTTTATTCCGGAGAAAAAATTATAAAAAAATTGTAGAGGTACTTTATCTGTTTGTGAAAAGTTAATATTGTCTTCAAGAAAATCAGAATTGAAAATATTTTGTTGGGTAAATTTTATCTTTTGGTGGCCTCAACCCAGCACCCATCTGTTGTAACTTTAGGGTACAATTTTAACTCAACTTGAATCTTCAATTATGTTTTTCTCAAAAACTATCGAGTTTTTACAGAAAAGGTAAGGTATATCTTTTTAGTGTACTTTTTCCTCCTGAAAAAAAATTAGTTGGCTCAATTTTAGAAGAAAAATTGTTAAAACAATATATGCTATTTAAAATGCAACATCTCCTATAAATATTTACATCCTACAATAAAATTTTTTTTTATTGCTGATTTTTATCCAATTTTAAGAGAAAATTTATTATTTTCTTTTTAATAGGAAGCTATATAACTCTAGAAGAAAGTGTTTCAAAGAATTTTTCTAGCAGAAGTTTTACTTTTTTTCTGACCCCAAAAATCTAGCCTTACAATCTTGCATATTAAGGGCCAGTTTTTCAACAGCCCACTAAGAAATTTAACAGTCAGCCAGTGTTAAAATCCTGTTTAACTCTTTGCATGATCTAACTGTTAAACTAACTGACTTCTTAACTGACAATGGAAAAACTAGAACTGAATTTAAAATACCCTGAAGATAATTTAAAAAAATATATATATATAGTATTCATGCTACTTGCCTTTAAAATGCAGTTGTTGAGAAGAGGATGAAAATCTAGTACATAATGATTAAAAGGATATTGTTGTTGATGAAGTCAAAGAAATGGAATAAGATGATGATTCCAAGGCAGCATAAATATACAGCAGGTATGCTTGAATTGACTAATAGTGATAGAGAATATAAATTATTTTTGCTGGATACGGTTGTTGAATCTGTTAAGGTATTTGTTGGAAGTAATACTGTTGAAGTGCTAGTAGTATATGTTTCTACATTTCCACTTGGAATGTCTTCTGAAAGAACCAAACAAAATACAATAAATATAAATGAAACAACAAATTTGAAACAAATATTGTGACAGTCAAAATTGAGCATAAGTGGGTACAGGCTTTAGCTACAAAATCAGTTTAATTTTTAAATAATCATTATTCAAAAACTGTTGAATAGAATTTAAAAAATTCTAACACAGCAACAGCTCCATTAGAAAATGTAAATTTTAAAATTCAAAAAATCCCTACTCCCTCCACTCCTCTGAAAACACCCACAAAGTTGTGTTGGTTAGGAATATAGGTCACTTAGATTAGGAGGGATCAAAATTTGAAATATTTATTCATATTTGAATGCCAAAAATGAGGGTGTACCTTGAGAGTGATGGGGAAGAAGAGCCTGAATACCTTTAACTTTCAAAAAAAAAAGAGAAAGGAACACTAATTTGCCAAAAAAATCATATTTAGGTATCCAATTTATTTTTTAATAAGTATTTAAACTTTTAAAAAATTCAATAATCCTCCCCATCTAACCAATTCCTTATAAAAGCAAAAGTTATCAAAAAAATTTATAAGGTCCTTTCTCAGTAAAATCCTGAGTATGCTCTTGCTAAAAAAAAACTTATATGGTATAAAAATATTTGTTACAACCTACACAATAGATATGGACAAAAACAAACTAGGTACTTCTTTTAATCTATACTCACTAAAGCTTAGCTTTTTATCTATAATAATTAATTAGGTACTTTGAATGATAGTTACTGTTATCTTCTTTGTTAGAAAACTCCTTAATTACCTAGGTACTGCATTCAAAACTTTATATTAAGAAGAACACAAATAAGAAATTACACTATGATGTGCGGACATTTGTTAAGTAAAACATTTAAAGTTAACAAAAAGGAACTTACCTGATAGGTACTCTTTTTATTGAACATACAAAAAACCAAACAAATAACTGATACACAACACAAATTTTTGTTTATACACTACAAACTGAGCATGGTAGTTTTTTAACTGTCACTTTCCCACTTTTTTTTTTTTCACTGAGTATGTAGTAGGTTGTATCATATTCCATTAATCAGTACCTTAATTGTACACTTGTTCAGTAAAAGTTATGTAATTATTACATCACTAAATTGTTATAATTCAATTAATTCATTAATCACCTTCTTATTTAAAGTACTGATTCAATAAAAGTGATGTAATTATTACACTACTAGATCATATTTATTTAATTGCAGTTATTGACTATAATTCCCTCATTTCATTATCTATTATTTATTTATTAAGGTACTAAAAACATATTCATAGTTTAAATATTGTTTTGTTAAAGTATATATTCTACTGGGTGATGCAACAAATACTCTTCTTTAAGAGTTAGATTGCACTGTTTTGGTTGAGAATAAGTTCTACACTTTTCAAAGAGTCAGTTACTTATGAAGAAGGTGGCCATTCGATTATATGATATAATAAGTACATCATAATTCAGTAATGAAAAACAGATTGTAATTTTATTTTACAGTAAAAGAATGTGTCCATAAAAAAGAGTATATTTACTATTGAAAAAATTGATTCAGCCAATAAAAATAAAGTAATCCTATAATTTACTCTATTTGAATGTAACTATTATCTGATTTTATGGAATTAGAGTATTACTAAAATTTGGAATTCTATCAGTGTAGATAATTTATAAATAATTGTTACAAATGTAGAAATTTTTGCTGCAGAAAGCTGAAAAAAGTCAGCCGATATTCAACTAATGAGTACGTATAATTTTTATTCTCCATATTTTCTAACCTATATGTAGCGAATTCAAAATTCTCTACGTTTAAACTTTACATGTAAATGAGGTAAAGGAATCTAGTTAGCTTACTGTCAGTTAACACCTATATGTGCCAACCAGTCTGTTTCCTGCCATTTTTTTGAAAAAAGGTACGATTTTGAAAAGCAAATTTCTAGAAAAATTTGAGCGATTTAAAAAAATGAATGAGAACATTCTTGAATGAAATTTTGTCAATTTATTTTTGTACTTAGGTATACTTATTCAACATTTTTTGGTGCGCGAACAACAGCGTTTTCAGGATATTCGTAATGAATCAAAACAAAGGATACATTTTGCGATACCCTGGAGTTATCTAAACCCGTAGATTCGAGGACTTTTAGTATATCTATTGTAGATTCCTGTTCATTTTAACAAATAAAAATCACCATCCCCATTTTCACTAAAAAAATTTATCGAAAACCAATTTCTCTTCATCACTGCGAATTAAATATTTAATCCAGTGTTATGAAAATTTTAGCCATATATATCTTCAACAGTTCTTGAGGAAAAGGAATATAAAAATTTTATAATTTTACATTGAAAAAACAGTCATTTCCTTCGTCTGATCTAGATCATTTTGATCGTGATCTTGATTCTCGCTCGTATCTGCTTACCACCTACTAAAATAAAATTCGTGAAACTTGCTGTAGGGAAAGTTGATTCGTGAAAATGGGTGTCGAAATTCAATTTTCGGAAAATTTTTCTGTCGTGATTTTTAAGTCATGAAAATTGGTGGTTACCATTGTATACATTCATCTCCGAACACCTACTGGGTATTAGGCATTTGTTCATCCTTGTCAGATGCAAAGTATAATGAAGACTAAGTATACCTGAAATTTGTAAATGTGAATTTTAAAATTTTAAAATTTTTAACACAGAAAGAAAGCGTAGTAACAAAGAACTAAGGACGTACGTAAGGTTATTTGGCTCTCATTTAGGGAAATTATTATTAGACGTATTCTTTCTGGCTAAAAAGTACTATTCTTAAGCTGTTCTCAAGATGTAAGGCAAGCTGCAAAGATTTTTTTTGGAAAAAAAGAGTATATTATGACAAAAATTACGGAATTAATGAGGGAAAAAAAAATAAAAAAAAATAAAAAACTGGTCATCAAATAACTTTTTGGTGTCACAGTTCGCAGAAGAGAAGAAGTAAAAAACAAGCGTGTGAAAAAATAGTTTTCAGTGAAAATTTGGTTACTAAGAGTATGAAGAAAATAAAAAGAGAGTTAAGTGCCCTGTGGGGACATTACTCATATGAGGTAAAGGGGCTTGGACCCTGACAGGAGTCACTGTCAAATGGCTGGCTCATATTTGTCTCTATGATGTTAAACAAATGCACAAAATACGTTTGAACATAATTACATGTATATACTTGCAAGTAATGTACAAGAACTGAACTGTGACTAATCAAACAATTATGGTGATGTCACAATTTGGTACACAAACTGGTCAGCCATTTCTTATCTCTATAAAAAATGACGAACCACCATTATATAATTATGGACGTATGTATTTACTATGTATTTGGGTATGTGTGCGGGCAAATAAGCCCCTATATAAACTGTTCGAACTGGCTCTAAAATCACCAGTGTGGCTTACCCATATGTATGTACATATGAAGCAGCAGAATATGCAATCATCTATTGATTACCTTCTGGTGTGAATATTATTTCTAAACAAAGTATTCCACTGGTGACATTGACATAATATTTTTGGCTATGTCGTGAGTGTCTAGAAGCATGGTGAACCTTATCAAAAATTGGCGCAGTTCGTTAGTAAGATTCTTGCTTGCTTGGAAAATATAAAAATTTTTTACATAAATAGATACTAACAGTTGTCGAAGTAGAGTCTGCTAAAGTGGGAATATAAACCCACTTTCTGAATAAATATAGTCCGGAAGGAAAAAGACAGTAGACCTGGAGGAGGAAGGTTGGATTCATCCACTAACCCCTCCAACTTTGACTGGACAATCAAGATGTTTCAGAGCTGGTAACAGCGATTTAGCACCCAGAGCTCATATATCTGGGAATTGCAATTAACCAGGACAAATTAGCAGTTAAAATGTTGAAGAGTGGTCAAACTATAAGCCAAAGTTCTGACCTAAAAACACCTGACCTACAAAAACAGGAGTCAGTGTTTTCACCAAGTGAGGAAGCAAATTTGGAAGTATCAATGGAAAATCTCACTCAGAAAAATTCTGAGGTGCCTCCTACTACTACAGGACTGGAGAACCCAAAAACAAATTCACCAACATATACATCAGTAGGAGGAAGTGGACAGCTACAGCTGACACCTGAGGTCCTAGTACAAATCTTGCAACTTTTGCAAAGTCAGCCTGAACAGAACCTTAGTTCTTATAGACAAAGGATGGAGATCCCGGAATTTCTGCCCAATGAGGTAGATTTGTGGTTGACTCTCCTTGATGGCAAGTTCAAGGCAGAAAGTATACAATAGAACCAGCAATATCTACACATCGGCAGTGTCATGTCACCACAGATTTTTTGCCACATTCTAAATATTATGGAATGCCCTTTGATAGAAGAGGACAAATATGCCTAGTTTGTTCAAAAAGTAAAATATGTATTTGGCAAGACAAATAATTAGATTATTGATGACATCATGGGTGGTATGAAGATTGGGGATGACAAACCCTCAATTTTCATGGCCAAATTGTGGAAGAAGGCAGATAATATAGTAGCCCCTTCCATAACTGGAAACCAGTTTTCCAAACAGCTAATACAAAGTGTTGTGCAGTGTCTAGCAGCTGTGGAATCTAACAGGATCAATACCTTAGCAGACTTAGACTTCCTTGCCAAAAGCGCAGATAGTGCATTTAAATATATATGGTCAAAGCCCTCTGTGAATGCAGTATCTACAGAGACTTGGGAAATTTCTCAGCTTCGAGCCCAAATAGCTCAACTGACCACAGAAGTCTAGAAGAGGAATAAGAACCAAAATTCAAGTAAACAAAATGGCAATTGGAAACAATGCTTTGAGAGCTGAGACAGCAATGGAAACTGTAGACAATCCAGGTCCAAAGATGATAAACCAAATAATCAGAGAAGGGATCAGAGTTCCACTCCACCTAGAACATCTTCTCCCATTACCCAGTCTCTAGATTGGCATGAAAAAAACTGTTTCTTCTATAACAGGTTTGTTGCAGAAGCCACCAAGTGCAACAATCGTTGTAAATTGTGGGGCAAGTCCTACAATAAACAGGATGTGTCAAACTAGAATGAGGGACCATCTATGCGGCTGAAGACCCATTGGAAAAATACTCATGCCAACTATTCTTAAAAGACAGGACAAACAGGAGATGGGACTTAATAGACTGGGATTCAGACCTGAGTATATTTCCAGTTAATAAAAATCAAAAAGTACATCCTCCCAAATACCACTTCCATACTGTGAATGATCAAAACCTTCCAGCTTATGGACTTGAGACCAGCAAAGTGAACATAAGACTTAGAAAAGACATGATGTGGTCCTTTATGGTTGTGGATGTACCAAACTCAATCTTGGATGCAGCTTTTCTTGCACACTTTGGCCTGATTATTGACCTCAAAAATGAAAAACTGATTGATAATGAAACTAAACTTTGTATAGAAAGCAAAAAGGTAGCTTACAGATTGGACACAAATATATCCACTCAATTATGGCTCATGATACCAAGAGATGGGTTAAAGTACTACCCACTATCCTCTTAGGCCTTTGATCTGCCCTACAAAGTAATACAGGTCACTCTGCAGCGCAATTGGTGTTTGATGAAGCCCTATGCCTACCAGGGGACTTCTTCCTAGAATTAACAGAAGTTAGCCCTAAAATCATGGTACAAAACATAAGAAATGATGCCAATAATTTTCTTAAACAGGCAGCTTGTCATGCCCAGCTCAAGATTTACATTTCAAAACATTTGGCCAGTACATCACATGTACTTGTGAGACTTGTGAGAGACAAAAAAATAAAGTCTGTGCTGGAAAAACTATATGCCAGTCCTTACAAAGTAGTTTAACGTTAGGACAAAAACTTTGTGATACTAATAGTAGGGGAAACAAGAACAATTCAATCCATAGATTAAAGCCTGCATTTTTGGTAAATGATGACAAGAGAATACTGTAGAAGGAAAGAAAAGAAAATACAGAAAATATTGAGATCAATTTGTCCAAAAATACACAAACATAAAGTGTATAGAAAGAATCAGTCAAAATAAGTGAAACAGATAAATCACAAATAGAAAATTCACAAAAAACAAAAAATAAAAAATCAGTCAAATTCTGGAACAACATCACAACAAAAATGTATGATCTTGAGGCCCCATTATGCCCTAGAAAAAGAGGCAGGCCCCTAGGAAGTAGAGGGCTAAAAAATCAGCATCCAGATTGTATATCTAAATGATTAATGTGAAGGAAATAAAAATTATTCTCGATAAAGTAATATTTGACATAAAATTCAAACTTGCTAAAAAAGAAGAGATGAACTCGGAACCCCACGATACAAAAGAAACTCTGGAGATAATCAATCATAAGAATACGTGCAAAAAGACAACAACAAAAATAAACAAATCCATGTGTGATATGGAACAAAAACATCACAACATGTTCCTATTGTCAAACAAAGATAACCAAAACATCAATAGGTACTGTGATGTCACTTTCTAAAAATGAATCTCTTTGTCATCTGAAGATCTTTTGAGAACTTCAGATCTCTTTCACATTTAACTTGGTTTAAACTGATCAAAATTTTATAGGAAAACTTTCTATCCGTAGAAAATTTTTAACGCTTTCTCCTCCACGAGAAGACAAACTCAGATATGACAAAGAACAGACACTATAATCGATTGAATCTCGCAACAAAAATCATTCGCTGTTCTACTGTAGCTCGACTTAGACTTAAAATTTTCTGTACATTTTCTGTGTTTTTTTATGTATATATTCTCTCCTTCCTTATGCTATCTCTGGTATAATGTCATCAGCCAACAATAACAAAACCCTGTATTTAAATAAGAACCTAAATGAACGAGAAGCCATTGAGAAATTAAAAACCCAATGACTTCTCAAACATAGTCAGGAATTAGCTCAAATCAAAGAGGAATTATTAATGGATATGGCACCTTCAATATCACAAGTCCTGGAGCAGATGTCGTCTTTACTTCCGCCTCTCGTATCACCTTTGAAATCCTCTGAAAGGGGACCGTTTGGCAACCCCAAAGCCGGAGCCCTCCCTAAAGGAGATCAAGGAAATGCAAAATTCGTTTTTGCCGACAAGAGGCTTCCTTCAATCTTGACTCCGGTATTTTCACCATAGGGGAATTCAAACTCCCCTATGCTGATAAAACTGGAGTTCAAGACTCTCCAACCCCCACACTTCTGCTACCATACTTACGCCCCCAACAAATACACAGAAAACAAAAATTAAGAAATAGAACAATTGAAAAAACTTTTTTGACAAGAATATGATAATATCGTTTGAAGTAGAAAACTCTTCTTCAGAACTTTTTTCCCGAGTCTGGTCCAAAAGTTGGAAACTATTTCTGAATTAAAATTTTTTTCGAAATCTTTCGCGACAAAAAAATCAGCTTTTTCGAGAACAAATTTCACAATTTTCTCAAAAAGATAGCTCGGAATAGTGTGTCATCAAAAAATACTAATATTTTCTCACTTTTTTTCAAATAAAATACAGCTAGCTATTGCTTCATTAGTCGCAAATATTAAACATTTCTTTCATGCTGGAAAGCTGCGAAGGTGAGGTGGGATGAAGTTGATTTTTTTTTCTTTAAATTAAAAAGATATTTCGATTTCACTGTGCCTTTATCATAAGGTTCGAGGTTAGATGAGGTAGTTCGTTTTTTTATTTAATTATAATGAAAGATATGATTCTTTAACTATATCGTCTTTCTGTGCTTGCCCGGACACTAGAGCTGTCGCTTATGGCCCTGTTTTAAAACTACAACAACGAAGTCAGTTTGAGTTTTCTCATATAGAATCTATTGAGCAGGGCCGGATTTAGAGGGGTGTAAAAGTATAACTGTATCAGGCGGCAGATTTTAAAGGGCGATTCAAAAAAGTAAGAGAAAAAAGGTTTTTTAGACAACCCTTTTTTCTTTATTAAATATGACAGTAAAAAAATATTTAATTAAACCTATAAATTATTAATCTGGTAAAAACCCTTGATAAAAATCTATAAAAAAAATTTTGACCGAGAGGGTGGGTGGCAACAATTGAAAAGTGAAGGGGCGCAGAAATTTTGTTACACCCTGATGCTGGAGCTGTAAATCCGGCCCTGCTACTGAGGGAGCGGTGGCACTTATGGTATGCACCTGAGAAAAATCTACTCTTTTAACCATCCATATTAGAATTTTTCTCCATCAACATTACAAAATTTTTTATAGTCAAAAATACTTTGCCAGATGATGCGTAATTGAGAGTTGAGATTAAAATAGAATAAGTTAGGTTAAAAAACGAGTTTTTAAAAAATACGCTTTTATAATTTGGAGAAGAAAATAAAATTTCTCACTTTTTTTTCCGAGATAGAAATAAACAATTGATAAAAACGGATATAAGTGTATGTGTGCGTGTGTCGCAACATGTGAAAGCAGCGCTGAAGTTGGTCATCCGGTGTACTTCAACAAATTGAGTGGGCAGAATAAAGCGTGTAAAAAAAAATCAAAACGAAATAATTTCTGGGATGTTGAATGAAAAGACGAAAAAAAAAATGATGAAGGGAAAGACCGAAGTTAAAGTAATCAGGATCTCGTGAAATTTAAAGAAAGAAAGAAGGGAATAAACGATAATGAAGGAAAACAATCCGGTAGTGAATGTATAATAGCCGAGTAACCAGTTATGGTGGAAGAGAGCAATAAGTTCAACGCATCAGTGATTCGCTTCGCACATAAACTAACGAACACAAACTTATTGTACCGCCGCGCCGCTCATTTTTTTTTTTTTTATTTACAGATACGTGAAACGAAATCCAAAGGCAAAAAAAAACCTTTCAGACTTACAATGGTTCCTTGCGCCCATAGAGAAAAACGCTTCTGCCAATCTTTCCTAAAAAATTAGGATTGAAAAAGAGGGGGAAGGAAAGTGGAATAACAAATTAAATCGAGTGAGCGACTCGAGCGATAGAAAGGGATGAATAGAGAGAAAGAGCAAGCGAGAGGATAAGTAAAATGTAAAAAAAATCTAGCGCAGCAAGCTGCGTTAGAAAATGTAGGTTAACCAAAAAAATCTAAACATATAAATAAACTAGATAGGATTCGCGGGTCGTAATCTAACTCCAGAACCATAATTGAAATGAAGTAAGTTACTCTTAATGACCTCATCCCTAAAAAAGTGTATTTGGGTAACATCACACATGTTAGAAGCAAACTTTGCACTGCAGTAAACAAATCCGAGGATGTAACACCCAATAAAATAGCAAAAAATTTTCCCAACCAAACCTATTTTCGCACAAAAGGGTTAAACTGAGAGGTTTAATACAAAAATTGACAGAAAATTGGGCTCAAAATCGCTCAGTTTTAAAGAAAAAATATCCTAACCAACCTATCAATATTTGGAATTTGAATTGAAGAAATTGGATAAATAAATTAATAAATAAATACAATAAATAAAATGTAAATATCAAAAGTATTTTCTAGAATGCTAGGTAGAAATTACGTTTATAATGAAGTATGAAAGGAATTCATAATGAATTGTATTGCAAGATTATAAAAAACGTGAGCCAGTTATTAAATGATTGCTTAGAAAATAAAATAACAGCAAGCCTGCTTTCCACGCAGTTTTTTTTTTTTTTCATTTGGAAGGTACTTTTCTTAGCAATAGCTGAAGATTTTTTCAAATCACTCCTATGCATTCAGCCGATTGAAACCAAATTCTTCAGAAAGATAGAATATCGTTTATTTCATGATTACTGCTTACAAATTGCGCATTTTTGACCCATCTAAGCTCCAAAAACACAACATAATAGGATGTACTTGACGCACCATCTGGCCAATCTGGGCTAAAAACAATAGCGTTCATCTTTGTTTAGATTTGAAATGAGCACATCAAATTTCACGACTATTGAGTAAAAATTGAGATTTCTACCAAATTAAATCAAAATTTGTATTTATACACGTACCTACATCAGTCATCACTATACTCTATTTACGCTAAGAAGTGTATGACGTCAGAATCACAATATTGACATCGCAGTTGTTTGAGGTGCGAGGAAAGGGTATGGATACACATTGCCATACAACAAAAAGCATCATTTTGTGGAGTAAAGAAACATCATATTTCAAGCATATAAGTGTGGATATGGTTTATGAAGTCATCTACTTTTTAGCGTGAACAGAGTATATAATAAATGTGCAAGCCAGACTAAATTATTTGACAAAATTAATTCGTCAAATTTATTTCGCCAATATTATTCCCTCATATTCGATGCACATGCGCCACCATAGTCCATCCAATGAGAGTTGATTCCAAAAATGAAACGTAACCCACAACTACCGTACAATTTTACATGCATTATTTACGCATTATTGCCAGATGGAATATGCAGGAATACGAATTATATGATTGCTTACCTGAAAATATGAATATTTGGCAACGTTTTTTTATCTTTTGTTAGACGGACTATAAGAGAGTACGTTAAAAATGAAGTGTCAAGCAATTTTGTAAGGAATATTGTTCTATAAAGCCATGAAAAATGTAGACCAGTAATCAAATGATTTTTTAGCAAATAAAATAACAATAGAGACGCTTTCAGCATAGTTTCTTTGGTTCATCTGGAATTTATCTTCTCTTCTTAGCAATAGTTTGAGATTTTTTCAAATCACTTCTACAGACGAACCGTTGAGCCCAATGAAACGAAATTCTGGAGGATATTAGAATATAAATGTTCATTTACAATTATTATTGAACCCACAAACTGCAACATAATACGATGTAACTGACCCACCGTCATCTATTTAGAACAAAAACAATGGCGTTCATCCATATCTAGATCACAGTGACGTCCGGAAAGAATTTTTCCGGGGGCTGGTCGGGTGGAATGTTCGAATTTTCCGTCCAAAAAAAAGTCTATTAAACACCTACTTTTTTTTTTCAAGTCTGCTTGTCAAAAAATATTCGGATTTGCTGACTGATTTTTTGGCTGGGAGGGTGATTTAATCCTCCAACCCCCTGGATAGGGGCGTTCCTGCTAGATTGGCATAAGTGTACCAAATTTCATGACAATCGGATAAAAATTGTAACCTGTACCGGGTTAAACAGAAATATAATGTACATATGTACATATTTATAATTATGTATACGAATTTCAGCTGATAGTGCCAAAAGTTTCATGGAGTCATGAAACGAAAAAGAAACCTACTCCCGATCCGGCGTCTTAAATTATGTCCTTTGAGTATATATTATTTCATATGGAGAGCTGATTCGTATACATTTTCTATACGTAGTTACTTTCAGACATAGATAGCGCTTTCAGGGAATAAAATGATTTCTTTTACACACGAGTATATCTATATCGAAAACGCTACCTATTGTCGAAAAACGGAACTTGTTGAATCAGCTCTTCATATGAAATAATATATACTCAAAGATTATGTCTTAATACCAGATCAATTTTAATATGTAGATGTTCTTCGAAAACCTACATAATAAGTACTAAAGAACCCACACTCGCGCGCGTACTCATACACACACACATGTATTTATATATATATATATGTCTGTGTTTACACACACAAACGTGAACGATTGTACAATACAGTCACGCCAGTAAAAGAAGAAAGGGGAAGCTCGAGTAGGCTAGGCTGCGTGCGTAATGTATGTACTGGTAATAATTTCTTCCTTTTTCTACTGTTTTGTATTTTGAAAAAAGCTTTAGACAAACCAGAGATAAACACGATGATAAAAAAGTGAAAGAAAAACGAAATAAAAGAAACAGGATATACTAATAAGATAATACTAATATTATACTCTTGTGTTATATACGTTATAGGCATGCTATACCTACGTATTATACCGCATGTATTCTGTATTTATCTACGTTATGTGTGGGTATGGGTGAAGAAACTAAAAGGAAAAAAAAATTATATTCTTGGCTCTTTTATTTGTTTTCAACTCACGCGCTGACCTTACTTTGTCCTATAACAATATAACAACCAACTACGAATAAACAAGTACGACGGCGAAAAAGACGCGGATAAATTAACATTACTTTGATTAGGCGACGTTGCCATATCTCTTAGTAGTACAGTACGGCGCGTCAACGTTTTTTTTTTAAATCGAGTTTAGCGAAGTATAAAAAGTAATTACGGCGTTGTTAGTTTTTTTTTTCTACCATAATGGAGTGCCCGCCATCCCGCCATTGACTATTATTGTGTTGTCGTCGACATTATTTTGGCCGACATTAATTGTCAGAAGAAAAATTTGATATACCGATAACGTAATCACTTGTCGTTCGTTTTTCGAGCATTGTTGTTTTTTTTGTTTTTTTTTTTCAACACAGTTTAGTTGTGTTTTATGTTACCAGCTGTTTGCATCATAGAAATTCGTACTAAATACTTGTAGTAAAAAAAAAAAAAATAGGCTACACATTTTCGACTTTCGCCTAGTAATTAATTAATTTTCTCCCGTTTTTCGTTTCGCCGTTGGTTTTTCATAACCGATGATAAATTTCGTTACGGTGGTCATTAACCTAATACAGGCGTGTCTTATTACTTGCATCCGAGTCGAAATGGAGATCGTACGACGAATAGTAACCGTGCAAGAGAAATCGTTGATGATTAAAAACAAAATACAAGGAAGTACTGCATAGGTATTAATATAATAATATGTTACTACATAAGAAATTACCTGGGAGCGGAATTTTAGAAAAAATAGTTGGATATTGCAAATTCTAGTACGAATGCACGATTAAAGAAAAGAAGCAGATTTTTTTGGGGTGAAAAATTTAGTTGATGACTTTTTTTTGTTCAATTTACAGAGTAGGTATTAGTCTTCAGCATACCGGAGCATTATTTAGACGCTTTATCGAGGCGGTCAGATTCAGCTGGGTGAATTTGACCGCTTCAGTATTAACGCATCTAATTAACGCACCGTGCTGAAGCCTCTATTGAACCGAAAGTGGCAATTTTATAGAGTTTATTTATTTTATGGTCCAAGTTGATGATGTGGTCTCTATACGGTGCACCGGCAAATCCAAGGCCTCCAAACGCCAAAGAAAATGGAAAAAGAGGAAAATTGAATGGAAAAATGGAAGTAGGTATAGTCACAGAATTCGAATAAACATAAACAAAAGAAACTAAACTCTACAAAATTCTCTGTCATTTCCCCCCCCCCTAAAATGACGCTCTGGATCCGCCGTTGTCATGGTATCGTTTAGTTGCGGCAGAATTATAAAATTTTCTTTGGAGTTGTTTGGCTCGTCTTTAAAAAAGGAGTATGTTAGTTGCAGCCCACATGAAGTTATTAATTGCGGCCTACATGAGTATATTCAGAATTGCGACCCACTTTCTTATACGTCAGAATTAAATATAGTTTATTTTTTGACTTTAAATGTATATCGTCTTAAATTGCCTGTACCTAGGTAAGTTAAAATTAGAATGTGGATTTTTCGGCATTATTAAAATTACAATTCGGCAATGAAAACTGTATTTTCGGCATCAATCGGAAAAAAATAAAAATAAAACCTTTAAACCATAAAAATAGCACCAAAAAATTTAAAATTTCAATTTTTTTTCCAAATCTTAAATATTTTGTTTGAAAATTATGTATTTTTTAATGAGTAATTCAATGAACTCATTCCCAAAACTTTAGGTCCATTATTTTAGAAGTTATCAAGCTTTTTCTGAAAACTCAATTTTTTCTTCAAATTTTACTCAATTTTCTGCCTTCAAATCGTTCTAACTTTGCAATGAAAAGGTAATTCAACAATTGGGAAACACTTTTAGATAGCTCCAAAGATCATCTGTCGTTCAGTAACAAGATGGACGGCTAGCATCAATTCTGCTCCCTACAGTTTGAGTTTTCCTTTACTATAGATAATGAAAATAGCACCTAAACACTTCCTGTTTAAATTTCTTCTTCGATTCTATAGTTTTTCTTGGAAAATAGGTGTTTTTGGAAATTTTTGGGTAATTACGTAATTTTTGGCAGTTATTCCAGTTTCGACATTTAGTGGCAAAATAAATTTTTTTCCCAGCCTCGGATCTACGAAACAAACTTCTATTTGATTTCCAAACCTTGTCCTTTAAGGAAATGATTCCACAAATGCCAGTGAATCTGCACTCTAGTAATAATATATATTGAAACTACACTTTAAAGTATAGGTTTTCTATAAAAATCTACTTATTAATCTCGATCCGGTATTAGCCCTCAGTGGTGGGGAATATTTTTTGTTTCATGACCTCAAGAAAATTGTGGCACTATTCGCTGAAATACACATGTATGTATATAAGCCCTGATACCTCAGCAACGTTGGGCTTGTGCCTGTGTAGGTCTTACGTGCATTCATTTTTTCATTAAATTATTCCATATTGGTATGAGTGACCCATGTGCATAGAATTTAAGAAATGAATAAAAGAAAAATAATTTTGTAAAATTTATTTCAGCAAATTAATTTTACCTTAGAATTTAGGGGTTTCCTTTACTTACGTTTATTACAAACCCTAAAGCTCAACTTCGTGTAACTTTAGCTTGCACGTGCCTGGAAATACAACCAACACTGATGAATTTTTTATTTTGGTAGAAACAAGGAAACATTTGTAGTTAGTGCAGACACATACAATTAGGAAATAATTTACCGTTAATACTTTCTGTCACCTTGACACTTATAGTGGTAGTGATAGGATATAAGCCATTTTCTTGTTACCACTATATAGTATGCAATTTTTGTTTGACAGTCGCATATTTACTGTATAATATACTGTATAACATGCTATCAATTTTGGTGTGGATTGCCTGGGTGGTACTTTCATGAAGTACATTTTTGTATTCATTTTTAAAGAGGTAATTCTACAGCTTGCCAAAAAAAATATTTTGATATGCTAGATACTGCCTAAGTTTCAGCCTGTTCCTCTGTTGGTTCCTCCTACTAAGTTCCTCAACCTGAAAGGTCAAAAGAATTGTATTTCTGTGGCCAATATATATTATTTTAAACTTAATCTTATTAACGTTAAAAAGAAAGACCGGTTTAAGTACCTTCTATTAAAAACAATTATAACGCTTCAAAAAATGTTTGGTAAAATTAGTTATTAAAAAAGATGACAATATACTGGTACCCCTTCGCAATAGTCCCTAGCCGTAGTATAAGGTGGAGGAATCTAAACGCCATTCACTCTCGTTCTGTCAGAAATACGTCTATAATTCTCACACAATGCTACATGTTTCACTACTTAAGCCTTTTTAGCCCTCATGTGCCATTAGAGGACATCAATTACGCAAGACCCTCCGTACTACCCAACCAGAACAGAAAAACTCTAGCGCAGTAAGCCTCACGAGAAAAATTAGTATTCGAGATAAAGAATTATGAACTTTGATGGTCACATTAATTGTCTGTAAGTTTATATGTGTTAATTGTATGTTATGATTGTATGAAATGTGTTAGCCGCGGACAAAATATTAGACAATGTGAAATATAAAAGCATTTTTTCTTCAAAAAATGAAAAATAAATTGAGATGATAAAGTATGGTACATCATCATATAATTTGAAATAAAACCAATGAAATATAATGAAGTTATGAAATAAAAAAAAAAATATGAGCATGTGATTAATTTTTGTAAAAAGAAAAGTTTATGCAAAATAGAAAAAAAAAGAGAAAAAAAAGCTTTACTTAAAGTACGTCGATCCGCACCAAAATTGGTAGCATGCTACAATAAATTTTAATGAATATTTATTTCAAATTTCGTACGTATGGTTCCAAAATTCTGCATTATATGACCAATATAAAAACCAAAATAGCGGTACTAGAAATACTGCCCGGCTGATCCACGCCAAAATTGGAGGCATACTACAGTAGTGGGTAGAAGCTTATAATTAGTGTGGTTTAAGGTCCAAGGGACCATATAAAGTTGGTTGGAGTCACAAGCCTGCTCTCACAGCCTTGTAACTCACAACTGACGTTGCCTCAACACCAATGTCTCCTTTTCCTAGAGGGAGTACTCTGGCGCATCGCCTGTGCGCGGGAGACCCGTGGGCGGAGCCACGACACTGGGGGTGGTGTGCGAGGGTAGTCTTCGGAGACTACCTTCTGAAGATCAACCTGAAATCTAAGAAATATTTGACATGACAAGTACAAACAAAGTTTTTTATTTAATATAAAAATAAAAAAGTACAAACTGTAGGAACAGAAATAAAAAATATTTAACAAATCAATTAGTCTTCTGTGCAACTGCCGGACATGGTAGAAGAGGAAGACACATGTTATAATTGGCCATAGATAACCGATTCTGTAAGGAAGAGTGGGAAGTTAGGGAATTGCAAAACATTGTCAATGTCTTAAAAAGAGTGCATGAGCTGTCACCAATTGCCCGTGATCCTTCATGAGGTACTTGTCAACAAGAGTGGGTGCCAAAAAATCAAAAGTATGCCGTTTTTAGGAGCATAGTATTCAATTATGGCGTGCCCTAAAGACAGCAAAAATAAGGTTTTTTGAACCTTTCCTACATATGTCATGTCCAGGTATATCTTAGAAAGGAGAAGGAAAATTATTTCTAATTTTGAGGAACCTTCGATTGCAGTTCTAGCGGAGCCAAAAATTTCAATGGTCGAGAGGACTCTTTTTTACTAGAGAATTCAATTTTTGCATGTCTGTTTCCATCATGCGATTTCTCGAGACCAGTGATTCTAGCGAGTTTGTATATGCCAGGTTTAGATGTGTAATCTAAAACATGAACTATGTCATTGACCTGTGGTTGGTGTGAAACCAAACAATATGCATTGGGTAAGGCAGATGGGGGTCTGTCTCGAAGATAAAGTAAATACTCTCTCTTCCAAGATAGCCAAAGTTTAGTAAGGTAATCTTGATCCAATTTCCACATATCTAAGATCTGTTTAGCCATAGGAGTTGATTCCAGTAAAGTCAGATTGTCAGGTAAACTGAGTGTTCCTAAGTTCGCACGTTGAAAATGAGCGGGTGTCAATGTATGTTGACCATTATCATCGGAAGATGGGCAAAGAGGTCTGGAATTAACCATGGTTTGAATGTCTTTCAAACTAGCCTGAAAAGTATGGATGTAAATGGAGTTGTGTCTATGAACTCGGTAAAACACTTGTTTTATAAAGCCAATGATACGTTCATAAACTCCACCATACCAGGGGGCTTTTGCCGGGATGAAATGCCATTCGATACCTTTCGTATCGAGACTGTCCTTTATTTCTGATGTTTCAGAAAAAGTTGTGAAGTAATTCGGTAGGTATACCAAAAGCAGCTGAAATTGTGCCGCATTATCTGACAGAATTGCTTTAGGAGTGCCTTTGTCAGCAAAAAATATCAGAAATGCTGTCCAAATTTCTGTTGTCGTTAAAGACGAAATCGAAATTAGATAAACAGCCCTTGTTAATAGACAAGTGAAAATAAGAACCCATTTTTTATAAATGGTAGACATTGGTGTCGCCAACTGATTTTTCCTTTTTGGTAAGTATTTGTCGAATACAGGAAAAGGTCCAAAAATATCTACACCCGTATAAGAAAAGGGGTGGGTATATGGAATAAGTCTAAAATCTGGCAAGGACGAGTAAGTCGGTTGCTTAAAAGGTTTATTTTCAGATTTTTTGCATAAAATGCAAGACTTTTTGAGAATTTGCGGAAGGACTTTTAAGGCCTTTGGTACAAAATAATGCCGACGGAAATCCGCAAGTGTGAACTTGCTACCCGTGTGCACATTTGTAAGATGTGTATGCATTAGAATGAGTTCAGTCAGATAAGACTTAGGATACAACAATATGGGCGAAAGCATATCTTTTGCGTAAGGTATTTCTGGAAGGTAGTTTCTAGTATGCAAAATTCCAGAGGGATCCATACAAATATGAAATTTTCCATAGGAAACATATTTTGGAGGATTTTGCTTCAAAAGAATGTCAAATATTTTGGGGAAATATTTCTTTTGGTTGGCATATATGAAGCAAAGCATTACAAAATGAAAGTTAAATTTCATTATTGTGTATGGATTTAACAAACGTTTCCATCTGATCCTTCGATTGTTAAATCGACAAACTGCTTTCAGACATTGGTAAAATGTCCTAACAAGTTTTTTCAAAGAATTAAATCTTTTGATGTTAATTTCAAATGGTGTATTTAAAGGTGGATGAATAAAGCTCGTAAAGGAATTACGATATTTATTGGGATCCTCATTGCTTTTTGACAAGTCAATGGGTTGTGAAGATTGGACTATCTCTGTTTCCTCTTCCTGTACAGGATCGAGTTGAGAGTTAGGCAATTGAACTTCACATTCCGAGTTATCTGAATTAAGGAAGAATTGAGGGATAAGTCCCTTTTGAGATTTTTCAATCCTTCTTTGTCTGGCTGGACGATGATTATCAAAGGTGTCATCTGCTTCCACAGATATTGAGGATGATAATTTTGGTGAGATGCTCAAGGATTGCCTTAAGGTACAAAATACTGGTTTAGAAATTTCTTCCTCAGTATGTTCTGGCAAAGACTCAATGACGTGTAAGTCAGTTTCTGGCCAGAAGGATGAATCTTGGTGAAGCCAAGATGGTCCAGTCCACCAAAGTGACTGCATGAGATTATCTACAGTAGATCCTCTGGATCCAATATCTACAGGATTTTCTATAGATGGTACGTAGTGATACTCAACAGATGGAATGGACTTTATTTCATTAACTCTGTTTGCTAAGAATTGAGGTAAAATTTTACCCTTAAGTAACCATGTTAAGACACATTTACTGTCAGACCATAGAAAGGTACATGAATTTTGGAGATCCATCGGTTTACGTGTTGCACGTAGACCTCTTGCACCGATTAAGGCGGCTATAAGTTCCAGTTTTGGAATAGTTATGGGTCTCATGGGAGTGACACGAGAATTACCCATAAGGAAACGTACAGAATAAGAATTTGAGTCCTTATTGTGAAAACGTACGTAAATTACCATTGAAAATGCAACGTTAGATGCATCGGTAAACGTATGTAGTTGGCATGCATCAGGATTATAAGTCCCAATATACAATTGTCTGGGAAGACAATACCTAGTAGAATCCATAAGGTCATTAAGGATATTAGTGGCTATAGGCTGTAGTTTTGCTGGGATTGGCTAATCCCATTTCAATTCTTCAGACCAAAATATTTTAATAAATGATCTGGAAGGTATGAAAGCTGGCGCGAACCAACCGAGAGGGTCATAAAATGAAGACATGACCTTCAAGAAAGATTGTTTTGTCCAACAGGCAGTTAGAGCTTGAGGTGTTGGAATATACATAACATCGTTATCCATATCCCAAACGAGTCCTAAAACCTTTACAAGAGGCTTATCCAATGCAAATTTAGGATCAAATTCTTTTCACATAGGTATACAGTTTGTTCCCCATAGTGCAAGTTGCATTGAAATGTCGTTGAACAGTTTGTTCGATCTATGATATAGATCCTTTACCGCTTGGAAAGTAGGTAAAGATGTTGCCAGATTGTCAACATAAAACTGTTGTAAGAATTTATCATGAAATTCCTTATCAACGAGTTGGAAATGATTTAGCAAAATCGCTGTTAAAAGAAATGGTGCCATAATTATTCCAAATGGAACACAACAAAACCTAAATACTAATAGATTGGTCAAATCCATAAGTTTATTAGGGTTTTTTATCCAGAAAAAACTAATGACATCTCTGTCAGCTGGATGTAGGCCTATCTGGTGAAAGGCTTTTTTAATATCTGCTACTATTCTGTAAGGGTCTTTACGAAAGCCTAGTAAAATCAATATTAAATCTGCTAAGATTATTTTCCCTTTGAACATACAATCATTTAGAGAATGATTAGACTTCTTGGTTTTTGCGGAACCATCGAAAACTACGTGAAGTGAAGTACTTTTTGTAGGATCGTATATACCTTTGTGGGGTAAATAGTGCACTAGCTCAGCTGGAGTATCATGATCTATAGGTTCGATCATTTCCAAGTCTACCAAAGAGTGAAAATACTGGTTGTATAAATGAAAGAATTGGAGATTCTGTATCATTTTTGGTAGTTGCTGTGCTAGGCGACAATATGCTAGACGATAATTGTCTAAAAGTGGCGGAGGGTTGAACTTATATAGTCATCGTATTTGATAACGATTATTTACAAGAGTAATATCCTTGTAAAACAGTCGAAGCGCTTCAGCTTCCACTTCCATTTCAACTAAATTGTTAGTTTCAATACCTAGGGTATCTAACTTCCAAAAATTTTCTACACTTTGTGGAGTGGTAAAAAAGATAGAAGTAAAAGCGTCACTTTCCACCAGAGGGTCGATAGAGCCTCCTAACATATGTCCAAAATCAGTACTGATTAATGTTAGAGTAGGGGAAAGTTGTCTGACGTTTCTCACAAAGGACCACATAAAATCATTACCGATAAGTAAATGTATCGTATGTTCACGGTCAATAACGGAGAATTCAATATGCAAATATTGAGGAAAAAGAATTTTGAATTCCTTAAAATCTGGTTGAGATATATTTTGTGCTATGTATGGCACAGTGTTTGCCAAAATAAGAACTTTCGTTCCATCAGGTTTTTGGATCAAAAAATCCATTAATTTTAATAGAATCGGAAAATTTGGATATGTGAACATACGATTGAAACGTAAGAAAATGAACAGAAGTATCATTATTGTTAAAAAATGAAAAAGACTCACTCAGTATGGACAATCCGTACTGTTGCTTGGCCTCTTCGTCTTCTACTCCTGATACTTTCAGTACCAGCAAAGGATTGTTAGATCCATTTTCCAGCTGTGGAAATAAAGAAAGATCATTATTCATAGAAGTATCATTTTCCATAAAAAGTTCCTCATGCCATGGGACATTATTGGGATTGAGGAGGGAATCCTCTTCACAAGCGTCAGCTGGTGGTTGTTGCTGATTTTTGTCAGCCATTTTGTTTCTGTTGACAGATAGACATACAAAAAAATTTGTATAGAAATACAAAATTACGTTTGGAAAACGCAAAAGAATAAGTGTATTAGGATATATTATGCGTTAACATAGTGACCTAATAACAAATACGTGTCAATAACACGAACTTCAACACCCTAGGGAATGTACGTAAAAAAATACGCGATAGCATACTCTGATGGTTTAGTCAGAAAAATATTTTTCGTACCTATATACGGAACATAAAATTGTGTACTCTACCATGTATTTTAGGATTATATTTGTGAGGATATAAATATTTTTGAAAATTTTTCTAAGTGTTTACGATCAGGCGTGACCATAGGACAAAATTACGATTTTTTATACATGAATGGTCAATTCACAAAATTTTTCTAAGTTTTTCAAACTGAAAAAAAATTGGGCATGACCCCGAGACAAAAATCCGATTTTTATACATGAATGGTCAATTCAATAAAAATATTCGAAGTGTCTGGGACCCCAAAAAAAAGGCGTGACCCTGGGGCGATAAAAGGTTTTTTAATCGCGACACTTGAAAATGCAAAATTAATTTAAATAAAATTTACGAAAAATATGAACACGTAAATAATTAAATTAAATGCAAATAAATGATTTCTCATTCAATAAATGTAGGATTTTTCAAATCCATAAGACCTAATTTGAATTTTTTCCATAATTGTGAGATTACGTTTCACATAATAATTTTACGTGAAAATAGACGCTAATTACTCGGAAGGTAAATAAAAGCACATTTAATATAATATTGAAATATTATAATCCATTAGGACTTACCAATTTTTGTTGATAATGGATAGATTGGCGTGTGGATTATTGATTCTGGCCACTACACCTGTCGTATTTTGAGGATATGGATAAGATACGCAATTAATCGCGAGATGAATCATTTTGATGAAAAGATATATCAACGTAATGTTGATTACGAAAAAACGCACGAAATTAAATTTCAAAAAAAGATTTCTAAAAGTTTTTCCAATATGGAGTATTGAATACATAAGAGATCGTGGCGTAGGAATGCACAAAAATTACGCAAAAAACGTAAAATTTGAAAATTTAAGTAATAATTCTTGCAAATTATAAACAAACGTACGGTAAAGCACAATTTTACACAAAAATTAAGCAAAAAACGCATTAATTAATATGCAAAAGCGGTTAAAACTCATTAATGGATGAGCGGTCACGTCCTTGCAGCATTGATAATCGGTAAATTGGAATAGGCGGCAAGGTGGACGTGTTCAGAATTTACATTCTGTGCATGCGTGAGCATACGACAATGAGAATCGGTTGATGCCTACAATGTGCAACGCGTATACGTAATTGTAGGGTTGCGTGTATATACACGCAAGTTGTAAATGTGTGAGTGTGATGTATCATTTGCAGGTTACGACAATGTTGGCCATTTTTGTCCTTGAATACGTCGATGTGATGCATTGGCTCTGTATTTTGTCTATTTTCGGACGGATTTCTGCATTTCTTAATTCGTATTTTTTAATCGTGCGAGTGCGAGAGAGAAAGAGTTAATTATATTTTGCGATATAAATTCTCGTAGGCGCAGCATTTTTCGTGAGAAAAGACGATTAAAATATTTATAGGTGGTTGAGACCTAGAAAATCAACTGCCGTCATAACATTTTTCGATGTTAATTATTGAGGAGGAAGTAATTATTACGCTGATATTTTTTCAAGGACTTTATTCCGATATCCGGATGTGTGAAAAAATACGTAATATGGTCAATATTAATGCTAGGGGTGGCGGAAAAATTAGTTTAATAATTTTTTCGCCTGTATTTTTTTGTGTAAGACAAAAAAAAGTGTAAAGAGAATGTTTAGTTCTGTTTTTTACTGGGGGCAGTGAATAATTTGTTCGCCGCAAAATTTTTATAGTATTGGAAATACCATGTATTGCGATATAGCATTTATTTTTCGAATAAATATTTTTTCTGTGTTCAGCAGAAATAAAATACGATGCAATTTACGGTCAGTAAATAGTCTAACTTATTCAGTTATAGTCGAAAATAATAGGGAATTATTCAGGAAAAAATACAAGTATTTTTTAGTTGAGAGTTATGCTTTGTGGAAGCAATTTTGATAGACAAATTTATTCAATCCGCTAAGAATTATTCATTCCTTTTGACCACATACCTAATTGCTCCTGCTACCATATAGTGGGTAGAAGCTCATAATTAGTGTGGTTTAAGGTCCAAGGGACCATATAAAGTTGGTTGGAGTCACACGCCTGCTCTCACAGCCTTGTAACTCACAACTGACGTTGCCTCAACACCAATGTCTCCTCTTCCTAGAGGGAGTACTCCGGCGCATCGCCTGTGCGTGGGAGACCCGTATGCTGAGCCACGACAACTACAACAAATCCAAATAAATGTTTACTCCAAATTTCGTGGGTATTGATGCAAAATTAAGCATTTTATAGTCAAAATGAAAACAAAAATGGTGGCACCCTAAGTACCGTCTGGTCAATCCGCACCAAAATCAATAGGTCTAGTCTTTGGCTTAGTATAAATGCACTTACCAAATTTCAGGATTATCTGATAAAAATTGCAACCTTTACTGTGGGAACAAGAAATGAACTTATCTATCTATCTATCTGTCTATCTATATGTCTATCTATCTGTCTATCTGTCTGTCTATCTATATATCTATTTATTTATCTATCTATCTATCTTCTATCTATCTATCTATCTATCTATATATATATATATGAATTTGAGTTATTGGTGCCAAAATTTTCCTGGGATCATGAAATGAAAAACGTACCCATCCCCAACCCTGGGGCCTAATACCGCACCAAGCGTAATAAGTAGATTTTCTAAAGAGAACATATTTAAAAACAGACAAAAATAGCTACTTAACTATTCGTATACATGTTCGGAAGAAACCGACAAAAATTACGAATACCACATAACTCGGCTGCAAATTTATCTTACCTGCACGATAGAAATTTACGATATTTGTGGAGTTAGTTAAAAAGTACATTATAACTTTCGTAGGAAAAAGGACTGAATTTTTAATGAAATATGTATAACTGTGTTGGCTTTAAAATACATTAATGGAAACGAGTGGATTGCTTTTAAAGTGATTGGTGCTGCTGGTAGCACTCGCAGTCGCAGGCATCCAGTGGCGCAAACATCTTGTAAATTTAACGTTCTATAAAAGATACACCCACAGGTACTTTACTTATATGCAGCACAGCAGCATGTTTTCTCTCTATAACAATACGACTAAATTGCAAAAAAAAAAAAAAGACCCGATGAATGATGATTACGACTGCGTTTAATTATCCCCGCTTGTGTTTTCCCCTTTCATGTTTTGCCTGCGTAATTGCAGACGTCAAAATGGCGAATTTTATACACGTATACTATAGGCTATAATATAAGAGCTTAATGGACGGTCTCTCTAATCTCTAATCTGTATCCTGTAAAGTTGGAAAATTTTAACTTCTAGAGAATAGATCAATAGAAACAGTATAAACCGAAAACAGTGTTTCCCTTTAGTAAAGTTTTTACATATTAGATCATAGAGAATAAATCAAAGAGAATAAACCGGCCTTAACTGCCACAGAAGAACATTTGGTTTAAATAAATGCAGTCGGTCAATTTTCAAATTCCTATGTAAGTATGAACCATTTCTGAGTGGGTTTCGGTCTTAAAAAGTTGTACTTAAGTCAACACTGTATTAGTATGGTAAATCTTCAATTTGCATGCATTTCATTTCAAAATTTATCTATGTGAATTATTTCAAAATTTTAGCATAGATTTATGGGACAGAGCTTATCAGTTCTGAGTTTTGTAGTCTAATATTTTTGTTGGGTACTTAATATAGTCTAGACATTTAGTAGCATTTTATATTATGAAAATATTTCTTATATTTACCTCATTTAATAATAGTCTTCAGTGCAGTAATACTTAGTGAGTGCTAAATAAAAATCCACAAATTTTGTGAAAACTGAATGTTCTGATGTTTGAAATTGAATTAGTGACAAGTAGAGTGAAGAAAGACGAAAAAGGAAATAGAAATAAATCATTGAGAAAAACAAAAAACTTTTTTCAATTTTCATTTTTGTGTTTCATTTATTATACAGTCCAGGATACATTAGAAATGATTTTTAATTAAGGTTTATATTGAAAATCTACTTATTAATCGTGTTGCGTCATGGAACAATTTGAGGGCGAGATTTTCATAACGCAAGCAAAATTTTGGCACTAATAACTCAAATTTATGTATATATAAGCTAATTTCTTGTTAACACGGTACAGGTCGCAATTTTATCCGACAGTCACGAAGCTTGAAAAGAACATTAGTACTAAACCACGAACCTGATCTATTGATTTTATTGAGAATCGGTCATAAGGTACTTCCGCTATAGTTATTTTCATTTTTGTTTTGTATATAAAATTTTCAATTTTTGACCAATAACTACGAAATTTGAAACATATATTTATTATGAATCATTTTAACCTGCTTTGAATTTTGGTGTGGATCGGCCGTATGGTACTTATGGTATGACTATTTTCGTTTTTGTTTTAACTATAAAATTTTCAATTTTTGACCAATAGCTACGAAATTTGAAAAAAACATTAATTATGATCTATTATAAATTGCTATAAATTTTGGTGCGGATCGGTCATATGGTACATCCGGTAACACTAATTTCGTTTTTATTTTGGCTATAAAATGCCTAAATTTGGACCAATAGGAACATAATTTGGAACAAATATTTATTACGATTTATTAATAACTTTTTAGTGACCACCTAATTTTATAATTTTCAAAAACCTACTTCTTCCAACGGAGCTGCTGCTGCGTTAAGGTTTTTTGTGTGTTTAATTTTTATTTTATTAAATAAACGTACACATTTCATTTTTCATACAAAGGTAACACTGCTAAAATAATTTTTCATACTAGGGTAACATTGCTAAATTATTTGAGTTGGGGGAAACAAGGAATTCGGTTTTGTGTTAGTGTGTGCGGATTGAATTATGAACACAGTTACACATGCGCACATTAACAAAACAGTCATGGTTTTTTCATTTTGTTTACATTTTTCACTTTTCGTTGCACATGATGTCATCTTTTTACTATGTACCTCAGGTTAAACATTTCAATAACTAAAGTAACTTTTTCTGAAAGGCGGCGGCGTAGAGAGGCAGAAAATAATATTATGTAGAATGTATGTGAAACTTTCTATTCACGAAATTGCATTAAAACTAGAATTTAGCAGACTGTTTCGTTTAACGAAAATTCTTTGTATATTCGAGAGTTAATAGTGGAATACATTCATCAGCCCCCCTCACACACGCTTGGGCTATAACCCCAATCTTAAATTTACAACCATGAATCAAGTTCCCATCAAGCTTCGCAAGGAAAAGTAGATTTTCTTTGTTTAAAAATCACCGATATCACCAACATGCTTCTAATAAAGTAATGTATAAAATATTTATATATTTCGCAAGAAATTATCAATATCCCTCAAATACAATGCATACGATAAAATATACTGATTAAGTATTATGTTTCAAAATACTTCATGAATGAGTCAAAAATGATTATTTTTTTGCGAATGAAAAATTATTCAAAGTTCCTAATAAGTACAACTTTAGGAAATAATTCGATGGTTCCCTTTTTGCAGTGACGAGATTTGCGGATTACATAAAAAAGAAAAACTTATGTAAGAAAAAAAAAATTTTATAGCATAACGAAGTATAGTGCAGTTGTCTACGTTCTGGTTACGAAAATGTGTACGTGTTCAAATCTAGTGTACGGTAGTAGGTAGGGGTGAGGCTGAAAATTGACTTTTTTCTAAGATCGTGTTGGTTTTAGGTTAAAACGAGTTGTTTTCTCGACGAAAGCAAGGAGATGAATTTTCCCGGACCATTATCAGTAGGGAAAAAGAGGAAAAATCACATTGAATAGCTAATAAGTTGGAAACAAATTGACCAATCAAAACCAAAATTTGTAGGTTTGATTCTTGTATAAGAGGTATTGTTTGTACCAAATTTCGTGACCATTGAAAGAGAATTGTAACCTTTATTGAGATAACGTGAAAAATTAGCACCTCCAATAACTCCAGGGAATGAATCATAATACTAATAGGAATCAAATTTGGAATAATGTTAGATATACTTCAAATCAATACCTGTACCAAATGTTTTAACTATAGCTCGAATTTAGACCCATTAATCTGCCAAAATTTCCACAAAATCGCTTTTATCAGACGTACCGTAAAGCCTATCGGCACCAAAATTGGTAGGTACTGTCCTTGACCTGAGTTACATAAGTGTATCAAATTTTAGGCTTATCGATGTATATAAACTGACCTAGCAAACGAACTATAGGCCCGATTCGGACCAAAACCAATAGGGTTTTTTCTTAAGTGAATTCAAATACGGGTTTCAAATTTCGGAGCCATCCGATAAAAATTACGCCTGCAAATGGACTAAACGCAAAAGGGGGTACAAAAAAAGAAATTAATTTTTAAAAATAGTGCCAAAATGCTCAGAAAATCATGAAATTAAAACCGTATCCACTCCCACCCTTGGATCCGAATATTCAGGTAACTTTAATAAATAGATTCTTTTTTAAATCTACTTAAAAACTGAATTTTCTAACAAAGTGATGGGAGGCTAGTTTTTGTTAAACTTTCGATGATAAATTCATTTTCCAGGGTGCTATTCTTCCTGCATTTTATTCCCTCCAAATCTCGCCTATGATTTCTTTGTTTCATTCATGACAATTATTACTCATAAAGTAGGAAAAAGTCTTAAGAAGTCCCTTTGTCTATCATTAATAAGTAATGACTGATTAATAAAAATAATTCGGGTTTTCTTCCTCTATTTTTATATGGTATTAAAGGTCATTTAGGGAGGGGAGGGTCAACAGTGTGACAGAGGCTATCTAACGAAATAAAGCCACACTTACTTGAAGAAGGATGTAAGAAGAAAAGAGGCTTCAAAATGCTGTGATTAGTTAATTAAAAATCTTGAGAGTATGTGCTCAAAACACACTGAACAGGCAATTGAGAGAAAAAAATAAATTTATTTTCACAGACCAAATGAAAATAAGTACGTAGTAGCTTATAAACTTCATATTTACAACAAAAAGTGTTTTGAAGAAAGTGTGAAGCTGTATATGTATATATTCGTATATATAGATATAGTAACGTGCAAAACAGAATAATTTCATTCCCCGAAAATGCTACTTATATCTGATAGTAACTACCACCTATAGAAATGTTATAGGACTCAGCCCTCCATTACATATATACTCAATGGTTATACTTAGATATAGCCTAACACAGTATGTAGACATAGACAACTATACGACAGCTTAATTTGTGAACAGTCACCTACCATATCAAGGAGAATGTAGCTTTCTCGTTTGTTGGCGTACATTTCGATAAACTTAAAGTACATACCTATAAGTGTTCATAAACACAACTTGAAAAATGTGAGCAAGTACTTCACATTTTTCTGCTACGCGACGGTAAATTAAGTATTATCTTTCTTTACTTAATGCTTTTTCGGTGCATAGGTTAAATATACTTCCTTGTCATTGATAAAGACAACATGAATGATAAATTCTCATTAAAAATCTGTTTTACTTACCTTCGTGAAATAATTAATCATTTATTCATTTATGCATGCGCAGGTAAACAAAGTAAGTAGATATATATACACAGAAAAATTTTAAGACTTTCTATACACCTATCTACCAATCTACGTCTAAGTTATTGAGATAATATAGATTTTGGCTGTGAATAAATAAAGAAGTCAAATTAAAAAATGATTGCAAAACAAAGTTTCACTAAGAATCCTTTTTCTACTAAATAATTAATTGATTACATCATTCATTTATTCATTTATGCATGCCTATAAGGAAAGTAGATGATGAGCAAAAAAAAAAGATCATGATTATGGGCTATACTCATGAAGGATTGATGTTTAAACAGAATAATTGTGTGGTTGTGTGCATACGCAACGCATGGTACATGCACACAACTACACACCTACACATCATGTAACACACACAAATGAGAATTACAATTGTAAGAGTTATAATTACGTGAATCTGATGATTGTAATTCTCCTTAGCTCCTACCATAGATCAGGGGCTAAGATGTTTACACCCCACAAATTTAGAACTGCCAATGTGAAAATGAGTAGACGTACGTTTTAGGTATGAATTAATAAATTAATAAGTTTAGGTTAAAAACGAATTTTAAAAAAATAAGCTTTTATTTTTTTCTAATTTAGCTTTATGCAAAATAAACATTATTTTTTGTGGAAGGTTGGCAGTAGCGTTGGTATATTTTATAAATCATGGTAGTGAGTAGAACAAAAGCTTATAAGTAATAAAGACGTCAAATTAAAAAGAAAATGAAAAAAAAAAGTAAAGATAGCATTTAAAGTACAGGTATCATCAGAAACATTTGCAGTTTTTAATAAGATTTGATCATAAATTTTTAACTAAGTAGGTATTTATAATATGAATTTTATGCTCTCTAATTTAAGGATTCCAGTAAAATGGTTTCGAGCGATGAGAATTTTCAATTTTACCAAAAACTCTCTTAATAAATGATTTTTCAAATAATTTTTTTATGATTTGGGATGTGAAAACGAATCATGATTTTTTTTTAGTGTTTCCTTTCTTTCTATATTATGAATTATGACTAAATTTGTTTTCTTTTGTTGTACCACTGCGTCCCTTCCACTTGACAGATTTTTACAAAATTTTGGCCTCGTGTTCATGTCTACCTAGGTACATGATGACATAGTTTCTGCAAAGTTTTGATTCGAAAGCTCTGTTCAGAGAACAGTATGAGTCAAGAGCTAAAACTTTGGGTGAAAACTTACAAATTTAATTACAACACTCAGTTTTTCAGTTTTCATTTCTCATAGCTGATACTAAATTAAAACCCCAAATAGAACTAAGAGCCAACATTCAGTAGAAAAGAACATATTCAGACCTAAAATTTTTAGTGAAAACTTACAAACTTAATTACAGTTCTAAAATTTTTGAATTTAGTTTTCTAAAGCCCCTTTCTCTCAGACGAACCCTTTGATCAATTTCTATCAAAATCTATATCTAAAACTTTTCATTATGTTCAAAACTAATTACTTACTTTTTAATTATCAGCTTTATTGAACAATAATTAAGTTTCATCCCTCAATGATGACAATTATTTTAATCGATTTGCAGTTTTCCCCAAAAATAATCTCCTCCAATGACCTACTCCCTAACCGATAGTAGTGTTTTTTGTAATATTTAAGGTTATAAGTACTTATCTATCAAACAATTTTTTGCCATATATAAAAAAAATTACACCTCAATTCCCATTGCTGGATTTAACTTTAAGCCTCTGAAGCCAAATTTCTCACCAATTTCCACCAAACTTGATATAAACTTTTTTGTTTTGTGTTTAAAAGAAAATGTATAAATCAACCTTAAGTTATGGCTGTAGAATTTCCACATACTAAGCGATTAAGTTCTAATAAAAAGTTCTCTTTCAAAAAACACGAATATGGATTGTGATTGTATCACATGCTTTTTTTAAATAAAAATTAATTTAGCAAAAATTAATTTTTAATGATATGCTTTTATTAAAAGTAAAGTGTTGTATGAAACCTAGCACAATAATTGTACTGATATATTTCCTCTCATATAATTCACGTCAATATATCGTCACACCCTTTATAATAATCTACCTTGTATATCACGAACAGTAGTACATTTTCATTCTCTATCGTAATTTAAGGTACACATTTCATCGTCATATTTCACCACCCTATACTTTCATCAGCTTACACATTGGCCAATGTACCCTAATTGCAGTAGTAACATCAAAGTCATTTACCTATTGCATCATACATACCTGCATAAAACAATACTTCTCAACTAACCAGTGATTATGCCTTGATTTCTAGAAAGAACTATTTACTTTACATCAGCCTTGCATCAGAAATGCATCAGCACATCACCTCATCCTCACGTAATTGAATTGGATCATATAGGTATGTCTTATTGTTTTATGTATTCATCTGCTCGACCAATTCGACAGTGATATAGTGATGCCAAATTCGGAGTCAAATCACTGCTTGTAATCAAGCGAAGTTAAGGGGCTCAATAGTTGAGTCTGCAGTGTGTGTCAATATTATAATTTTATAATTGTTACTTTGAAGTCAAATATATGCGCAGTAATTAGGTTTTAAGTCTTTTATTCATTTGTCGCTGAAATATTGTCAACAAAATTGCCCTTACACTAACCTACAGTCATAGACACACACTCACCGTATGACGATTTCTGAGTCTAAATTCACATTCACAAAAAAAGCAGCGAACAAACAACTGTAGTGAGTTAAATAAAAGCTATGATAAAAAAAAAAGAAAAAGAAAGGTTTGATTGTTCTTTTTGAAACTTCAGTCAATTTCATGGACATAGCCATAAACTTTTTTAGAAAAAATGAACGCTTTATTTTTTTTGAAGAGTGAATTTCTAATTTTTTCTCTGTAGCTATACCTAAAAAAATAGTCAAATTTTTTCATCTTCTGAGGCAAAAACTCCCTTCTATCCTTTATGGCTACCTTCATGGCAACTTCTGAGAACTGACACAGAACCAAAATCCTAAAGTGAAACTAAAAATAAACTTTCAACTGAACTAATCCAAAAACAAAAATACTTATCTTTTGCATTTTACATGCAGCCATAGACAAAGGGCCTTATTTGTTGGAAAAAAATATAATAAATTTCAAGAATGAAATATCAGATGGGATCTGAACGTGTGACTTTCTTCTATCGCTCAACCAGTTACCCCTCCACTAACGTCTAAAAAGTCGCGTGACGTCATCAAAAGTTTAAAGTTCAATCACTGTTAAACGATCGAATTTTTCTTTTTTTTATTGGATCTTTGTTAGCATCCATATGAGTCTGCTTGCAAAAACTAAAAACGATTGATGCAAAATTGAAGCCGTCAAAAGTGAACAACGAAAAGCCACTTCCCTTTATATACCTATGTATAATAGATATTATTAATATATCGATATATTTATATTTCTCCGTATATATGTATGGTCGAATACTGAAAATAGGAATTTATTCTTATTTAGAATTGGTAATTCAAAACCGACTGGCATTGTGGCCCCTACTTGCAGAATGTTACTTCTCACAGTACAGGGTATTTTTGGTATTAGTTCTGCGTATATTATGTATAAAATTAAAAAAAAAGAAGCTCATTTGAAAATGTAGCGTATATATAAAAAATTTAAACTTCTCAGCTACTAAATACCGATTCACATCGAAATAGATTCTACACCATCAATTAAATAAGAACGGTAGTACCTATATAAAGATATATAAAAAATTGGGTTATAAAATTTAATCAATAGTTTCGAATAGCTACTTCATGATTCAATAAATAAAATTTGTAGTTAGTTTATTTTATCTGTACACATATAATGTAGATATAAATACAATTCGTGGGAGTGGGGCAGCAAGGATTTTTCTTTGAAACTAGGCTAGGGGGTTGAATTTTTTCAGTAAGCACACAGCTAAATAAAATGAGAAACAGAAACAGAAACAGAAACAGAAACTGAGAGAAAGAGATATTTAAAATTTTTGATCAACGTTTACACGTTCAGAAAAATTGAAATTTTGACAAACAAAATCGAAAAAAAAGGTCATCTCTTCTTTCAATTTTTGCAAAAGAAGGTCAATTTTTACAACAATTCAGGCCAAAGAGGGGTGTCACACTACCCACTCACAGCCCTAGCCAATTTGGATTAAGGTTTTAAACTTCTCAAAATACAGATCTCAGCTCAGAGTCTCACCAAAAAGGCAATTTTATACAAGCAGGTTTTTGAAAACATGAGGTTAGAAGGAAGGAATAATTTTTATATTGTCTTTTAATTAAAGATTAATATTTTACTGATGATGAGGCATTGTAGAATCATCAGTTCATTAACTGAAAGCAGAAAATAGATTGAATAAATGATCCTCAAATCTGAAGCCAACTATTTATATAATTTTGCTTCAATTTTACATTTCAAATTCTTCAGCTATTTTGTTCTGCCACAGTGTTACCTGAATAAATATTTAATGTATACTTTTGAATTGTATAACTTAGGCCTACATAACTTATTCCTAATTTGGCTAGTTTAAAGTGTGATGACGAAGTTGACTTTAAGAAATAAGTACAATAAAAATAACATAATTTTCTATCTCCACAGACTGGCCATAATTTGTCAGAGACAAAATCGTATTGGCCATAAAACACATATAATTATTTACTCGTCATCGTCTTTGATGAGAGAACAATAATTATTGTCACAACTGCGTAACTAAAATAATTACGTTATCTTTATGATAAAAATCATTATCTTTCGAAGCATTATATCTATTTTCCTCTCTGTTTTATTTATTTTTCTCATCGAAGATAAACAAAATTTATTAGGTCTACGTTTTTTCCCCCAGTATACTCCGCATCAATGAGTTAGAAGTCGTATAAGATTAATGAATACTTATAGGTCCTACAACTACGTATAATTCAACATTGCTATAGCCTAGGCTGATTTAAAAACCTCTCTCTGATTTTAGATTCAAATTTTCAATTTTTTGTTGTACTTTTTTCGTCGACTTAATTTTTATCATTTACCATATGAGTACGAGTTGCGTAAATTACTATTATTTTTTTTTACAAAAGTTTTGTAACGGCATAAAAGAGATCTGTTAGTACCAGTTGATATTATTTTCTGGAGTTACCTCTCTATCAAGAATACTAATGTCCAAAGTGAATAGTGATATTACTTGAGAATGAATTAATTAAATAATTTATTATCTACACTCTTATGATGGACTTCAAGTTCAGGTAACAGACTTTAAGAAAATATTCGAACACAAAGAGTAAAATCTCAATATAATAAAATAATAATTTTGTTCATTCAATAGTACAACTATTGTAAGACTGTTCAATACAAGTTACGATTGTATGAAGCAGTTAAAGTACAAATATTCTGTGTAAAACATGATTTTATTTAAAAATCAGGGTTTATGTATTTCCACTGTGATTAGTACAAAGTAGGGATTTGCTGAATGGAAGGATTCGTGTATTCGAGCGACTAGTCTGATGAGGTCATCAAATACTATTAGGTATTGTCTATATGTAAAATAATTAAATAAAAAGGGAAGAATAAGTAGATAAATTTAAGAGAGAAAAAGAAAAAGAGTAAATGTAATGCATGGATATTGTTTATGAAATAAAATAATATCGCCTGTGTGTTCAAATATAATCGTCTACATATTTCTTGGCTGACTATATAATTATGTTATAAGTATACTCATAGGATTATAGTTATACTCATTAATTCATCCAATATAATTATTCTTTTCGAAAATGACAAAGATTCGATAAAATAATTTAGGCTCGTTAGTTATTTTTCAAAAGACTGTATCTGAATCTTTGTAATCTTATAATTTTTTCTAAATTTGTGGATACGTCCAAAAAAAATTGTATTTTTATTAGCAAGGTGCGCATTCACTGAAGCTTATCTAAGTCTATCTTTAACAAAATTATTTTATTATTAATTTTCTGATTAAAACATGAATAAAACAGTCGATAAACATTGTTAAAACAATAATTATAAGTAGACAGATATTACAGAAAAACAGAAAAATCAATTTTTTCATATTGTCAATTTACATCGAATATTGATTTATTTTATGCATCACAGTGGCAGATCCGGGAAAGGAGAATTTAATTCTAGCTGAAGGTCAAAAAAAAAAAGGCAAAAATTTAAGTGAAAAAATGAAAGTACGGCCACAGAATCCAGATAAAAACCGTCTTTGTTAAAAAGAAAAAAAAAGAAGCTCAATTCCGCAAAATTTTTTGTTATCCTCTCCAAAATGACGCACTAGATTCGCCACTGATTGTCTCTTCCACCCTATACATTCCATTATGTTATAAAATAAAACGCTTTTTCTTTTACTGGAAAATTAGATATTTCCATTGATTTCTTATCGCTGTTGGTAAAATACAGGTATCTAATGGATCTGCTAAAGGTATAAACTTTAATTTTTCAACAGAAAAATAATGTTTATTTCATTGTAGGCTAGGCCAATAGACTAATTTTTTCGATTACATAATTATGTACCTATACTTATTCATGGTTCTCGTGAAATTGAAAAATAATCAATTACTCGTATATTTTTTTCTTCTCGCTTTCCATGTGGCCTTGGATTGAGAAAACTTTTCAATTTTGTATTTCTGCATTTAGATACAGGAATATGAAAAAATATACACTTATTCTGAGAATAGGCTACCTAGTTCTAAACTTTTTCCATTTCTCCAAACTATGTAGGCTATAGGCTATCTTGAAAGTTATTCAACGCTTGGGGTGAATACCAACGAAAACATTTTCAAACCCTCGTTGAAAACGCGGTATAATCGGCTTTCATTTTACTTTTTTTATTCGTCGGTCGTAAAAGCATTTCACCCTCTATTCAAAAAGAGCAAAAAAAGAAAAAAATGTAAATGCGTTTTGTTACGAAAGTTAAACTATATATATTTCGGAGCGAGCAACAGCAACACACTTTTGTGTTCGCATTTTCATATCGATTTTCTATCTCGAACTTTTAATGAGCACTTTTTATTTTTTCTCTCTTCCGCCCCTACTGTTCGCTTACGCTTTTCCTTTGAAAGTTATTCGACTCATTAATTTCATTAAATATTCGTTATGTATATAGTGTAATATATAGGTATATATCCTATGGAATACGGGAAATTGTGACCGACACACTGTCTACTACGAAGAAAATACTTTAGATAACTTAATAAGCGACGAGGAAGGATTTCCCATCGAGGTTGATTGATGGGGAAGGTGGCTGTCTCGAATTTTCTTATGATGCAGTAAAGCTCGTTGGTGTTACTGGTAAGTTTTTGTTTAAGTAACTGAGTCCATTAAACATCTTTCAAAAATTAAAAAATACGTTTCTAATAAATTTTCCTAAGTAATCACTGTGTTCGTCTGTTCGACATGGCAAAAAAGAGCTGTATCCAGTGGAGATTCTATGCAGGTGGGCCAAGGTGGGTGTGGGCCCTTTCAAAACAAATTGTCAAAAATGCGGAAATTGAATATTGATAAAAATGATTTGAAAATATACAGAATACGGTAGGGAGCGCTACAATTATGCGCCAACCTCCCAGGGATTGGGCCTGTTCTGCGCCAAGTCTATTTTATAAATATACGGTTCCGCGCATTTTATCTCTACGGTTACACGCACTTTGACAATACAGTTCCATGCATTTTTCATGACCTAAGGAAACCTTTGGCACTATTTTTGAAAATTCATAATATGTATTTATGTTTGTACCTATGTATGTATGTACTTACCATTTCTATTAAAACGATACAGGGCTTAGCTTAATTTTTTTTCATAGTCACTAAATTTAGATCAAACACTAGTACTAAAATATACCTACATCAAACATTTTAATCAAAATTTTGATTTTCAAGAAAAAATAAAACATTGTGAAGTTGAAATAATTATTTGTGATACAAGTACGTAAAGTAGGTGATTTTGATACAAGTGTGATGCTTGCATCACGAGCTGGAGGCGATTGATACAAATCATACGAGTAACAATCACCTACTTCGTACTAGTGTCTCATACTATCCTTTGCAACACTCTTCCCTCCAAAAAAAATTTTTTTAGAACTTCCACTATAAAAACGTTTTTGTGCTTATTAACCAGAAATACGTGAAGTATGAGATTTTACTCCAATGTAAAAAAGTAAAATTTCACACATGTGCAACATGGGAATGGCTAAAATTATTAAATCATTGTCTTGGCTGTGCATGCGCACTGTGTGTTATTTAACATTAGGTATGAAATTTCTGCACATCCGGATTTTGTGAAAAATTGACTGTCAAGTTACCACTTCAATTGAACTCAATATTTCAATTTTGAAACAAACCTCGCTTAACACTTGATAATTTCTCAGCCTCTATTTAATTTGGTGGAATTTGCATTTTATGCAATTTTCTAATCATTCACAGCTGCATAAAAATGAATGAACGAAAAGAACGCAAATTAATAGAAACTTCGCCATTTTTGAAATGTAGAAACTCTCCACTTTCAATCAATAATTCCTTAGCCGATATTTAAGCTGGAAATCTAGGGTTAGTACTGCTGGATAGAAGAGAAAATTTTTTAAAATTTTTATTCCATTAAACTTTTTTTCATCCTTAGTTACTTGAAAATAAATGAACGAAAAAACACAAATTAAAGGAAAATTTACTGTTTTTGTATTGCTTAAATTTATTAAAAAAAATTTTTTTATTGGTGAAATTTTTGCAAAAAATAGTATGTGACGCTCGTGTAAAGTCGGTGATTGCTTCTCGTATGATTTTTAACAGTTGCCTTGGGCTCGTGCTGCAAGGATCACACTTGTATTGAATCATTTACTTTGCGGACTTGTATCACAAGTAATTATTTCTAGTTGAAAAATTATCTACACATCATGAGAGCTATGAAACCACATCTAAATTTATTTAAAAAAGATATCAAATGTATAAAAATTTAAATTAAAATTAATAGTTATTTGTGATACAAGTGGATAAAGAAGCAGTCACTTATTACGCACAAGTGTCACGCACTACTTTTTGCAATAACTCCTAAAACAAAATTTTACCAATAAAAAAAATTTCTGAAGTGGTGTCTAAACAGTATAAAAATGGAAAATTTTTCATTAATTTTTTTTTTTCGTTTGTTCTTAAGTAACTAAGGATGAATAAAAAATTTGGTAAAATGTGAATTTAAGTAAATTTTCTCTTCTTTCCAACCTGAACACTTCCACGTTTTCAGTTTTCCAGTTCAAATATGGGCTAAGGAATTATTGATTGAAGAAGAGAAGTTTTTAGATTTGAAAAAAATGACTAATTTACTATTAATTTGCATTTTTATCATTCGTTTATTTTCATGCGGCTAAAGACGATTAAAAAATTATATGGAAAGCAAATTCGATAAAATTTCTCCTGTTTCCAGCAATACCCCAGCTCTCTGGTTTAAATATCCGCTGATGAATCATTAAATCATTGAAGGAAAGAAGATACGTTTCTAGATTCGAAAAACCAGTCAATTTTCCATTAGTAAGTGTTTTTTCCGTTTATTTATTTTCAAACAGCTGAAGATGATTAAAAAAGTAGATAGAAATTTTGAAAATTTTATCTTCTTTCCTGCAACACCAACCCCAGATTTCTTTCTTAAATAGAGGCTGAGGAATCATTGAGTGATATCAAATAGGTTGTTTCAAAATTGAAATTGTCATGTTGTGTTCAATTAAAATCGCTGTTTGACAATCAGCTTTTTACGAATTTAGGAAATTCTGCGTAATATTGTATAAGACATAGCGCGCATGGGCAGCAAAGAGCGAATTTTGATAATCTAATCAAATACTAACCTGCACATGCGCAAAATTTTATTTCTCAATATTGAGATAAAATCTCCTACTTCACCTTTACGTTTAGTTATTATGCCTGAAAACGTCTGTTCTTGAAATGGGTTTTACAGGCCTGTAACCAAAGGGGTTCAGGTGGCAACGCCCTCCCAGGAGACGGCTCTTGCTCCCTCTAGCAAAAAATCAAAAATTAGATATATTTTGCTCTCTAGGCTTCTGCATACCCTGATGATACCCGTTTTTTTAAACTCCTCACTTTTGTGACTATTCAATATAGAAAATTTTTTGTGATAACTGCAACGTTAATTGTTTGATTCACTATATTTTTTTCAATTTTATTTGGTATTCAAGATCGTATCACCGTAAAATGAAAATGTGGTTTTCAATTATTTTAAAATTTTTTGGTTGATATTGCTGTCCTCTCCTCCCACCCACTATATTTATACATAATATTAAATTACATATAATAAGACATAATAAACCAAGGTAATATGCAGGCTTGACGACGGACTTTTTAGGTGTTTATCATTTAAAAATAAAGAAAGTAGAAAATTAAGTAAATTTTCTTGAAAAATTTATTGAAAAACCGAAAACAAAATTTTTCATTCGCTCCACTCGCGAAATTAGCTTCTCCAATATTATTAAACTTCTCCGATAGATAAATTCGAGGTACTATATAGAACACAGATGTGATTTCAATTTTTTGGAAGACTCGTAAATTTTTTTCCCCGGGTCCGAATTTTTTTTTACGACAGGTACATCGTAATATGATGGGTATATTTGAGAAAAACAAATCTTACTCTCCCCAATATGGTTTTTTCCCACTCTAAAATTTCATTTTGGTTACTGGGATGTTGCAAAAATATATTGATTGAACTGCCATTTGAATGTTAAAAGGTACTTAGTTCCTACTTGGATGATAAGCTTTGCTCGGAAGGGATGCGACAAATGTAACATTCACAGATGCTAAAAACATATAAAAATTTCTAACAGTGGAACCTCCAAAACAACTGGAAATATCCTATACCCTATAGTAAAAATTAAAATTACTTAGCCTAAACTTAACAGCAGTTTTTAATTTAAAAAAGAATGCTAAGAATCGGATCGGATGAGATTAGAAACCTTGGATTTTTACAAAAACTGGGTTATTAAAATTGACTTAATAGAGGAGTTAGGGGTGTGGGGAAGTGAAAATTTTTCATTCCCGACAAAAGAAAACTAATGACGCTATTTTCCAATTTAGACCTAATTTCTTTTATGCATGTATGACATGTATGTATCAGCTAAATTTTTAGTTCACGGTTTTGAGAAAATTACAAAAGGGATAGGACTGAAATTTTCATGAAAAGTAATCCTCATATTGGTGCGGTAGTTTCCGAGAAAAATGGAAAAGTAGTTCTTCCAAGATTTTGAGTAAATTATAAAAGCTGAAAGAGGATAGGGCTGAAATTTTCACTACACGTAGTTTTTATAAATAGCTCAGTCTGAAAGAAATTTGGTGCCTATTAGTTAGATAATTTTCGAGAAAACTGGAAAACAAAAATTTCCTTGAAGAGTGGTTATTCTGGAATTTTTAAGAAACTACAAAATAGATCAGTCTGAAATTTGCACGATAGATTTTCCTTACAAATGCGCAAGTCTGTGCTCATTCGTTTAGTAGTTTCATATAAAATTGGAAAATAATTTTGATTTACGAGTTTGAGAAAACTGCAAAGGAGATCGGCCTGAAATTTTTACGATGGATCGTTATTATGAGTGCAAATTTGATATAAGTTGGGGCCTATTGATTTAGCAGTTTCCAAGAAAAATGTAAAACAAAAATGAAAAATCGTTGGAAAAAAGCAAGTCAGTTGTGTTACTCAAAGTATCTTTTTGTTATTTACAGCGCAAGGGATAATGAGCGTCTTTTCTGTATTGCGTTAATTTAGGTTTCAATTTTTTTTTTTTGCATTTTCATTTTTTATTGTAATATTGTCAATAGAAGTTGGCACACTGGGTTTTTAAGCGAAGTATCACTGCGTCAAAGTTTCTTCTTTTGATTTTTCGTTCTGGGCATCCATTATCTAAAATTATCAGCTGAAATTAAGGTTAAGTTACTTACCAGAAGATACCGAGTCCACGCACATTTTTTCTATTGGAAGAAACAGAATAAGGAGCTCGTTAATCGTTTTTGGCTTTTTTACTCACCGTCAGTTAATAAATTAGATTGTTACATTTATGTAAATTTTTTTAAAGTTCAACCAGTAGGCTTGTAGGAAATGCAGTTAGGTACTGTGATTGACATTGTTATTACACGAATAAGTTTACGTTAAAAACAAATTTTCAGGAGATAAGCTTTTATTTAACTCACTACAGCTAACCGCTTTAGCTTCATGCGAAATAAATATTATTTTGTTGCGGAAGGTTGGCTGCAGTATTGGTATATTTTAAAATCCCAGTCGGCAGTAGTGAGCAGAATAAAAACTTAGAATGAAAATTGGAAAGAAAACAAAGATTCCATCAAAAATAAATGAAAGCAGGCACTCGTGCCTTTTTTTCAGCACGATTAAATAAATGGCTTAAATTACAAGAAAAAGAGTCTAAGTTCCAAGTTTTCAGTACACAATAGGGTGGAACACGGCTGCAGATGGGGAAGGTTTCACTTTTTAACCCCCTCCTCTTTGCACTAGAAAAAGTGTCAATTCCGCAGGTTTTTCTCTTCTTTTAAAATTTTTTTTCTGAAACCTCTCCGTTTTACACATCATTTATCGACGGCAGTGGAGTGGAACAGAAAAATTTCTTTTGAATTTTGTTGACAGGTAGGCTAAGAAATTGTGTTACTTAAGGCTAGTTGCTAATAGTAACGCATGTAGATAGGTGTATAAGTATATATTTTCATTAAAAAATTTGAATAATTTCCATAGAAAAATTCGTCTTGAAGTGTTAAAAATGTAAGGTGGAAAGAAAAATAAATTTTTGAATTTCCATAGCATATTAAGCTTCCATTTTCCTTTTGAGCTAAAAATGGAGTATAAAATTCAGAGAATAAGTAACTAAGTTTTAGTAGTTTAAAAGACAAAGCTACAGCATTTAATAAGTTAGTAGTAACTATAATTTTGGAAATTTCTAGATAATAAAGAACAAAAAACTTAATGTTGTCTTAGGAATTATGAAGATATCAATATTTTTTTTAAATAAAATTTTACTTGCTATATTTTTTGGCCCAAAGGAAACTTTTGAGCACAGAGTACAATTCGACATCAAAATGAAAAAAATTTAAAATACATATTTTGGTTCTACACCCTGATGCAGAATAATAACAGGTATTCTGTAACTTACTAATTGGAATGATGAAAATAACAAATGTTAACTTATTTCGTTTTGACTTTTTTATGTTTTAGGTAAATAATAAAAAGGCTGGGTATTGACGAGATATTCTCAAATTACTGGTAACATAATTAAACTTATAGCTGAATATAGATGGATAAGGCGATTATCCTTTAATAGTGCAGTGATGAAATAGTAGATTCGTTAAATAATTCCATTTGCACTGTTTTTTTGTTCTTAAACCAAGAACTAATTGCTCAATTTGATCCTTTTCTAGCGAATTATAAAATCGTAGGTGCAAAAGCTACATCCACAATTTGAAATAACTTAATAATAAAGCAAAAGATGTATTATGTAGTAGATTTCAATGTCCTTCATTTAAAATATCGACTTATTAACCGCTGTAGCTGAACAAATTGGTGTATATATTTATATATGACATAATCTGCTACAAGTAAGTAGGTATTGAGGCGTCCGAAATCGATTCCTGCCACAGTCGCCATATTTTATGAGGCATACGAAATCGATTCCTGTCACGTGTCATAAAGTCAACCTTTAATGTATAGTGGTGTTTAAATGCTAATGACGTCACAATGTCCTAAAGTTAGGGCATCATGCAGCCGAAACACTGAATCGAGGGGTCTTGAATTGTGTTTTCAAGACATTTTATTTTTTTGACTTTGACTATGTCCTACGGCTGAATTCTTTTTGACTTGAATTAAACTTCTTCAGATACGGCAAAACGCAGCTTACATTTGTCTTCATACCTCAGCAAATTAATATGACGAATTAGCAATAAGCTAAGTTGTGTGAAAAGAAGAGCCTAACAAAGTTTCGATCCATACAAGGTTCGAAACTTACAAAAACGAACAGCAGAATTATTTTGTCAAAGACTATAATTACAAAAGATTTATAGTGTCAACAAAGCGGAACAAAGCAAAGTGTGTAGCGGAAAAATAAAAAGTTAAAAAAAAAAAGCTATGACAGACAACAAGTAGGGGAAACCATCAGAAAGTTGTTGTGTCTTCACCTAATTGTGTGTCTTCATGAGTGATGGTTTTGTTGTGTAAAAGACTCCTAATATGAAACTTTAGGTCTCGGAGCTTTTAGTTGAAAGTGAGGGTGAGGTGAGAAAATTATTAACATAGATGGAGTCAAATCCACTATGCGCAAAGAGAAGGCTCGACGCGGCCTTTAAATGACAGAGCAAAGCAGTCATCTTGAACCAAGCTTGTCTTCAATACACCAAATTTCCCTCCTAACAGATGCCAGGAACTCCATCTGATCATATTGTCGACTGATACTTCACCTCGCAAGTGTTTTCAAAAGATCGCCTTGAAGTGCGATGTACAACTGGCGAAACTAGAAATGACTTGTGTGTCGTCACTACTAATCCTTCATGACGAAAGAACATTCCTAGTTTGCCTTTGTCTTCAACTGAACCTATCTGGAATACCAACTACCATCCTAGTTGTTTTCAAGGTAGATCAGATTGAATCGTATTCTGCATCTCGAAGATGGTACACATATTAAATTGCCTAACTTGAGGACTTAAACGTACGACTTGTGACTTGGACCTGCTCCTATCCGCCTACACAAGAAGGACTCATTTGCAAAGACGAACCCAGTACCGGGTGTCGCCAGTGCAAAGAAGAGATGGATTTAAAAATTAGAATTCGTCTTCACAAATCAGTTCTTCTTGTTAAGGAAATTTCCCCACTTATTGTCTGCTAATTGCCTTCAAACATACGATGTCGATAACATAAAAAGCGAGAGGAAATATAAAATGTCTACAGCCAATAAGATTACAGAAAGCAGAAATATATACGTCGACATACAATAGGCTAAAAACGCACGTGGATGACTGATAAAATAAAATATAATAAAAATATATTAATGACTGCAAACCGCAAGCAAAGCGTGGAAAGAACGGAGATAAAGCAAAAAGGTTGGCTGCATTCATATCCGTCGATGGGTTTTTACTTTCATTCAATTCGTCTACATTTAATATATGTCTCATGGCGCCAGTCTGTCGGATCGAACCAAATTATTGTCTAAAATTGTCTGAATTTGGAAGAGTCGTTACTGAAATAAAATATATTATAATTGCCTGAAAGAGAATTAGATTTTATTTCTGTCTTCACATCTTCATCTGAATACGAGTTCAAATTCGGATAATATAATGTCCGAATTCGAATTTTGTCTCTCAAAAAATTGTCTTAAATTGTGACGTCATTATTTTGTCAGAATTTGTCAAAAAATAATTTTTATTTGAAGGTCCAGATCTCGGACTTCTCAGTATATATACTAATATACATGAATGACATGATTTATGTTTAAAATAAAGTGACATATTCTAAAAGCAGCCAGATATATTTTTCTTCTTTTTTTTAAATTTTATATCTCTTCTTTTAAATACTTTACTCATAATATGTACCTAAGCTATAAAATAATATAATTATGTAAAATATTGTAACCAGTGTACGACAATGTAGTGAGTTGAAATACACAGGAACTGTATCTATAAAAATACATAGTCTGAAGACATGGTAGAGTTAGTCTAACTTTGTTTGAAATGTAAATTGGGCTATGTCATTTTTTTTCTGCTTTAATCTATATTCCTACAATGAGAGCATATATTATTTTCTCATAATTATACACCTAAGCTTTATAAATTTGTCTGAAAATTTTTCATCAGTTGAATGACGATAAAAACCTTTCTTTGTTTCCAGCAGCAATAAGGTAAAGCATTCGACTCAGTTGCTTCGGCAGGAAGAGGGTAAAAGTATGGAAGGTTGCATAATTACTTGAATGTGTTCAGTCTGAACTGTTGTTCGGTTGCGGGCTGTGAACATGCAAAAATCAGAATTATTCCAAATTGACTAAAGTTACTCAGTACTTATTATTAAGCTCTTCAATCAAAATTTGAGTTAGAAAAATTTTTATTAATTATACCTATTTATAAGCTTGAACGCAGAGTTATCGTAAACATACACGGAGCCTTATTAATCGAAAGTGTATAATCGTGTGATTCCGTGGGATTTAGTCATCTGATGAATACGAATACTTACACCACTGCCAAAAGTATCAGTGTGAACAAAACACAAACTTCCAATGAACAATAACTTGAAAATTGTTAGCATTCATTGAATACAGGAGATTCAACTTGATTTCATGGAGGAGTGACAATACTAATAGAGAACTCAACTGAAGAGATGAGTTGATAACATCTTATATCACAGAAAAAAATTGGCAAAAAATCAGTCGAATTTTCACAACCATATTGGGTATGTAACTTGAATTATGACACAAGGGGTTAAGAACAGATAGGTTTAAGGTGTCACTAATTCATGCGATGTGATGCCTAAAACAAAACCATTTAAACTGCAAAAATAACCTCATAACTTGAATCCACCTTTTATTTAATTATGTGCTTAGACTTGAAGAACTGTTTTAAGAAAAAACGAACTGTTAAAAAAAATGAAATGTGTGCATAGGAATTATTTAAATTTTTGGATGATTCGGTGATATAGTTCCTAGTTTCTTGGTTTTAAGAAACAACAGTGCTAAACTTAACATTGAAAGTGAAAAATAAAATTTTTTATTGCTGTTTGCGAATACACTTTAAATAAGTCTGGGAATCATCTTGAACTTGGGCAGTTTTTAGCAATGTAAGATGGATAAATCTTTCCCAGGGGCCGCGCGAAGCGATGTTATTAGGGGGGAGTGTAACCGGTAAATTTGTACAACACAATAACATACCAAAAAAATTGGAATTCGAAAAAGAAAAAAGAAAAAAAAGGTCATAACCTCTTCCAATTTTTATAACAGCTTGGCTCCATACACCCCACTCCCCCCTCTCGCGTGGCTCCTAATCTTTCTCTAAAAGGGTAGGAAAGAAGCTCGAATTAACAGTTTTCCCAACAGATACGTAACCATTCCTATTTATTTTTAGCTGATTACCAAAATTTCGGAAATGAATGAAGAATTATGAAAATCACGCACCTCAAGGAAATCATTACCAATTAAAGAGTAAAAATGGTTCCAATAATATTAGGGTTCATTTACGAAGCGAAAAAATTATTTCATTTCAGTGTTATTTGTATGTCAGATGAATTCAATTTTCAATAGGATTCAATGACGTACCATCGTAATCAATAGTGGACAAATGGGGGTATTGCCTCAGCTAGAAAAAAATCTAGAGATTAGGCCCACACCACTCCGTATATGTCAAAGCGGACTTTCACTTTCCCTAAGAAGACCAAAACGTCTAAAATCCTGTCCCTCTATTGAAGTTTGAAACGAATGTCGAATTTTTTATATAAAGAGTTACAGTAAGTAGGTACTATCTTAAATTTAGATTTTAATTTAAATAAGCTACTTACCTAGAACATTTTTAAAGCCTTTGAAAGCGTTAACTGAGGGTAAGTACAGTACGGATATTCAAAAGATGCCTCGAGGTTCCAGACTGATTAATTTTGGCTGATATTCAGATTAGGCTAGTATATGGGCCACAAATTTTTTAAGCTGGGCTGTGACCCAACCTCACCCAACCTTGGTTATGCTGGTGATGATATCTTACGAAGGGAAACAAGTACATCTGAAATCCAAATAGCGTCCTGATGGCTCATATTGTGAGTGGTAAATTACTATTTAATTACCATAAAAGTATCCGACGTTGCTTAGCAGTATAATAATTCACACAGACCCACATATACGTGTCGGAATTATAAATTAACCAGATGCCTTGATATGATATTATGAAAAATAAATGATTTTGAGTTAGACTCAAATACACGCATAGCCAAATATATTTGTAAAACTGATCACGTGATAGCATTACGGAAGTGGCTTTTATAATTATATTATACCTTATTCAATTTAAGGACGACATGACATCACACGTAGGTTGTTGGTAAAGGGGAAAGGAAAAAACAATAATTCACAATCACCTGGCCGAGAAAGTTATAAATTTTAAATTTCAATGGTGTGTTGATCAACCCCAACTGTGCTGTTATGTGTAACTAGCTTACTGACGTCATGTAGTTCTTAAAGTGAATAGAGTAAGTATATATTCTAGAAAAAGTTGAAAGTTGAATAATTTTCAATTTATAAGTTCTCACACATGTCTATATGTAGATATGAGCTTAACTTGTATGTACTTACTGTCAACAATAATAAAATTTTTGTTGTCACTTTCATTTTTTTTAGGCAGGTTTTCTATGAAAATCTACTCATTAATAAATATCAAGTTGCTTCATCAGAGGCAGATTTAAGTTTTTTACACCTTAGGCTAGCGTTGATTTGCCGCCCTTGACAGCAAATAATCAAGAAAAAAACTGTACTTTTCTTTATCTAGTTTGCTTAAAAATGGGGTATATTATTAAAATTGGCCCCATGGAGCTAAGGAGGAATAGCGGTGGGGGTGAAGAAAGTTATCGGTTTCATGAAGAAAGAAAACGACAACTTTTTCCCATTTTGACCTAATTTGTTTTAAATATATACCTATCTATAATACAAGCTTTGAAGCGCCTCTCAGTGATGCTTTGGCTTGCTCTGACTTGAGATTTTTACTGGCATAGATGTGGTAACACTGTTCAATTCGTTATTTGGTGAAAATAACAAAAAATTTTTTTAATCAGCGCATGCATATTTAATTTTGTAAAATAATAAAGGGGAATTTTAGGCGAATGAATTTCTCGCCTTTGCATTTATTATAGAGATGTATATTTATTGAAAACGCTACAAGAAGGGATCGGGTAGAAATTTTCGCAAAAAATAGTCCACAAATTTGAGCTAGGTCTGATAGGTGTTGGGAACCTATTGCTTCAGTTCTTAGAAAAAAGGTTGTTCCATGATTTTAAGAAAATTACAAAATTAATAAAACTGAAATTTTCAAGATACGTAGTCTCAAGTTTGGTAGATGTTTGATGCCTACTGACTTAATTTTTTTTTGGAGAACAACGGAAAACAAACATTTGTAGGAGAAAAGTTCGTGTTTGCAGTTTTGAGAAAACTACAATAGAGTGAAATTTTGATGGTATAAACTTTTTGTGTAGTGGCAGAATTGGTGAAAACTTTCTATCACGTCACTACTTAATTTTCAAGAAAAAAAAACGCCGCAAAAAAATGTAGATAGGGTTTTGTGGGTTTACCATTCAAGGTGCTCAAGCAATTGTGTTTGTGTTAAATTTCTTAAGGAAACCTTTTTGTATTTATGGCGCAATGGGCTGTGACGCAAGGGTTGTGATCCTAAGGGGCGCTTTATTCTATTAATAGCTTTAATTGTAAATTTGAGGAGACGGGGCATTTTTAAATTTTTAGGTTAATAAAATATGAGTCAAGATTTGTTTCAGAATTATTTTATTAGTAAAAGGATAACTTAGCCTAATACAATTTTTGTTACGAAAAAAAATAGAAGGAAGAAGAAAGAGAAAATTTCCTAATAATTCTGAAAATTTACGAAAGTTTTCCTTCAACGTAAACGAACAGCTGCATTAAGCTACCGCGACCAGACAAAAAACAAAACTATATTGAAGTTTTGCGGCATTTTACTTTTCGTCCCTTTTGTATAGTGCCGCTTCCAGTATCCACCGAGGTATTCGCGTTAGTCGACCCCTTCTAAACGTTTTTTCCCTTCCTTTTTCGATACAACGTCGAAGAAATTGTTTGTGCGCAGGCCACGCCTGAACCAATGATACGTTGTTAATGACGTGACGTTTCAACCGTAATCGTAATACCGTGATATATCTATATATACGTGTATACACGTACCAATACATGCGCACATAACGCAATCATCGAATATATCAACACAGTAAAACGAGTTGGTTATTTGACGGGTCTGTGGTGGGGTATATGGCAGAAATACGGTGCTATCGTCGTCGAGGGAAACATTCGGTCGTCAGTGGATAGCGTGGCGGAGTATCGAATCGAACGGCTTTGTGAGTAGTTCGCTCTTACCGCCTGGTGTAATTTTTTTTCTTTTTCGTTTTCTGTGTGGCGTGCTAGCGGCGACGTTCGTCGTGGACGGCTATATCGTTTACTCACGCACACACACATAAACAACGGTAGCCCCTCGACACTCTCGACGTTGTTTGTCTTGTTTTCTCTCTCACTCACTTTGTGGTGCTCGTTCCGTGTTACTGTGTGTACGAACGCGCGCGCGTTCTCTCGTTCGTCAAGTTATTTTTTGGTGTGTGTTTGCTGCTGCTGTTGCTGCTGCTGTTCATATCGGCTTCTCTATTCTAATCGTTCGTTCGTTCGTTCGTTCGTTTTGGTTCGCTTACTCTTTCTGCGTTCACTGGCGTTCGTTAGCGCGGTGTTTATACCGTTGTACATGGTGTACGCATACATCGTGAAAAACCTTAAAAAAAATGAAAAAAAAATAACGCGCGTTTACGACGTACTGCTTTTTGTACGGTCATCGGTTTCTCGGAGAAATCGAGGAAATTGTATGAATTGAAAAAATTTTATCATTTTCAAATTATTTTTATAGTTTGTTTATTATTATTCTGTATTGGGGAAGTGTACTGTGTACGAATGTACGATTGGCGAGCGTAGCGTTATGTAATAGTGTACTCGGTTTTCTTCAGGATTGCTTTTTTTCCTCTCTTTACTGCGTTCGTAACGGAATCCGCTCGTGGTTAGTGCGACGTTGCCATTTCGCACGTGTACCTTGTGATTACTTTTTTTTTCTTTCGCAATTTGATTTGTGAATGTCGAGAATCGTTTTTAATTTGCATTCATTACATTATGGGGTGTCATCGCTGATATTGGAAATTTTAGACTGAACACGAGGAATAGGGTAAGACGTTATGGAATTTTTTATTTTATTTTTCCCTTTTCCTTTTTACTTTAACCAGTGTCCTGGTACAAACACGTATGGACTTGAATCTCAATTTTCGTTCAGCCGACTACGTGGAGGGGATACTATGGTTGATTCGCGGGACTTGCTTCTCTTCCTTCATTGCCCTTCTTCCTGTATCATCTTTTTTCTTCATTCTGCCTGCCTATCTCTGTCTCCTTTTAATTATTATTTTTTATTTCAATCGTTTTTGACGAAGGTTTTCTTAATTTCCCACACTCTTCCAGTCGTCTTACTTGGACAAGTTTCTCGTTGGGGTACATCTGCCTTATTTTTCTCCTCTCTTATGTTTGTATTATATATTTTTATATTTTAGCCCTTGTTTTGTATGTAATGTTGTTCTCAGGTACCGGTACATGAACCCTCGAATTTCTGTTGTACCTTCGTGAGCTAGGACTGTGATGAATGTTAGTTTCTAATTGTAGAGGAGGGTAAAATTGAAGCCGGCCATGTGAAATGTGAATGGAGATGAGTTTAAATAACACACTACATTTTCATCCTTTGAAAAGTTGTAAATTTGATCGGTTTGTTTTCGGTTTTTACTTTTTTCTTTGTTTCATTTTTTATGTTATGTATCGATATTATTGTTATTTTAAAGAGAAGTGTATACGAATTTTTTCTGTAGATACTTTTTCGTCTCCCACAGCTCAAGATTTCAGCTTTATGTAACTCCTATTCTCGGACTCGGTATTATGTGTCGATAAAAGATTTTTTTCCATCATCCTGTTTAAATTTTAAATGTAATTCTAATCGAAGTCTGAACCTTTTCAAGCCTTTTATTTATCTTCAGAATAGAAGAAATCAGCAATGCTCAACGAATTTGTTGTTATTAGCTCTGAAGTGCTAATTTCGAGTTTTACGATGAAACTATCTAGAATCTACGCCTTTTGTTTCGACTTTTACTCAAGCCTATCCTGAAAAAACAACTTCGTAGTGTATATCGGTTCCTATTTTCGATTTTACAAATCCAGTGGAATTTCTAGTTTCAGATTACTCCGTCAAGGCGTCAACCTCATTTATTTGTGAACGGTTTTAACTCATTGTTCTATTCTGTTTGACCTGAAAAGTTGAGGAAGGGGAAAAACTGTTCTATTAGGATGAAAACAGAAAGTGAGTTTAAACCGTCCTTTACCTGACTAACGTCCAGTAGCGTAGTTAGAAAGAATGCCCTCTCCTACGAAACTTCTTCAACTTCTTTAATCTCCTGCTGTACTCTTCCAATCCCTCTCACCTCAAAAGGTGCTTACGTCCGTTGAAGGCTGTCGTGCATTGCATTGGTTTTAGGGGTGGCAGCTACGCTCCGGTTATATCGACTTTGAACTTGATAAGTAATTAGAAGATACTCTTATTACCACTATCCCATGCACTGATGTCAACTTCTATGAATGAAAATACCCCTTTCTTCGTAAGTTATTGCTGTATAGTGTCTGAGCTAGGGATGGGCTGCTCCGGAGCAGTCTGGTTTGTACTGCTCCGGTGTGATTAAGTCTGTTCCCTACTCCTTTGCTCCAAAGACTAAAACAAATTTTTCTCAGTTTTTTCGTTGGTTTTTATTATTAGCAGCAATTGAGTTCAATTCATATCATTTGCCATTGACATAAGATAACAAAATTAATTGTGAGAGAAATGTTGGATTTGGAGAGCTGAAATTTTCATGAGTTGTTGTAGTTTGTTGGCTTAAAATTCTGTGGAAATTTTAGCTCAATCGCACCTTTCATTTTCGAAATATTGCTGAAGTTCCGCCAACTCCTCAGTTATATTTAATCCTTATCATTTTAATCATTCAGTCTAAATAGAATTTCAGCGATATCTCGGCAACCGAAGGTAAGATTGACCTGTAATTTTTAGTGATATCGAAATTATGTTAATTAAGTATCCGGTGAAAATTTGGTTAAAATCATACCCTTGGTTCTCAAAATATCGCTGAAATTCTGCAACTAGATTTAGGTCATATTATTTTCATACGTATTCCATGTAATGAAAAATATCGAGAGGAATTATGAGAGAACTGTTAGTTGTTGAGAGCTGAACTTTTCACGGAATTTTCAGCTAACATACTACAATATCTCATGAAAATTTCAGCTTCTTTCAATTAACAGTTGTCTTATAATTTCTCTCGATAGCTTTCATCGCATGGAATGGAAATTGACGGAATTTAAGCAGTATTTTGAAAACAAAACGTACGAATTAAGCCAAATTTTCATGGAATCGTTTATCAACATATTACATATCTCAATGTCTCTATTTTCATTCAATTTCTGTTGATAACTTTGATTGTATTGAAGGGAATAAGGGATACTACTTCTTCATCGCATGAATATTGATTGCTCAATCCAATATGGTTAGGGTAACACTCATTTTTGGTTCAATGATTTTTATTTTAAATTTGATTGGAGCAGTTTCGGAGCAGGAAGCAGATTGAAAAACCAGGAGCAGGTGAACCAAGTTTTACAAATGAACAATTTTGCCCATCACTAGTCTGAGCTTCCTTTTTTTTATATGAAAAATTGCCGTGTACAAAAATTCTGTGCAGCTGATATAATTCTCAATCTTTACCGCTTATAAGCCTGTATGTAGTCTAGTAAATCTGTTTAGAGGAGAAAATATCGTAGCAGTAATGTTAGTCCTGTCGTATTCCTCTTTGTCATTCCTGTATATTCTTGTTCGCGGAAGGTTGGCGGGAAAATTAGTTGTGAAAAGCGTAGGCTATGCCAAGGCGAAGGGTAAAACGAAAATCACACCTCGGATTTCCTTCGTATTTATTCTCCCCCTCCTGCACATAGAAAACGGGCGTATGTATTATGAAGACCAGAAAATATCGGAAGGGAGTGTAACATCCCCTCTTTGCGTACGTTTTTCATTAGTATTGAATTATCTGTTGGGGTGTGGATGGTGAGGAGGAGAAATTTATTTTTCGTATTTTTGGATGTTGGTGTTGGCGTGAATGAGCTCGAAAAGAGAGGAGGGTTTGTTATTTTCGCTGCGATGCGAAGTATAAGAATCAAGCATCACAGCTGGGTGAAAACTGAAAAGGAAGATGTTCGAATCAAGTTGACATTTTAAGATTTGGGAATAGGAATGGACTGAAATCCGTTTTATTCTCCGCTCCTACGCTGTACTTCCGGTTTTATTCGAAGCATACGTTGAAAAATTTTCTCCGCTTTTTTATAATGGTGTTTGAATGGACAAACTTTTTGAAGTGAATGTATGATTTTGCGTGGCAGCGTTGTTAAAATGCTCCGACTGTTACTGTTAAAATGATGACATTTAGGAAATCGAGATTACTGTTAATTTGATGGTATTTTCAAAGAGGCTAAGACGTCTTTAATTTTCAGTGACGTAGCTAGGAGTGTTACTGGGAGGTTGGAACTCCCATTGTAGTTTTGAAAAGCTTCTCCAGAGGAGAAACCGTATACAGTTTATGGGGTACCTGGTCCTACCATGTTTTCCTTAAGTGAAAATATTGTTCTTAACAGTCACTGACAAATTTTGGTCATAACGCTTGTCTTAGTAAAGTTTTATCTTTTTGCAAGCAGCAAGCGAAGCAAGCGAAAAATTTTTGGAATCTGGGAGGCTAAAGTAACCTCCTGCAAAATTATGGTGAAACGAGGGTCCTTCCCCGCAAAAAATTATCATGTTTTTCTGGGCACGTATTACCTCTGCCCTTTGCATACAGTTTCTTTTTTGGAAAAATCTGTCCGTTTTAGGAGGCTTAACCCCCAGTACCCCGCTAAATCCTATGTCTTACTAAAGATTTCATGAAACCTAAAGAAGATTAAAATTTTAAATTTTTTGTGGTATATAAATATCTTTTGACTTTAAACCACCGCCCTTTCACCCATTGGTCAGTCCTAGCAACGCTGCTGTTGACCTTCGTCTCTCCAGTTCATGTATAGGTAGCGGGTGTCCCCAAAACACCACGGATTCTTGAATTCATCAGTGATGCTCATTAAGTGGTTAAAATACTTTATATAGTATTGGACCAGTAATGTTTCATAAGATCCATTTACTTTTTAATGTCAAGACATGCCGGTGAAAAAGTAGGCAACCCTAGCGTACCTTCTGCTTATTTTGGACGTTTTGTTTGAGTTCACCAATTTAGAATACATTTGATGATGACATCCCTCAAATTCACAAGGATTGCGTACATAAACACAAAGCAAAATACGTCAAAAGGTACGCTCTGGTTGCCTATTTAACGTCGACATGTCTAACTAGGAATTATCTTTCTTTACCAGTCCAGTACTGTATAGTTAAAGTCAAAATATGAATATCTTTGCAATATTCTTCAAAACACAATTTATTTTTCTTAAAAGCAACAATACTTGGAACTGATAAAGTAAGTATCATTAAGGTTGCGGATTGAATCGGAGATGTTGCAGTCAGAAGACTCGAATAGGAGAGTAATACTAATTGAGGAATTGTGTTGCAGGTAAGTATTAAAGGAAGTAGTAGAAAGAAATTTATTCGAGTATTGAACGGCCGACATTTCTATTTTAAAACTACGCCGATTACTTTTTCATAAAAATTTTCAGGCATATGGAAAATCAAAAATTCTCTTTTTTTATGAGCATTAGATGAAAATTAAGCGTACCTACTGGTTGAAATCTAGAGATAACAAGATCAATAGTTTTTCTCTATTACGAACTATAAAATAACTTTTTACCGATAAAAATACTGTGACATGTTTTTTTAGATTCAGGTCAAAATGTAGAAAGGCATCCCGTTCCTATCCCACATTGAATCTTTCAGAGTAAGTCAGAAGCCGCGTGAGGGGGTTGTAGGAGGTGAATTACCCAATTACCTTTTTGTAGTACAAACTGTTGGTAAAACTGATCTGTAGTCCTAATAATTGAAAGGACAGATATGACGTTAGAAAAGAAATAGATTCATATTCCTTTTATCAATTTTTGTTCCTTCTTCGATTGTGTTGGAACGTTCGGATTCCTGCACGGAGTCTTCTTCCATTCTGTCTTATCTTCATTAACTAAATTATGATACGTCTCGTTTTGCATTACGTTCCTTGTTTACTTTTTGAGAATTTGAAATTATTTAAATGCTTTGCTCCTACGTCTGTGAAGCACCGAGCTAATTGTCAAACTGAAGCAGAATCATAATAATTTTATGTTTCGGTACAAAAGTAAATTTCTTTGTTTTACTGTTGGCCTACTTTGCTAGTCTCTGTTATTGACGATCTAAAAAAGTGAAAGATAGAATATGTGAGAATATGCGACTTTAATATGTTTTATTTCCTCACCATCAGTTTCGTGTGGGCAGTGGGCACCACTAGGATGTCTTTACGGTATATTATATGAATTAAAGTTGAAGAAAAGAATTAGAAAAACGGATCTTCCTGGCAGACTCATCAACCTTAATGGCATATACCTAGTTGACCAAAAAAAGAAATAACAAATCGAATAAATGAGAAGTTTTTACGAACGATTTTATGACTATTTAATAGTTGCAAGTTATTTCGTAGCGCAGGTAATGTGTCGTGCAAACGTGTGTATACAGTGTATACGTACATATTTGCTGATGACCAGTAAACGTTTAGTTTTTATCCTATAACTTTCTTAGTAGTCGGTGCTAGGTACGTAAATAGACTGGTAGCTGAACCTGAATGTACGCCTGTTGCCGGGTCCACATGTGGTAATTTTTTTTCTCTTACGACGTCAGTGAAAATAGAATACGCATCAGTATTATTTATTCTATATTTATTTATGATGACTAGATATTGTAGTAAACACCTTTTGGGAAGCGATAGTGACAATGTCTTGGTAAACTTGAGATGATTAGGTGAATCTATTGACGAATGAAACATGACTTGTTTTTATTTTTATTTTTGCAGTGCATTAATCTTTACACTTGTTACCCAGTTTGCTTGTAAACGGGGTATTAAAATTGACATCATTGTGGGGTTAGGGGTGGGGGTCATGAAAATTATCCGTTTCATGAGAAAAGAAAACGATTAGTACCATTTTCTCATTTTGACCTAAATTTTTTTCTGTGTATATGTATATGTATGTATGTATTGCCCCAAATTTTGGGTTCCCGGTTTTAAGAAAACTACCAGGTGGATATGGCTGAAATTTTCACGAGAGATAGTTTTTATACTGGAGCAGGTCTAAAAGAAGTTTTTTGGCCATTGGTTGATCGGTTTCGGAGAAAATTGGAAAACAAAAAATTTCTGGAAAAGTCGTTTTTCCGGGATTCTGAGAAAATGACAAAAAGGATCGTGCTAAAATTTACACGATAGATTTTCCTTATGATGCTACAAGTATGTTGTAAGTTTGGCGTCTTACAAAAGATGATTTTCATATTGAAGCAGGTCTGAAAGCAGTTTATGGACTATTGGTTGATTATTTTTTGACAAAACTGGAAAACAAAAAATTACTGGAAAAGTCATTTTTCTGGGATTATTAGAAAGTGGGAAAAGGTATCAGGCTTAAATTTTCGCGATAGACTTTCCTTATGTTGGTGCAAATCTGTTGAAAGTTTGGTGCCTATTAGTTCAGTAGTTTTCGAGAAAAATGAAGAATAAAAATTGCTGGAATCTCTCTCTCGCTTCTCTCTCCCCTGTCTCACCCCTGTCTCGCCCCTGTCTCACCCCTGTCTCTCCCCTGTCTCTCACTCACTCTTACTCTCACTTCTCTCTTACTCTCACTTCTCTCTCTCTCTGTCCATTAGAAAACTTGGTTTTTCAGCAAAACATCGCCGGACCAGAGTTAATTTTTTAAATTAAATTCAAACTTGGGTTCTTATAATTGTAAATGTCGCTACTCATTAATGTTACCACTGAATTTCTTCCTTGCAAAAGAGCACTTTTGAACGGTGTAGAACTTATAACATATAGTTGAATCTATGGAACCGATTCGAATTCGATTGAATCATTTTGATTCCTTGACTGTGTAGTCCCAATATTGTGGTTTGACTTTTATTCGCTATCAAATTTCATAGTTCGAAGGAATACAATTGAAAAGTATGGAAGATTCAAGGGTTGAGTTTCGGTGATACAATACATTTTGGGTAAAATTATTATTATTATACTTATAAATATTAAATTTATTGGTATTTTTATAATATTTGGGTCAAATATATTAAATAAATTTATTATCATTTGATGAATTTGATTTTTATATTAATTTTATTGTTGTTTATTTTTATATAATAAATATATGTAATGTTTATTTTTATTATAATTAATGAATAGAAATTTATTATCATTCATATATTTGGTATTATTTGAATGATAAAAAATTTTTTATTTTAATTTGACAAATTAATGTTATTTTATTATTTAACTATATTTTTAGGAGGTTTTACCTTCAAAATATGAGTGTTAATAAAAGTTAATAAATGTGGTGGGAAGTATGTAAAGTCGAATTTGAGGGCTAGTGACGAGCAAAAGCGAAACTATATCGTGGTGGATTTGATTTTAATATTGATCTTGTACCTTCGCTATAGGTCTCGTCCTAATAAGCCATGGTTTCAGTCTTGCGTCAGTATTCTTAGTCTTGGTCTTGGTCTTGTTCTTGCTTGGTTGGTCTCTTGCTCTTACCTTTACTTAAGATTAACGGTGTGCAGCATGAGATAACTCTTAGTTAAGCTAATCTATCAGCAAAATTCGGGGGTGTTACAGTGTTTTTCTTTGAGAGGGTAAAATTTCAAAACTGAAATTTTTTGAAAGGAGAAAATCCAAAAATAGAAAATAGCCAAAGACAGTGGCGTAACCAGAGCACAATTTTAGGAGGGTGGTTTGACGAATTTTTTTAAGCAACTGTTTAATGACGATTATTTTTTGAAGGCATGTGAGAATAAAAAAATTTAGGCCGGTGTTTTTGACGCGAAAATCCGCCATTGGGGGAGTTGATTATGCTTGTTGAAATTTTTTTTTAATTGCGGCCAAAAAGTGCTGCAGTTATGTTTCAGTTCTGGATTACAAGTTCTGCCTATTTTTTAAGAAAGATGCGGATTACTAAAAATAAAATAAAAATTAAGTTACAAATGACACTTTGTCTCCCAATATTTTCATTGAGGGGACACGTTATACTCCTGTACTCGCTTACGCCACTGGCAGAATTCACTCGACACATACCAAAAAACCGTCTTTGTTCGAGGTATTTTTAAAGAATCACGTAAAGCATGAAGGAAAACTGAAATTTGCATGGTTATGATTCAGCCCTCAGATCTAGTCTTGCACAGGTTCTGCTTTGTTATTATAGTTGTGCGGCGTCTGTGCGGTTGAAATATTTCTGGCTGATGGCTCAAAGGAATTCTCCTTGAAAGAAAATTCTGCATAGGTATTTTGAAAAATTCATAACATTCTGTTACCATGCTATGAAAATTTTCCATGATTCTGATGCTGTTCTGGTTCATCGATTTTCTTCAAACTTGACGGAAATGTTTAGTTTGACTAGTTGATTAAGTTTGCGAAATTTGAGGTAAATCGATCAACCAGAACTGCATTCAGAATCATACAAAATTTTCATCGTACGATACCATAATGCTATGGATTTCACAAACACTTACCTTGGCTTAATTTGGGGATTGCGAGAATTTTGTGCTTAATATGTACATACAAATGATCTCGTGCGAAAAATAGATTCTTTAGAGAAAAATTTCATAAATTTTAAAAGACCAGTATTACATTTTCACCTTCAAGCTGAAGTTTCATAATTCTATACAAGGCAAAAGTTGAAAGCTGAGCTCCATTTTCACAATTCTCGCAAGTGATAGCTAAGATGGAAGGCTTTATCATTTAATTTTCGTTCTTCCCCTTATTGCGTGGTGTGGAATGGGTTAAAAAATTTTTTTCGTCATTAAGTCTTCAATTTTTTTTTTGTTTACAGTTTTATACTTTTTTATTTGCATTTCTCCTTTTGTTCACTCTTTACTTACCCGCCGTGCGTTAACTACGTTAATCAGACGTTTATAAAAATGGAAAAGAAAAAAAGGGTGTGGGGTGCAAGAGTGAGAGAGGGTGCGTTAGTTAAATGTGTAGTTCGTACGCATGTAATCCGAAGTTTGCTTATGTGAAGTTATCTCGAAACACCCTTTCGGCTTTTTCATTTTTCGAACAATGCGTTTCAAAAGGTCGCTGCTGTGTCTGACGGCAACCGCGTTGATATAATATCTTTTTTCCACTCTTTCCTTCCCTCTTTTTCTGCCCCTTTATGTCTCTCTTCCCTTCATGTACAAAAGTGCGAAAGATACGAATTTTATCGAAGTCGCACAGTTGGCGGTACGCATTCAGTGTTACCATCGCAATTCACTCTAAAATGTTATACTATGCGTCACGTGCGTTTTTTTTTGTTTTTTTTTTTCAAAGAAACGTTTAACTTGCAACCACTGCTTTTTCTCGAGCGTTCGAGACTTATTAATGGCACGTTCTCACCTGTCGTTTATGGGGTGGAGATGAAGAGACGGCGATAAATTATGTCGTATTCTGTGTGAGATAACTTGCTGTGTTGGTTGGAATTTTGATTTTTGTGACGTTTTTTCGTCGTCGTCTACCTTCCCGGTTCTCGGCAAAGCCAAGTCGCTCTCTTCAGTAATCTGAGACTTCTAGTATGCCCATCGGAATCACTATTTTGAAATCCGTTAATGAGAGGATTTGAAGAATTAGTTAATGTTGTCTCGTCTTTTTCCATCAAAATTATGTGCGGGCTCATTCTGGAAGGTCCGGTGGTGTTATTACCTTTTTTTGGAGGGATGGTGGGTCATCTGGACCACGTTAAATTTTTTGGAACAATTTAGGAATCATATGCTCTGTTTGATAGAAGTACTTGATTCATTCGGATGTGGAGAATACTGGAGAATTTCATCAATATATTTTTTATTTGTTAGGTATATCTTTCGATATTATCCTAAATCTCAAGAATCAGGATCACAGTATTCTTCGACCATATACATAATGGACTGCGCATACTGATAAAATTAACATTGGCTTATATGGAGACACCATGAAGGCGTACATTTCATTCAAAAGTTCCCTTTTTGCAGGATTTATCAAATATACGTCAATTGATTAAATGATTTGGAGGGATTTTTATTGTCATTTTACAGAATGATAATGTGTTTAAAATGAAATAGCTTCATTTAATCTTTTTTAATATTTTTGTTTTAGTTTTTGGTGGAGTAAAATAATGAATAGCTTTGTAAGTTAATTTCATAATTTATATTTGCAAACTTGTAATATAAAAACCCGAATTTACAAATGTTGATCTTCAAAGTATTTTAGCCATAACTAAATTTATTTCAAACCAAAAAACTTGGTTAAAAATACCTTCAGTTTGAGAATTATGACTTTTTAATATTGTGAAAAGTACAGTTTGATAAGGGAAGGATCTTTTGAATGGACTGTACGTTTCATTTGTTTACCTTCAACATTTTATCAGTATGCGCAGTCCATTATGTATATGGTCGAAGGCAGTATTTAACTCATTACTTCATTAGTCATTAATCATAAAAGCATACACAGCTTAGGCTTAGTAAAATTTGCTAATAAAACTTTCCTATCCTTTACTTTTAAGGATAATCCCAATTACTAATGGATCATCTTAAGAATGTGAAATGGATCTGTGGAATACCTTGTCGTGAGAGATATTCACACTAGAAGGTCTTCAACAGTATTTGCGTGTTCTGCCACTTCATACGGTTAAGTATGGGAGAGCCAAATCCTCGGCGAACACTGGCGATTTTTGAGCCGGTTCTGAGAGTTTATATACAGGATTTGGTACACGCACACAGACACACATGCATACGTATATGTACGTAATTATGTCATGCGTTACGTCGTTTCTTGTCTCCGTTGAGGTGATAAGAAACGACGCAGTGCGTTTGGTACCGGGTCCTGACATTACCGAGATCATTATCAGGTAATTGATCTCAGCCCGTACAATATATCTTACCTGTACGTACGTACAGGTACGAACATACAAACGCACCAGTGTAATTTCGTTTAACGTCATGAAGACGATTATTGCCAGCCTTTGGGCGGCGACTGTCGTTGAGGGGTGTGAGCCCCTGTTACCTCATACGAGTAATGTCCCCACAGCTACTCCCCCCAGTTTTTGCGCCGCAAAAATGATGTCGCGTGCCTGGGGGGACTTAACGAGTTTACTGCTGCCTCTGGTCTTTCTCCCACTTAGCGATGGCTGAGCCTACCACGGTGCCGACGCATTCATAAGATTGTTTGCGTGCGTCGTGTCGGGCCTGGTAGGCGTCCCTGTTGGTGTGTCCCCTACGTCTAGGCGGTCTTTGTGGTGGAGCTGGACGGGTATAAGGTCGGGAACAGTAGGAGAGACGAGGATCGGACATGGTTATGGGCCTTGGCCTTTTGTACATCGGGGAATTTGAATTCCCCGATGGCTTATAGGTCAGGCTTAAGGCGGGGGGAGGGCATGGTTTTTGCGCCTCTTCCGCCGGGTGTTGCCTTCTTGCTTCCAATTTCGCCAGGGCTGAAGACTCCGAGGGTGGGTTTCCCACTCCCAGTGTCTTCTCCGGCGATTTCGGGGGCAAGATTAGGGCAGGAAGGGGTGCGGACATCATGTTAACGATGTCCACAGCCGACGTCGTGTCCATTAGTAACTCGTTTTCAATTCTCTCTATTTCTTTTTCGTGTTCTGTCTGTTCCTTAGTCTTTATAGGCTGAGGTACAGGCGGAACTACGAATTGGAATTACTGATTTGAAAACGGGGTATTAGCTGGGGACGACATAAGGAAGGAAACAAGGTAAAAGAGAGAAAAAGAGAAAAAATGGTAAAAATTATTTTCGGCGTGTTCTAGTCAACAGCAGAAAGGCGAGTGAAAAACTTTGCGAGAATATTTTCGATCGCAGCTTTATTCCAAGTCGTTATCTCGTTTCAGACATGTTCGGAGGGGATAGTGCATTGAATATTCTTTAGCTGAAAAGTTTTCCTGTTCAAATTGGTTAAGTACAAGCAGAGTTAAGCGTGTTTGAATTTTCGTACTTTGAATTTTGTATTTCACAAAGGAATGCACTCTTCGGTTGTGACGTCACGATCTATTGAATATTTTGTTATCTGTATTGTTTGTCAATAGAAACACGTTGCAATGTTTTTCTTCCGTATCGCACGTGGATTTGTTTATTCGTGTCGTATTTTATTTGTACGCACTTTTTCTGCTTATCTGAGGAATTTCTTTTGTTATGAATATTCCCAGATTCTCGTACGTATTTTTATGCGGGTTTGTATTTTTCGCAGCGGATATTAACTTTCGTGAATATTTTTAGTTTCTCCTTGCTAATCTCTCGGATTTTCGAGTTGGAATTTGGTTTTTTCGCTTTCTGCTGCCAAGGGGACTGCCTCTTTTTCGTGGGCATAAGGGGGCCGACGGATCGTATTGTATTTTGACAATCTCGTCACTAAACTTCACCGTTTTCTTTATTTTTATTTTTTCTTCTGGTGATTTTTGTGATTTATCACCTTTTTTGACTGAATTGACCTCGATTTTTTGTGGTTGTGTGGTTTCGGACTGTACAGTCTGTTTTTTCTCTATTGTTTCCCTGTCTGTCGTCTTCCTTGTTGCTCTTTGGAGCATTTTTCTGTCGTCGTTTATAAGGTACGCAGGTTTCAATCTGTCAATTGAAATCGTTTTTTGTTCACCTGCGATTAGTATCACAAAATTCTTGTCATCTCGTGATACAACCTTATAAGGACCGGCGTATGGTTTCTCCAACAAAGATCTTATTTTCTCGTCTCTGACAAACACATGAGATGTTGTGGCCAAGTGTTTGGAGACATAAATCTTTGGTTGGCCATGACGAGCTGCCTGTTTTAAAAAACTACTAGTGTCAGTCCGTATGTTTTGGACGAGCGTTTCGGGGCTAATTTCTTTCGAGTGGGTGAAAAAGTCCCCTGGTAGGCGTAACTCTTCGCCAAGCGCTAATTGCGCCGCAGAGTGACCTGTGTCCGTTTAAAGAGCAGATTGAAGGCCCAAGAGGATGGTTGGTAGTATGTCAACCCATCTCTTGGTGTCGCAAGTCATGATGGAGGCTTTCAAAGCTCTGTGCCATTGCTCAACTTCACCGTTTGCTTGAGGATGGTAAGCTGTGGTGTGATTGTGTTGTGCACCAAGCTTCTTAGACAGCTCTTGGAAGAGCGAGCTTTCGAATTGACAACCCTGGTCTGTGATGATGACTTCAGGTACGCCATAGCGGGCAATCCAGGTGTCGTATAACCTGGCAGCTACTGTGGGAGCTGTCATCTCATAGAGAGGAACTGCCTCAGGCCATCGGGTTGCTCTATCAATCATCGTCAACAGGTATCTGTGTCCTTGGGATGGGGGTAATGGACCCACCAAGTCTATGTGTATCGTTTTAAACTGCTCCGTTTGTTTGAAAGATTTGAGAGGCCAACGAGTGTGTCTTCCTACTTTGGACTCTTGGCAATTCAGGCAACTGCGAGCCCATTTGTTGCAGTCGTACTTCATCCGAGGCCAAACAAATCTTGATGCTACTAATCCAGCAGTGCATTTTGGTCCAGGGTGTGATAGATTGTGCACACTACTGAAAGCCAATTTGCGATACTTTGTCGGTAAGAATGGCCTATTCTTGCCTGTACTAATGTCGCATGTTAGTAAAACATTAGTACCAGGGATTTTCCTTTGTCTCAATTTAAGAGCTGTGTCATCGTTCGACAACAGTTCTTGCAATTCTGCATCCCTTAACTGTTCTTTAGCTATTTCAGCGTAAGGTAATTGAGACGGTGCCGAGATGGCTTCGATCCTACTAAGAGCATCAGCTGGAGTGTTGAGTTCTCCACTTATATACTGGATGTCCGTAGTCAACTGTCCTATGTAGTCCAATTGTCGAGCTCTTCTCGGGGAAGCTGGTTCTGTCTTTTGCGTGAAAGCATGTGTTAGGGGTTTATGATCTGTATACACAGTGAAACATCTACCCTCTAATTGGTGCCTGAAATGTTTCAACGCAGCAAATATTCCCAGTAACTCCCTGTCATATGTGCTGTAGTTCTTCTCGGTTTTTGATAGCTTTCTGGAGAAGAAAGCGAGTGGTAACTTCTTGTCATTGTCCTTTTGGTACAGTGTTGCACCAATAGCAAAGTCGGATGCATCAGTTGCGACACATAATGGCAGACTTTCATCTGGGTGAGCTAGTAGAGTTGCATTTGCCAGTGTTTCTTTTATTTTTTTGAAATCTTTTTCAGCTTCTTCTGTCCAGTCGAGTGGAGTCTTATCTTTTTTCTTATTTGTTTTTATTAATGCAAACAGCTTACTTTGTTCAGCTGCAGCATTTTTAATGCAACGTCTGTAGAAATTCACCATCCCCAAGAAGCGTCTAAGTTTTGCAATGTTTGAGGGTTTTGGGAATTTCAGTATGGACTCTACCTTGGTCTTCAAAGGGGAAATGCCTTCGGTCGAGACTTGATAGCCGAGAAAGTCAATCTTGGATTGTTTGTATAAACTTTTTCCAACATTGATGGTAAGTCCAGCAGCGTGTATACGTTGTACGATGGTTCTTACATTCTTCTCGTGCTGTTGCTCACCGCCTTCTGAGCAAATGCATATATCATCCAAATATGCATAAGCAAACGGCAAATCCATAAACAGTCCATTGATAAATCTTTGGAAAGTTTGTGCAGAATTACGGAGTCCAAATGGCATTCGATGATATTCGAATAAACCAAAGGGGGTTATGACCGCTGTCTTTGGAATGTCCTGTTTGGCCATTGGAATTTGGTGGAATGCCCAGTTGATGTCGATTTTTGTGAACATCGTTTTACCCTTCATATTCGCATTGAAGTCCATTATGTTTGGGACTGGATAGCAGTCAGGAACTGTTTTGGCATTTAAGGCCCTGTAGTCTCCAATGATTCGCCACTCTCCACTGGCTTTTTTGGTCATGTGGATCGGGGAACTCCATGAGCTTTTTGAGGGGTGGCATATGCCTTCTCCTATTATGCGATCATAGTATTCCCATGCTGCTTTGAGTTTATCAGGCAGTAGCCTGCGGGCTCTAGCATGGCAAGGCGGTCCTTTAGTTTCTATGTAATGAACTGTGTCATGTTTATAGGTCGGATGCCTGCGAATCGATGGTTGAGTAACTCCAGGATAGTCTGACAGAATCCGTAGGAATTGTTCGTTGACTTTCGTGCAGCTGGATATGTTGGTGTCCAGTTGGTACGCTAGCGTTTTGCCTTCCACCCATAGACCAGTATTATTGTCTATGATTTTTCCATTTTTGAGGTCGATGACCAGGCCGTAGTGCGTGAGAAAATCTGCGCCTAGGATCGGAGTTGGAACGTCCGCAATTGTGAAGGACCATGTCATGTCTCTTCGCAAACCGATGCTTACTTTGCTGGATTCTATTCCGTAAGCTGGAAGGTTTTGACCATTCACAGTTTGGAGGTAGTATTTCGGAGGAAATGCCTTTTGGTTCTTATTTACTGGCAAAATACTCAAGTCAGCACCTGAGTCTATTAGGTAACGTCTCCTATTTGTCCTATCCTTGATGAACAGGCGGCGTGTATACTTTTTCGAGGGATCTTCAGCCACATAGACAACCCCTCTTTCCAGTTTGACGACTTACTGTATGATTTTCCCCACGATTGGCATCTGTTGTTGCACTTGGTGGCTTCTGCGCCAAATCTATTATGAAAGAAGCAGGATTTATCGTCCCAGTTTTGAGACTCGGGTTTGGGGGACGATGTTCTTCTAGGGGGAGTTGGACTCTGACCCCTTGTAGAATTGCTCTTACGGTCTCTTGACCTGGATTTCCTGTCGTTGTTTCTATTATTGCTCCTGCTTTTCGAGTGGTTGTTACTTCTACTGTTTTGTGAGTTGCTGTTATTGTTCTTCTTCTTTACTTCACTAGTCAGCTGAGCTATCTGGGCTCTAAGCTGGGCTAGTTCTTCGGTCTCTGCTGATACTGCACTGATCGAGGACGTTGATCTCGAGTGTTCTAATGCGCTATCGGCACTCTTTGCCAAGAAGTCTAGGTCCTCGGAGTTGTTGATCACCGTGGTACCTATAGCTGCCAGACACTGCACTACATGTTGGGGCAGTTGTTTGCAGAACTGGTTTCCAATGACTCACAGTGATACAATATTGTCTGCCTTCTGTCTTAATTTGGCCATGAAGGTGGAGGGTTTATCATCTCCAATCTTCATTCCACCCATAACATCGTCAATAATTTGGTTTTGAGTTTTACCAAACACATTTCTAATCTTCTTGCAGAACCAACTGTATTTATCTGCTTCCGTTGGAGGGCATTCCATGAAATCCGGAATGCGGCGTATTATTTCTGCGGGCATGTTGCTACAAATGTGAGAGTACTTCTGGTTGTTTTGTAGGTTTTCTGTTTTAAAACGACCTTTGAGGAGAGTTAACCAGAGTTCCACCTCATTTGGTAAAAATTCTGGAATCTCAATCCTCCGCCTTTGGACCACAGGGTTCTGCAGAGTCTGCATCTGCAACAGCTGTGGTAGCTGTGCGAGTACTTCAGGGGTCAGCTGTGGCTGACCACTTCCCCCTGTTCCTGGCTGATTTGACGATGGGTTCGTTGTATTTTCATTTCCATTCGGCATTGTTGTTTGCTGTACTTCGTTTTTATTTTTGGCAAAGGTTCCACCAGACGCCGTCGGTTGTTGGTCTGGGGTCAAAGGGTTGGAGTCTTGGCTCAAAAGACGACCACTTCTCAGGGTGCGAGCTGTTGTCTCGTTCGGATTGACTACAGCTCCCAAACGCAAGGCTTCTGGCCTCCGGATTTGTTTTTGTTTTTCCGGAGTCTCAAAGACTTCTGAGTCTCTGGTCGAAGCTGGAGGAGTTGGCGGATGAGGGCAACTCTGTTCCTCCAGGTCTACTTCTCTTGGTTCCCTTCCGGCAAATATATTTGGAAGGGGGGGTTTAATTTCCCACTTTCAAAGTCTGACCTCTGCTTCGACAGCCAAAGGTGTCTAGGTCTGTAAAAATATTTGTATTACAAGCGAGTAACTCGCCTGCACACCGTGCCTCTTTTTAGAAATAGCGCAACGCGCCTCCAGACACCCACGACGTAGCCAAAAATCACGTCCGGGTCACCACTGTGGAATAATTTGTCGTGAGAGATATTCACACTAGAAGGTCTTCAACAGTGTTTGCATGTTCTGCCACTTCATACGGTTAAGTATGGGAGAGCCAAATCCTCAGCGAACACTGGCGATTTTTGAGCCGGTTCTGAGAGTTTATATACAGGATTTGGTACACGCACACAGACACACATGCATACGTATATGTATGTAATTATGTCATGCGTTACGTCGTTTCTTGTCTCCGTTGAGGTGATAAGAAACGACGCAGTGCGTTTGGTACCGGGTCGTGACATTACCGAGATCATTATCAGGTAATTGATCTTGGCGCGTGCAAATCCTTAGCTTCATTATATGTGGGCAACGACGTTACTAAGTTGTCCACATATATATTGTTGGCGTGTTTTTTGTAAAATTCCGGATTCTCTTGGAAGTGATGCGACAGAATGGCCGCCAATAAGAATGGCACTGTCACAATTCCAAAAGGAACACGTTGGAATTGGAAAATTACTGTTTTCTCCAGTTAGCAGTTTCTGTGGATTCAGGACCCACAGAAACCTTGTTACATCCCGATCAAGGGGGTGTAACCCTATTTGATGGAAAGCTTTTTTAATGTCGGCTATTATGGCATATTTATCCTTACAGAAAGACGAAAGTATCTGGAGCAAATCTGGCAAGAGATTTGCCCCTTTAAACATGCAGTCATTGATCGAGTGCTTTGATTGTTTTGTCTTTGCTGACTCGTCAAATACTACCCTGAGTGGTGTGCTTTTTGTTAGGTCCAAGATCCCTTTATGTGGCAGATAGTGTACAATATCTGGCTTGGATTTTGGATCTACTTTCTCTATCATTTCCAACTTTATAAGTAAGTTGAAATATTCGTCGTAACGTTGGTAGAACTCGGGTAGCTTTTGTAACTTGGGAAGCTGATGCTCAAGTCTTTTGAATGACAGGTTAAAATTATCCGCCAACGGTGGTGGATAGTTTTTATACAACCATCTCATTTGGTAACGATTGTTTACCAATTCGACATTCTAATAAAAGGGTTGAAGAGCATCAGCTTCCACTTGAGCTTCTACCAAATTGTGAGATTCGATACCAATGGCATCCAACCCCCATAAATTCTCAACCTCTTGTGGGATGGTTAAGAAGATAGGTGTGAAGATATCCACTTGTTTTTGATTTTGGATGATACCTCCCAACATATATCCAAACTCTGTCTTTATCAAAGTTAGAGTTGGAGAAATATGCTGTACATTGTCACCAACGACCACATGTAATCATTGCCTAACAATAAATCAACCGTATGCTCATCGTCTATCTTGGAGAACTCAATTCCAGAGTATTCCGGGAAACTTTTATGAAATTCTGACAAATCGGGTTGTTTCAAATTTTGCGTGATACTATTAATAGTTTTCGCAGTAATCGGAACCTTTAACCCACTCGGTGTCAGAATTTCGAAGTCTACTAGACATGATTTAAAGACGTTGGACGTCTGATTTTGTACACCTTTAAGTCTTATAATTTCTGTTTCATACCCTTTTAGTTTTAAGGATATGAAAGCATAAGACTTAGTAATGAAGGTGTCTACACTGCCACAATCAAAAAACCCTCGTAATTTGACTGCCCTCTGCAAGTGTGGTGACTGAGCATACGCCTGAAAAACAAGAAAAGTTGAACTCTTCTTGGTGCGAATAAATGATGAAAAGTACTCACTACTCATTGGTAAACACTCCTTCTGGGCCACACTGAGCTGCACTGTTCCACTTGTCCGCGCAATTTTATTTTCGAAGTCGCCCTGTGGAACACGTGATTTTATAGTATCAAAATCAATGATTGGTTTTGAAACTTCAGTAAAATCAACAAGGTGCTTACTGTGTGTGTCCTTCCACTGTTTAAGGTTGTGAACCATCTGTCCCTGTGCTCACGTTGGATGGGGTACGGGGCATTTGGACACAGGCAGCTATTGTGTGTTGTCGCGTGGCAGCTAAACCACCGGCAACAGAGGGCAATCTTCTGCAGACATTCCTACATAGCGTGGTAAGTTGCACAGTGAGTGCACAACTTACGTACATTAAACTCCCTCTGCCTTTGTTCCAACGTGTTATAACGTGGGTCAGGGCAGAGGAAGGAGGGATGTCTGTTGGTGCAGAAGAGGCAGGCCTTCTGTGCCAAGTGAGCCAGGTTCAAGATGCTCTTTGGAGTGTCTTGAGCCGCTTGGTTCACCATTTCCTGTTCTCAGCATTCTGAAACAGAAGAGGGTTTGGGAGACTTAGATGAGTTTCCCAAATCACTATGGTTCTGCCTATTTGATTTCTTGGGATTGGATTTATCCTTTTCCTTTCGTTGATCGTTACTTTTCTGGAAGGTTGCAGCCAAAAATTCTGAATTGCCTTTAGGTTTTTTCTTTTTGAATGAACCTGTGTTTCTATTAGGGTCTTTGTTGGAGGGACATTGCTTATCGAACATCTCTTCAATCTTAATAAATTCCCTAATGGCCGAGAACAAATGTGAAACGTGTCTTTCATTGCTTTTTAGATGATTCCTATAAGACCTAGGTGGAAATTTTTTCACTGTAACGTTGAACAGTTGTTCCTTGTCTACAACAGGTGATACCAGCCAACAACGATCTACGAGGACTGCCAATCCATCCATAGTGTCTTGAATGGACTGTAGTGTGTTGTTTGTGTGAGAGAAGTCAGTTATCTTATACCAGATTTCTGCTCTGACCTTACTTGGATCCCCATACCTATCATGCAAGAATTAAAGATGTTGTTTATAACCTACATTGTCAGGTGCAAAGTGCGAAAACTTTTCTACAATGTCTTTCGGCATTGCTTGTTGCAATAACTTTATTTTCTGAGGAATGGCAATATCTGTTCGCAAATGCACATACATTTTAAAGCCTTTAATAAAACCTGGGTAGTTCAGAATCGTGCCATCCCATTCGTCGAGGAAGTATTTGGGACGTTTCAGATTCAGAGCTGGTTTTTCTGCGCATGTTTTGGGGTCCAATTCCCAACAACGGGGAATTGGGTCCACTTCTCTTGCATGATTTGGTAGGTTGGCCATGTTACTGTTAACAGGTCGGGGAACCAATTCAGTTACTGAGTCAAATGGTTTTTGTAGATTCGAATGTCCGACAGGGGCGTTCGATTCTAAATAATTCAAGTCAGTTTGAACATAGCTTTCAGAGGTGGGGTAGGGGGAAACAACGCACGCACGTTTCTATGTTGGTTCCACTGACCCACTCTGATCGGTATTCAATCGACTTCGCTTATGGGAATAGTTTTAATCGGTATGTAAAGATTGACCATTACCTTGTTGAATGGCAGGGCGAACAAATTCGTCACGGAATTGGTCTTTGCTCATCCTGTAGACCGCTTGGACGTGCTAGATCATCTCGGAATGATTCCGGTAGATTCTGTCGATGACTGATACCACGTGTTCCAGCTTGAGTTGATATCACGCAGCTTGTTGTGCGAGACCACGCAGCTCCTCCATCCTCTTGCATTCCTGTTCCTCCAGCTGCTGTCAGAGGCGGAGCTCCTCTTGGTGTTCCACTTCCTGCTGAGGTGAACGTCCTTAGCCACATCCTGCTCCATATCCTGCGCCTCTCTGCGCTTCAGTTTCCTCCTCTCTCCCTTGCAAAGAGGAAGATGGAGTGGGGAGCAGTTGAGGCTCAGGTGTTACCATTGGCACAGGGGCCAATGGGAACATTGCCTCAATTTCTCCTTGACTGGAGTGGAGGCGCAGTATGATGGAGTGTGCGAAAACAATTTTGTGTTTTGCTACTCCAGGCGGTGGCCAATTCAGTGTTTCTATGACGGTAGCGATCACCGGCAGCTCCTTTCTCCCTTGAACTAGGGTAAGGCCGGGTGTGCTGATTAGGTTACTAAGATCAATTACGTAGTAACCTGGGGACTCGATGGCATCATAATATAGCTCGATGTTCGTCTCATATTCGTCGTCTGCTCCCATGGACAATGAACTGTATCCCGATCCTGCAACAGAGGATCGCTCGGACAGGTCCTGTGGTGAGAGATTCATCAGTTGTGAATCTCTAGCCTTTTCTTCCATTTGGCGTTCTACATTTTGGTGTAGAAGGCCACCTCCATGTTGTGCAATTTCCCGTGCCAACGGTGCATTCGCAATTACTGGCGGGGAAGAAACGCTGATGAGATGGTTCGGGGACTGACTGGCCATTGGGTCTGAATATTGCTGCCAGTGGTGTTACAATCGGTGGAAGAGGAGGGGATGCTGGCAAATCGGCTTCGTGTCCCTGTTGTTCCATTTCAAATTCTGTGAAAACAGGGATACTTATTATAGACAAAATATTTTCAAAGTCCAAAACAGATTTTGAAAAATTTGCGTGACCTGTGGGTGCAATGAAGGACATTCATCGTGGGTCACACACTTCTTTTTCAAACCCAAAAATTGCATTTGAAAAAAATAATTAAAAATACGAAAATTTTCACAGTCCAAAATGGATTTTGAAAAATTGGGCGTGACCTGTGGGCGCAATGAAGTGTATTCATCGCGGGTCACGCATGCCTTTTTCAAATCCAAAATTTGCATTTGAAAAAAAATATCGGTACAAATTAAAATTTGATTCACTCGAAATGGCATCGAAGATTTGGAGTTTGCCTTAAGTAAAGTTGCATGATGCTAGGCTCCAAAGACATTGATGTTTTTGGTGTCTTTTTACAATTTTTTCTAATGAATTTGGTTCGTAGTCAGCATGTAGGAACGGGGGAATGCATTAGGCTTCGTAATTTCAACGAAGTTTTTCAAAAATGGGTTCCAACTATTGAAATAATTGGATCCCACAAGTAGGTCAGAACACGTTTAAGTGTTTTGATCTAGCAAAAATAATGCATTCCACAATTGATGTTTTGAAGTACGAAGAGATCAAAGCATACTAAAACGGTATCCTAACAAAGTTGACGAAGTGCGTAATGTGAAAGTTACAAGTAATTTTCATACCCATAATGTCGCGGAAATGAATGGATGTTGTTAGGTTTTGACTTACCATTTATTGCTGACAAATTTCTGTTTCAAAAAGAGCGAGGACCAGTAAAACCCCTTTCGTGTTACTGGTACTTCTGCTGATTCTTGTTGGCAAAAAACTCCAAAACTCTTCTTCGACTTCAATTTCTTGAAATACGAGTTGAAGCGCCAACATGGACGAGAATCTGCAGGAGGTTCTTGTCCAAACGTTCTCGATTGTTTCGATAATTTGTTCAAAAAGTCTAACAAAACCGAAACAATTGCCCAAAAAATTACAAAACGCACTAACAAAAATGCAAGTAAGCAGCCAAATACACTTAAAACACACAAGAGCAACTTGTAGTCGAATCTGCAAAACATGGCGATGTTACTCGAATGATAGTTCAAAACAATAATGAATATCATTTTTGCAGATTGGATTGGTTCTCTTGTCAATCACATGATCGATTCAGACGTTCTTTCATTCCTTGACTGGAATGGAAGGACTATTGTCTGAGTGTGCGTGTGTATGTGTGATGTTTTTTCCAGAATTCAAAGGAAAAACCATCGCCGTGTGTGTGTGTGTGTGTGTTGACCAGCAATACACACACAACTTATCTTCGCGATAAGATTGTCTTACATCCAAATGTGTGTAAGACAAAAAAGGTTACGCAAGCCGTTGCCTATTTAGATTTTTTGCTTGTCTTTCCAGACTCGTGTGTTGACAAAATACGTAATAGTTTTTTGTCGACATTTATGAAGTTTATTGAGGCAAAGCGTATTGGTATTGCTTCATCTCCATGGGGTGCCGATCTCTGTTTTAGGGATCGACAGCCTTAATTGCATACAGCCTTACGTCAACCATTTTTTTAATGTTCTTCTTTCGAAGAACATTCAGTAATGGTTGTTGACGTAGGGTAGGCGATATGCAAGATGGCCTATCCAGATGTGGTGACCTTGGTTTTGTATCAAATTCTTCACAAAGATTTCGATGCATTTTTTGCTGGGGGCGGCTAAAAATTGTTCTTAAGAATAATTTTTAGCCTTGTAAAATAAAGGGAATGTGACATGTTGCAGAGAACTTTCCTTATTCTGGAATATCTTTGTTTATTCAAGGACCAGTTGAATATATATATATATTGGCTGGTATAGTTTTCGATATAATAATTACGTCGAAATCTGTCAATGAATAAGCAAGAATATGGAAAAAAAATATAATAAAAAAAATATTATTTTTTTTTGGGGAGTGAGAGTCGAATGGAATCGAATCCATTTGATTCGTTTACTCTTTTGTTTATTATATGTGAGGCTTATCATAGATTCACATATACGTATATTGCCTGGGAATATTTTCCCTAGGCTTTTTCGGCCAAGGTTTTATTCTCTATAGGTGTTTTCTTTCTTCATTTGAGAAAGAAAAAATACATAGGCCTAAGCTTTTTGAGGTGTATTTGAGGCCAGATATAGTCTCAAATTCATCTTTTGTCATATTCAAATTCAGCCGTAAATTCGAATGCATTTGTTTGTTACGAGAATACGATGCATTTATATGTGTCGCATTCTTAGGTAACTTGTACAAGATCCTAAATGCAGATGAAGACCATGTACTTGTGGATAGTCAAATGTTAATTATTAGCTTTTGACTATAAACAGAAGCATTTTGTCGAGAAAAAAAATTTTTTCTGGACAATGTAGGTATGTGTTCCAGTCTAATTAAAGTTTCGAACGCAAGGAAAAATTATTTTTACACATAATTAGTGATTACACTCATGCGCTCGAAGCCACCATCAGTTTCAAGTACATAATTATATGCTTTATTGTGCTCGAAGCCACCATCAGTTTCGAGTGCAAATTAATTAGGCATTTGAGGCTAAGATCAACTTCAAACGCTAAGTGCCGTTAAATCAATTACCATTACAGATATTGACTTAAGTTGCCAGTGGAAGCGTTTTGTGGCAGTGAGAACTGATTTTATTTAGATTCAGTTTTCATTTTACATCAAAACAAAATCGAAAATACCCATATTTCCAACTTCAGAGTTACTTTATGTGAAGCAGATGCTTGAAAAAGTATCTGTTTCTCCAAGAAAACTCCGATGCTCTCGCTACCATGTAGTGGCAGAGACACTACAGTTGTAGGCACTTATAATTAATGTGTGTTTAACATCCAAGGGACATGAAAATATACGTCGTCACACACCTATCTCACTCACTAGATCCGTAATGACTATGGGGACCTCCTCAGCTCAGTCACTCGCCTACCTACATTTCTTCAGTAGGCAAGTTCCCTTTATGCCTGCCAGGCGCGCAGGAGATCGTGGATGTTCCCACCCACGATAAATGCTATTGATTTGGTCTAAAGAAAGAGATAAATTTTAATAATTACCCATTCATATTTCCAATTGGTAGACAATATAGAGGAACTTACACATTCATTCATATGTGACTCTTGTTAAGACAAATTCAGAACTAAAATTTTGATAGAAAAACATGCTAAATCTAATCATTTGATTGCGGAGAATGGAAGACTATGCCAAAAAAGAATCTTATGTTTCTATGATTCTTGCTCAAAAAAATGTTTATATTGTTTGATGCATAGAAAACATTTGATGAATGATCATCAGCGTAACATTAAAAGAGAAATTCTGGAGTTCAGTAATATGGAAATTAAGTATCATGATAAACTATATTTTTTAGTAAATTGCTGTTTATTTTTTTGAGAAAGAAGTTATTGAGTCATCAGATGTTTAATTTATTAATCACAATTAATAAGGCTTATGAGAATTTTATTAAACTCCAAATAACAGTTTGAAAAACAACATGTTTAAAATTAAAACATGTGCTGTCTATTAAGCGAGAAATTTAATAATAGCATACAAGATGTCATTGAGTTTGAAACACACTATGTCGATAATGATAACACTCAGATAGTATTAATGATGTCATGGATCCATTTCACAGTCCTGAGATGATTCATTAGTAAATTTTTCATCCTTGTTGTTATCACTCTCTGCTGATGAATAGATTGAGATGATGCTTATATATCTGTTCAACAAATTTTCTCAAACTTGAGATACATACAATTATTGCTCATGTTATAGTATATGATAGGATTACACCAACTTTTACCATAATCCAGTAACTTGGTGACAAGTCACATAACATCCTTATATTTATGAAATACGCTTCGCTATGTAACTTGGTGCAAGTCTGTTAAGTTTTATCAAAAGAGCTGTAATTGCATTGTTCAACTGTATCGTCAAGTAGTTTTTAACTGTATTCATTTTTCTCACATTTTGACTATTTTTTTGGAGTGGGCCTACCCCACCTTGGCCTATAATGGTGGATTTAAGGAATGAAGACTAATTAGAAAATTACCAAAAGGGCGCAATGTGAGGACAAGTACGAGAGAAGTGAGTGAAAAAGTTTTTGGGAATCCTGGTGGTACGTTCAATAATCTTACATATAAAACTCACTTTTGTAACACTATCACATGATCAGTTTTACAAGTATATTTGACTCAGCGTGTATTTGAGTATAATTTAAAATCATTTTTTTCTTCATAATTTTGTATCAGTGTCCAAAATCAGAATTAAATCAAACATATTTGAAGTACGAGTAATTACTTTCAAAGAAGCAGCGAGCTCCTTGCGTGGAACGGTCAGTAAAAATGGCACGGAACTAGTGTTTCACTTAGAATGGAATTAGAAATACTTTTAGGACCCTTTTCTGCAGAAATGGTGCAATAATTAGGTGATAATGCGGAATTGGTGCATCACCTTATATGGTGTATTTCATGCTTTGACCAGCACATAAAGACTCGGTCATATGTTAAATTCACAAAAATTATACAAATTGACTTTCATTAGGCAAAATGTTTAATCATTTTATACACTGTTGGGATTATATATACTGCCGGTAACATATATGTATAAAACATAGTAGGTATAAGCCCTGTTTACAATACAAAAAATGACGCTAAAAACGAATAAAATGGGATGCTATTCATCAAAAAAACAGGGCGTAAAGATTTGAACAACGTGAGTGTTAACGATTAGCATCCCATTTTTAACGTTTTAAGCGTTATTTTTTGTATTGTGAACAGGGCTATAAAATCAGCGTATTATTGCAGAGGCCTTGAAAAAGCTGAAGCTCAGTCTGCGTAAGTTTGATTTCTGCCCGTTAAATCCATGATTGCTGACTCACTTGTAGAATCGTTACTGGAATGGAAAGGCCTACGCTTATATGTATGTTAAGTATTATGTATTGTTCATAGTGCTCCAATAGGACAGAAATCAGATTATAGCCTTTATACATGTCGCTGTACAAATAATAGTTTAGAATCTCTTCGACCTCCAGTAAGCCTAGGCCTAATGGCTTACTGTCGTTGAGATTGTAAATTTAGAAAGGCATACGAATATTGGTATCTTAAGTCAATGTAGTCGCTCTGTGGTGGTGGTGGCCCATTTGTGAAATATATGCTGTTTAAGCTTTGTTCATACCAAACAAAGTTGGGAATAACGAACGTCATTTTTTGCTCCTTTAGTATAAGTAGCCATCGAACAAACCAATTAAGGCTACCACACACAGTTTGTGGTTTTTCATTTTACGAGATTCCGTGCTGTTTCGAAAATCTGTAGACTTATTTCACAAGGCAAAAACATTTTTTATATAAAAAAAAATTTTCACGTTTCTAGAGGCCGAGCGAACTTTGAACAAAATCAAAGGATTATCTCATTGAAAAATCTTTTTAATGTGTTTCTTGGAGAAACATTGAATCGTTTGTAAGCTTCAGTTTCGTGGGAGGGGGCAAAACGTAAAACTCCAGACAAAACGGCAAAATGTGAACTGAAAATTGCAAAATGAAAATGACGAATCGTGTGTAGCGGCCTTAAAAACGAACAAAATTTGCTACCCAGCAAACAGCAAAGAACATTACAATCCAGTGAATGTATGAAAAGATTGAACGAACCGCAAATGTTCGTTCGGTGTAAACCACTGAGAACATACCTAATTTCAGTTAGCAAAAGCAACTGCCAGAGAACCTTTAGTGGCAGAAAGCTGAAATTTCGGCGAGACATTAATGTACTTTAGCTGAGGAATTTATGAAAATTTGACAGAAATTGTTATTTTGGTTCTCGAGATATCGCTGAAGTAGTGTTCAGATCCATGATTTAACTGATAAGAATTTATTTAAATTTAAGAATTTCTACGATATCTCGAGAACCAAACGTATAATTTCAGTAAAATTTTCACAAAATCTTAGCTAATGTATAATTATGTCTTTTCAAAATTAAAGTTCAATTCGACCCATAGGTATATCGCTGAAATTCTCCAACTTCTTTGAATTTATATCATTTAAATCAGTCAATATGATAGAATTTTTGCAATATCTTATGACCATACGTACAATTTAAGCAAAATTTTCCTTAAATCTTCAGCTAACGTATGTAGATATTTTTCTGAAATTTCAGCTTTCTACTACAAACGGTTTCTCGCAATTACTTTCACTAATTTTGATTCTACGTTTTCTCGATGCTTTTGAGTAGCATAAAATCCAGAATTGATCATTTCTATGCTTGCACAATGGTTTTCAAAGGTCATCATGGATGTACTTACTTGTTGTAGTTTACTTTGTTGTAAAGGGAAATCAAAATGATTGGTTTTCACATTGTGATATTTTGAAAAAAAGTCATAATCTGAGGAGTAATAATGAGAGCTGCAGAGATTTTAAAAGATATATCAGGAAGGCCCCATTCGTGTAAAAGGTTGGCTAGAACTGTTCTAAATGAACTTCAATTCGCTATAAATACGTGCGCACCTATTGTTTAGTACTCTCATTGAGATCTAACGGACTTGCGTTTGCTCAGATTTTCTTCTCCGATTTTAAACGATTCTGATGTTCGTTGTGCTACGGAATTCTATTAATGCATTCTGTTTGTTCGCATTTTTGGCAACATACGTGGTATTTGTGAGGAAAAATGGAAAATGGGAAAATTCGTAATTCAAGCGATCGTTCTGTTGTGTTAATGTTATTCTGACCTCTCCCCGCCTTGGCCGCCATCATTGTTTTTTCAATCTTCATAAAAGTGTCACCCGCCATGGCACCACATGTTTTCGATAGTTTTATTTCATTCTATTTGTGCAGTATCTATTTTTCCAGTTGATGCAACATATTTCAAACTCTGTGCCAATATGTTTTTTGTTAGTCGACAAAAAAAGATCTTTTATGAATCACAGGAGTTCTCCCTTTAATGTTTTTTGAATTTTTGTCAACGGTTTTGGAGCAGGTAAAAAAAAGCGGAAGAAAAACGCGGAACTGGATTATTTCGATAGAAGGTTCAAAATTAGACGAGACGGAATTTCATTAATATTTGAGCGAACGCAGTGCGTTCTGAGGGGTAAATAATAATAAAATGCTTACAGTCTATGAAGGAATGAGTCAGTGGATATGCATTTCGCATGCACCCCTTGTGATATTGTATGTGGTGCGAATTTTTTATAGTATACATTTTGTAATAAGTATATACTATCTTGTCATTCTTTTACCATTGTTAGGCAAAAAGTTGTTGCAAATGAATTTAATCCCCTCCTCTTTTTGTAACTCATAGTAAACCTATAACGACTGACGCAGTTTTATTATTATATAGAAAAAGCGTGTTCCTATGAAAAAAAAAGAAGCGAAATCTGTCGCTCAGATGTGTTTAACGAGTTACAAAGTTCGTAGCTGGTGAGAAATGAATAAGTGTTTTTTAATGGATTTATGAATGTGTTGATGTCGAGACTGGGAAGTAGCAGTTATCTGGATGTTTAAGCTTGATATATATATATATATATATATATATGATATGATTTGAAAGTTAGTACCCGTATTTACAATGAATTAATTTCGATGATATCTTTTTTTTTCTTTCGATACTTTCAATTAAGCCTAAGTATTGCATCTACGAAGGTTTTTGATTTTTTTTATCTCAGAAAGTACAGGTGCCATATTTTGATATTCTTTCATAACAAAGAGGATAAACGTATTATGTCATTTCTTTTCGTTGGAAAACCGGATTTATTTGTTTGATAAAATGCGAACAGTGATGTTAATATTATAAAAGTTGCTGGGTGAGTACGATGAAGTTTTAGATTTCATTTTTTGGATATTTCTGGGTGGAAATTCTGCTAATGCTTAATAGGCGCACAAGGCGTACGTGGCTTTGTATGTTAACTGGCGCAACAAGCATACCTAGCGTAGAGTATAAATGTTATTCTGTTGGGATCTAAAGTCATAGTAGTTCGCCCTGTAGTGTTCTAATAGTTAATCATGTTGATTTTGGGATTATGAAAGTAGTTTAACATTATTATTGGTAACATATACATCGAAGTTTTTGAAATCAATTGCAGAGCTAAAATTTTTATGGACGTTACGCTTGCAGCTGATTTATCAATGATAAGCGCTAAAATTGATTATATTTCATAATTTCTTACGTTTTAAATATAGGCTGTGACAGTGAAAAACGTAGGATTTTCTGATCATTAATTATAAAAAATATCTTCCATAACAAGATTCAAAAGTAAGTTTCGGTGACTTGGGAATTGCTCACTTGCTGAGCTTATTTCGGGAACTTTCCCTCAGGAACCTTGGTGTGTAGTATACTATTTTAACCAATCAGCATCTGTTTTACATCGCTCCTCGTTGCCTGCTTGGATAAATAGACACGAAATATTTTGTGTAATCGTTATACAAGCGGCGAGGAAGGATCTTCAGGATATGCAGTTCCATTGTATTATGCACAAGAAGTTTGTATTCAGGCATTGATATAAACTGAAACATCGACGTAAATCGCGACCTCGAGGCATTTTCGGCGTTTTCACACTAATGAACTGCTGAAAAATTGTCATGTGTCACTTACCCCACCTCCGTGTTTATTTCCAAGCTTTTCAGTGCTAGGCTGTTGGCACACCTGAGTTTGATAGTCGTTGAAGCTCACCGGCGAAAAATCATATTATTTCATTACCGTAACACACAGCTTTTGAAAAATAGTTATAGTTTTATTTTTGACGATCCTACGTGTCAGCGAAAGCTGAATACCTGTATATAGTGAAGTAATTTTTCAGTTAGTGAAAAGGCGCTGTAATTTCCTTATTTTATTTTGTATCTGTGGTTGACGTATTTAAATGCTACCTAAAGTGCTTGCTCAGCTTTTATGAGGGGTTAAGTACAAATTTACAATTTGTTTGATAATGAATTTATTTGTATCGCCACCGTTTTTCGTATTTTATACGTTGGCAGTTTCATGGTAAAATTTGCTCATGACGAATTTTCTATTCGAGAACTCTCCCTGCGCACCATATTGCCTCTAAAGTTATTTTCAGAGTATATTAAACTATAGCTGTGAGGTCAGCAGGTTTTTTTACATTCGTAAACGACTTCAGTCGCATATTTCTTGCATACCTACTCGAAGCCGGTAAAATTTACGGTGTTCGCTATTTTGAAAATTAGCGCTGATCGGCATCACGTGCTCCTATTTTCCAGAGACTTCACTTTTTGTAGGACGATTGTGATGCGTGGGCGCAGGCGCTTCACTTTGTTTTTTCCATTATACTTGGCCGATCGATACTCACCGTTTTTAGCGCCACAAAAGCGCCACGTTACAGCATGTTCTTATTCAGAAATGTACTCGATCCTCCTCACCATTCAGAAAAACGAAATACGAGTACGTTAACTTTTTGTTGCTTTGTTAAGGGTTTTGTTTACGTATGCACGCTCTCAGCTGATCGTTCGTGTATAGAAGTTGTTTAGGCACATGGCGTCAATCAAATTTTCTCTCGCTCCATGGGAATTTTTTTTTTCATATACGAAAACTGATCGCTTGCATTTGTCTTTTCCTTCTAATAGACTATTTATCTGTAGACGTTCGTAAATTTTGAAGAAAATCGTATTTGTATCTATAGTAGACCGATTCGCCGAATCTGAAACTATTGACTCCTGCTGCGGGCAATGCATGTAGAAAGGTAATTACAGTGAAGTTTGTTTGCAAGGGTTGATTTCATTAGGATTAGGCAAAATATGTGTGAGATGTGCTATCAGAGAAAATGACTCAACTTGAGGATAACGTATATTTTGTGTGGCTTTATCATTCTCCGTATGAAGGATCATTGATCAATATTGGTGTCGCCAAAAAGAATAAATTTGGGTGTGGACGAGATTTGAAAATCCAAGAAACCTATTTCAATGATATTTTGGGAGAAATGACCGTCTTAGCTTACTAGTGTTTGTCATCTCATTGCTTGTGTACTTTCTTCGTGAATTATCAACGTAATGTGATGAATGGAATCAAATTTTAAAATATATTCTAAATGTTTCCCCATTCAGCAAATTATGGATTTCTCGCAGGGTTGACGTCACCAAAAAACTGAAAGAACTTTCGGGCCCTTTTTAAGCTTAACCCCTTTAAACATTTTCAGAGGCCTTAATTTAATTTTTCAAAAGAAACTTTTTTAGTAAAACTTTTTATTTAGTTAATTTGATATTTTTGTCAAAGTCTTTGACTGTACAGTTTTATTGAGCTAAGCAAGGCTCGTTTCATCAATTTTGTTCAAATTTAGACTTTGTTGTTGCAACCATGATTTTACATCATGCTTGATTTTTACTGTAAGATGTAAACCAACGTGTAGTTTTGTAAGTTTCTTTTGTTGATGTTATTTCCTGAACTTTTTTAGAGTGATTGTGCTGTAGATAAGCCTAAGGTACGCTTTACATCTTAAATTTAATTCGAAAACTTGACACGTATTTCGAATTTTTCTCACTAATGAATTGTTTGAAAGCATTGCCAAAATTGTGATTAGGGGAAACCTGATAAATAGACATCATGAGCGGTTTTCCAGTTTGAGACTAAGTGATGTAGTCAAGTGTCGAGATTGTTTATGAGACCAATATCAGAATATGCATTGTCATGTTTCTTTCTTTTTTCTTTTTTTTTTTTCTTTTTTAATCATACAAAATTGCTGTCTATCTGAATCTCTGAAGTGTAGAAAAGTAATTAAAAAAACAAATCGGCTTCTATTTCATTGAAAATGAATTTTTTTTTGTTGAAAATACGGTAATCTATTACAGTATTGACATGGCAGCAATTTTTTCAACGTACACGGCTGCATAATCCTCATTAAGATATTCAAATCGTGAATATGTTTTCTACCTGTGTTGTGTTTGCTTCTTTCTACGTGGGTTGTGTTTATTTCGCTATTTTCTGTAATAACGAACCACGGAGAAATATATCGAATTCATCGTCGGATGTTGTGAAAATGTTCTTGCTTGGACAATAGTTTTGGTATTTAGAATGACCAGATAAGAAAACAAGAATTTCTGAAATAATGAGAAGTGCCATATTATGGGCCATTATCCGCCAACTGTGCACTTTGATGTATTTTTTGAGCTCCCAGAGTCTTAAAATGGCAAAGAAAGGTAGATGAATTTCATTTCACATACTTAGTCATACTAATATATGGACTAAATTTTCAGCCTTTAAAATCTGATCTACTTGATGAAATGGAGCTGGAAATACGCGAATTTTAAAAATTTAATACAACAAAAACCTGTAATTCCGGAATTGCCCTTTGAACATTATATTTATTTTATTGGTATGTGGGTAGTACCCTATATGGAACAAATGAAGCATTACCCACTTTCATTAGAAACAAGAAAATCTGAAAAAATCTGAAAATACCTTTAAAATTCATTTTTGGACTTTATTCTATGCTATCGTTCATATATGGGACCTGTGAAATGAAGAGAAATCAATAATAGATTTTTGTTTGAGGAAAGTTTGTCTTCAGAAAGGGCCTGTCTGAAAAATCCGTATTATCATATATGGGGAAACTCAAGCAGGATGATGGAGGTATTCTGTATCAGTGAATATTGTATAAAACTTAGAAACTGGAAAACTGGTGAGACTTACAATTATTTATCAAACTAGAAATAACTGTGGAACATCTGCTTTTCTGAATGCAGTTTCATAAATAAGTTTAGGTCAAAAACAAATTTAAAAAAAATATTCTTTTATATATTTAAAAAAACAAAAAAAACATTTACAGAAAAGTTTTCTTCTGGAATGGTAATTGGAAACAGGGTGCTTCGCACAGTCATTACTCTGATGCTGTAGTGACAATTGCACTTGCAGGTAACTAATGAAATTTATGTTAAAAAATGAAGCATGTTGGTAACACAACGTATTAAATATAATAGAGGACGCGTGTGAAACAAAAAATGGCATCACTCACATTCAAAATATCCGCCATTGCTAAGGTACCAACAATTTTCAATCTCACTTTTATTTATAAAATTCGAATTGATGGTGATTTCTAAATTAGTAATTATATATTTTATTCATTCATTTAATTAAATTATTTCAAAAAAAAATTTTTTGATTATTGCCGATGAGCCCGAATGAAGGGCAAAGAAATTCAAATTTGATACCAAAGGAGTGGGGACAAATAGCTTCGAAAGTGATGCCGTTTTTTGTTGCAGCATTTTGATGAACGTGTGTCCTCCATTATATTTATTACTCTGTGGTTGATAAGTGATAACTGATGAAAATGAAATCCAATTTTAGCACCCCCAGATGTGAATACGAGAATTTTTTATTTTGTTAGTAACTGCAATAAAAGTGTATAATATGCTTATATAGACATGAGCATGAATACTGAAATTTTCCGGATACATAATTGGAAATCATCCAATTTGGTTACCAATTAAGTATAAAACAAGAAAACCATGAATGAAGTGAGAAAGAAAGTCTATAAAAATTATGGTTTATTACTAAAAATCAATTCGATATTTTACGCCTGAATACTGGATGAAAATACTAGAATTGTGGAGAAATTCATCACTGCTGAAGAATTAGTTCCACATAATTAGTCAGATAATTATAGTGTGTGTGGGGACATTACTCGTATGAGGTTATAGGGGCTCGCCCCCCTCGACGACAGTCGCCGCCCAAAGGCTGGCAATAATCGTCTCTATGACGTTAAACCAATTTACACTGGTGCGTTTGTATGTTTGTACCTGTACGTACATACAGGTAAGATACATCGTACGAGTCGAGATCAATTACCTGATAACGATCTCGGTAATGTCACGACTCGGTACCAAACGCACTGCGTCGTTTCTTATCATCTCAACGGAGACAAGAAACGACGTAACGCATGACATAATTACGTATACATACGTATGCATGTGTGTCTGTGTGCGTGTGCCAAATTCGGTATATAAACTCTCAGAACCGGCTCAAAAATCGCCAGTGTTCGCCGAGGATTTGGCTCTCCCATACTTAATCGTATGAAGTGGCAGAACACACAATTACTGTTGAAGACCTTCTAGTGTGAATATCTCTCACGACAAGGTATTCCACAGTGTGGAAATTAGAATATTCCATAATCTTAATTAAGTTGATAAAATTGATCTGGAAATGACAAATTATTAAAAAAAAACTTTAAATCATATTTTATGAAAGTTTTTACTAAGTTTTTCATTCCAGGCTCAGAAATACATTTATCCAAAATTCATTCCGTGTTTCTGTTCTACTCTCATTGCTATCTATGGTTGTATGGAACAAAGTTTATAAATTGATTTTGTCCTATCTAAATAGATTACATTAAAGCAAAAATGGGTTTCATGGTATTTTCAGATTTTCTTGTGTTTTTTTAATGGAATTGGGTAACAAGGGTCTGGCCAGGATTTTTTCAAGGAGGGGGAAAATTTGATGACTTTCTCTTTTCATTTTTTTTTTGTCATTTGAAAATTGAGAAAATTTGAGAAATTCAGCATCTATTGAACCCGCTGTTGCATATTTATTATTAAAATTTTTTCCAAATTATAAAAGTGACTAGCAAAACCAAAGAAAAAAAATATCGTGTGAAGCAATCTTCCTCTGTGCTCCTTAGCTACGTCCTTGTTGGATAATGCTTCGTTTGTTCCATATAATTATACGGTATTACATACCAATGAAATAAATATAATGTTCAAAAAGCAACTCGGAACAACCTTTAATGATTCCGGAATTGCAGGGTTTTGATCTTATTATATTTTAAAAATTCGTGTACTTCTGGTTCTGTTTCATCATTTTTACTGTATTTTCAAGGTTGAAAATTTGGTTCTTATATTAGTACAACTAAGTATGTGAAATAATTTCATCTACCTTTACTTGCCATTTTGTGGCTGCTTGGTGCTTAAATTAAATTTGGATGAAGCAAAACAGGCTTGAATGTCCTATCACTTGACCACATTACCATTTTTTGAGGGCTCAGGGTTGTATCCTGAGTCTCAAGATGATTGAAGCTTCCTGAATTTGAAACTAATGTTGAGAATTCATTCTGTCGGCTTATACGGGACACACACAAGATTTTAATTAATCCACCGCAGTAATTATCGTTTACAGTCGTCTTTATCTTTCATTTTATCGGACGAAGATGATACACTGAAACGTTTTGTATAATTTCATGCTTGGTCGAGAGTACTTCCTTTTCTTGGTTTGTTTGAAATGAAATAAAAGAAAAAAAAAGGAATGAAACAGATAAATTTTGTTACATAGTGTAAATGCAGTTTTCTTTTTCTTTTCATTTTTTTTCTTTCACACTATCTTTTACCGGCTTTATTTATCTTACGTCACAAATATATAAACACGCATCAAGAAAATTATAATAAATATCATTATTGTGGTATCACTGCATTATCCGAGAATCTTCATTATTATGCTGAACGTTTTGTGTCCCAATCCCGTTAAATAGCTTTTCCTGGAGTTGCACATGCAGAGACAGCGAAAAAACTCGGAGTAACTTATGAGGATTCATTTGGGTGAATAATTTTTCACGATATCCGGAAAAATCATCATGTTCTGTAGAGTGTCGGTTTTCAGGAATAGATTCATGGGAGCTCATTTTCTCCAGATACAAGTTTGAATTCAAAACTTTTTGATTGGTTTCTCTTTTGCCCACTTTTGATTTCATGTAGGTATTGACTGTATTGATGGATTCAGCAATGTTCTATTTAATTTTTACAATATATTTTGTTGGGATACGTGATTGGTGCTTTGCATTATTTTTCTTTTTGTAAATTAACCCTCGGAAAGTCGGAGGTCAAAGCAACTGCATCAGCTTACAGCTTCAAGTTATTTCTAATGTTACTTTAGTGTACATGCTTCCGGAAATAGGAAGTGCCACTTCGAATTGGTTCCTTTATTGGGATCTTTTTTATATCTCAATAATTCAAAATTTGGAAATTTTGTTATATTCTATTCTATATTGATTGAATTATGTTGATGTCTACCGTGTATGCTTTGAAATGATTTATCCTCCTTCGTTTTTTCTATGTTTCATGTCAAAATTTTCAGCAAACTTCAACGAATCCTACGTTTTTCGTACCTTGGGGGGGGCCTATTCTTTGAAGTGCTACGGTCGAATTTCACTTTACTTTTTTCTGTTGAACCATTTTTTTACTCTTCATTGCTTTTGACTTAACAGCCTCTCTTCATATCCTCGTTATTTTTGTTGCATCATATTTCTCGTGATCTGAATAGGTACCCATGATATCCTCATTTTGTAATGACGTTTATTTGTTCGGTGTAGATTTTTATGGAAATTTTACAAAACAATAATTTGAATCATAACTGGGGGAGGTACGCAACAGAATGGCTTTATTCTATCTTCTTTCTGTGTGAGAATAATGTTTTGAGTCAAGAAAATAATAAATAGAATGATTGGACGTAGTTTTAAAAATTGCTATTTATGTCTTAGACAAAGCTGAGCTCTTATTTGTCGATAAGGAATACTTTGAGATTTGAAAAGGTCCTTGCGTTTGTCATTGCATTCGTATTCGTATAGGTACTTGTGTGTTCATTGTTGGAAATTTGGAATTCCTGCGCGATATTTCGACGTTTGTCTCAGACTGAATGAGGATCGCTGAAACCGCAGATTGGCCCTCGTTCGGTTGAAAAAACTGACGTGAAAACCGCGAATAAGAATTTGGTTCTTTCTCTTTTCCAAATATAAATCACGAAATGAGAACGATGTGAATGATCCAGGCCAGAGCATAATGGCACTAACCGGTACCGTAACAAATTGTTGACAACGACGATGATGATGATGATGATGATGTACATTGATAATTCTACGTTCTCCTTCCTTGTATCTTCGGTTCCACTCCTACCTCAGTGTTTTTTTTTCGTGCGCTTTGTTTTTGTTTTTGTTGGCTCTGGGTGAGTGCTGAATGATCTGCTGGTAGTTGGTAGCGTAATTTTGTGGCACTCCGGCTTGTTTCTTGGTCCTACTTTTTTTGAATGCTTTCGCTCATTCGTTCCACTTCAAAACATATTTTCGTAGATTTGGTACTAATTTCGATAGTACAATTCGCTTATTAGCTCGGACAAATGCAGTGTGATGGTATTGTTTTATTTGCCCTCATGTGAAGTTTTGTTAAATGCACCGGTCATCTCGTTTAATGTTGGAGTAGTTTATTTGCGACGAGGAAATGAGAAAGGGATTGAAATCCGATCATCCTTGAATTTTCATTGTTAAACAGTCGTTTCTTGTCGAAGAATTTTCAATGTGATCAATTGCATATCAGAATTCCATTAAAATCTTTCAGAAATCTAAGCATTGGATGAATTTCATGTCTTTGAAAATAAAACACATTTCGCAAAATTTCTTACAAAGTTATAGACAATTTTCAAAAATGCTGGCCTACTAGAACGTGAATTTCTGTTAATTATTTATTGTCAATGTTATTTGAATTAGATAATGGTAGTTCAAAATGATGAATCCATAGTGAGTCCTGCCGAATGGAGCATGCTTTGGCCAATAGTTCACAATTGTTTTCCCCTTACTTTTGGGAAATACAAATCAGTTGCATGTTCCTTCGTTTTTATAATAGAATTGGGCATCTATTCACACGAAATGTTTCCATTAATCTGATTGAATCAGTCACCTCTTAAATCTCTGAGGGTTCGACTCTGTTAAAAATTAATGTATAATCTTTTCAAACTTCCTAGTTTTCAAAATATTCAGAATATAATATAGTACAGTGTTTCAAACGAAAATAAATTTTTAAATTGTAATTTTGTAGAGTAAGACACAGGATGAGCGATGTGTGTTTTTCTTAAACGTTTTCTTTCGTTGGATTTTTCTTATTTATGCCGTAAGTCGACGCTTAGGCTTGTCGAAAAATGTTTCAATCAAACGCACGTTGTATCTATACGTAGAATTTACATTTTCGCTCGTAAATATTTGTACTCCAAGTTTTGGTCATTCATATTTCGTAGCGCGCTATTTTTCTGCGCCATGCTCTTTTTAGATTAAGTTTTATCTCACCGTCTGTCACTCTCTGTGATGACCATTTGATAGCGTTGAAATTCTTATCTTCTTTAAGCAGAAATGCAGTTGAATTAATGTAATATCGTTTAGTCGGACTCAGAGCAGGGCTCACTTGACCTACATTGTCAAATTATCTCCCAATATTGGCCTTTAACTAGAGTTTAAGTCCGATTTTTGAGTGAAAATTTAGTTCGCTAGGAGGAAAAAACAGTACCCAATTATCTCGAAAGCAGTAACTTAAGAGACAGGTAAAATAATAGGAGTTCATATTCAGAATAGTATTTTTTGTTCTAGAATCAATATTGCTTCCCAAAACCCCAATAATGGCTGCTTTTAACCGTTACTTGTCAGTTCTCATTCTTACATCATCATAATAATAAAATTTTTACATGCAATTATCGTGTAACTAAAATTGGGTACTGAATTTCAAAAAATATTACAGTATTGGAATGAATCGCAGACTCGAAAATTAGTGGTAAAGATTGAGTTAAACTCTGCTCAAATATATTAGGCCTACTATCTGTTGACTCTCTGATAGTACGATTTGTTACCTTTCTTTACCATTTTTGACTTTTCTTGTCTTGATACGACAATTTTCAGTCTTCACGGGGGTTTTCTAACATAGTGCCCTCTTCATAGGGTTTTAATTTTCCCATCACCTCCCTACTTTTAGGTAAATGCTAAATCAGAACTGTCAAAGATTATGAAGCTATTTGCCTTTTAATTTATTATAGTATTAGTACCTATTATCTATTATCACGACCTCCGTGAATTTGTATCACCTCCTTTTCCGTTTTATCCCTCTGCGCATGCATATCGTCCATGTTAAGAAACCTGGGTTTGTACACAGTATATACTCACATATTATACCTGCAGTATGAAAGTTAATGAGATATAAATTTTTTGAAGTTCGTTGTTCAACACGATATTATTGCTACATCGTTTCACATGACGTTTGCTTGCTTTCCTGAAATAATTATATTAATTTCAGTTCCTACTATTTTTAATCTGCCAATTAACACAAAATGTCGCTTGTGAGTTGCTAACGCGATTCTTTAAAATTTTCGAAAGTTCATAAAAACGACTTTTGGCTTTGCTTCACCATTTGATGAAATAATTAAAATTAAAATTAATATTAATTCATTCTCATTCAGTGATCTAGACAATATTAATTGTTGAAATTCTGCTTCATTGTCTGTTCTTTTAAAAAGTTATGTGGCTATTTGTTTATAGCTTGGTGAATTTCATTTTCGAAAAGTCAGTTAATTTGAACTGTTTCCGATACTTCATTTGGGGCCAACAGAATCTCTTAAAATTATATGAGATAACAAAAAAGAATTGGGAGATTGAAATGCACCAGTAGCGTAGCTGGATTTTTTTTGGGTAGGCTATTGGAGGGAGAAGTGAAAGTTCTTCGAGGGCCAGGATTGAGTTGGATTAGAGATAAAGCTTTTTTTTGGCTTATGTTGGCAACTTGTCGTCAACATACGTTGAAATTTTTCTTTCCAATTTTCTCGAGAGAGCCAGTAAGAAGGCCCAACATTTTTTTGAAGAAGTATGGCCTTTTCAAGCCCACCCATGGCTTCGTCACTGAGATGCACTGTTGGTAATTCTTGTCAGTCTTGAATTTGTGCAACTTTCGGACATCAAAAGAGGGGGACATCAGAAATGGAAATCGAAATTCTCAGATAATGTTGAATTTTTCACTATGCACCCACATAGTAGCCTTTAATGAGCAAAATTAGACTCTTTAGCAGTTATATGGATAACTTCACATTTTAAACTTGATGAAATATTTTTTATCCCTTCATCTATTTTTTCGTTAATTGAACGTTTTTTTGTGCGTTTTTCTCTAATGAGGTGCATCGGTTGGCCAATATTGGTTATCATAATATTCTGTATTTAGGGCAAACCTCATTTCTTGTTATTATTTTTGTCATTTCCTCCCGCTCCTTTATTTTTCGATTCGAAAATCAGTCAGTGAACTCGAAACTTCGAAGGTATGAGTGATTTAGTGAATAGATTGGAAGGGAAAACGGCGAAAAAAAAAAGAAGAATCTTTTTCAATGTGATGAAAATTCTTCAAGGGCGTACAATTCCAAACGTTCCAAAATCCAAGGAGATTAACGAAAAAAAAAAAAAAAAGAAAAGAAAAGAAAATGAAAAAAAATACGTCGTACAAGGAAGAATTCTCTTTGAGCGCAGTTAGGCTAAATTAAAAGTATCGGAAGTTCTGCGAAGCGTAACCGCATTTCGTGTTGTTCATTGAAGGCACAAAAAATGAACAGAAATCGAGCAAAGTCGAGTGAATTAACCGCGGAAAAAAGTAAACGAAAAGAAAAGAAAAATGGAACGATAGCCTAACGGTTTAATGTCCGTTTAGTTACGTTCTATTAGGAAAAATTGTTCTCATAAATTTTCATTTTAAACTTCCTCTGTAAATTTAATGCATGTCTTCTTTACATTGCGTTATTCTGAATTCGGATTCATTCACAGTGAAATGCATGCACGTACAGAAGAATCTCTCATATGGACGAATATGGATTTTGGACTGTTGTAATGGCTCAGTATGGTTAGAAATGTTTGATTGCACCTGTATATTCCGTTTTGCTCTCGGTCTTTTGTATTCCTTTTTAAGACATTGATGGTGATGATGATGATGATGTGGATGATGATGATGATGATGAAGATGGCTGTAACAACAATGATGAGGGTAGTGGTTTGGATTATATTATTTACTTTCCGTGGAAATAACTTGAAGCGTTTGTCTGTTGTTGGCAGTGCAATGACATTGAGAATTGTATTCGTTCTTTTTAATTTTGGTGTGTTACCCAGTTGGGAAGAAGCCATTTTCTTTTTTATCGGTTCCCAAAATTGAATTCGACGCGTTCGAAGTCGATAACATGTCATGTATGCCCCCCTTTGAAAAAATAATTCAATTCGTACGACAGCGATGATGTATATGCGAACGTATGAATAGAAGTTTGGTTTGATTTTTTCATCATAATACGCATATTATTCGAGTAAGATGCGTCCGAACCCGTAGAAATTAATTTCACGGCTGTTAAAATTAAATTACCTTACACAAAACTTGGGAAAACGTTCTTGTAGCAGGAATTGATGTGTGAATTCGTTGATAGATGCAGGTTAATTTCTTTCTTGGGTATTTGTACGACTTTTTTCTTTCGCTCTATCTTTTGATTTGCTTCTGTTTTTTCTAAATTGTGACGATAGGTACTAATGAACTTAGACCGATCAACAATACGTTGGCTATGTGTTGAAGGTTATCTTCAGAAATAAATACCTACCTCAGTTGAAACCGCAACGTCCGTAAAATTCAACATTCTGATACTTCCTGTGTATCTTTAAAATAATTGACTTTGAGTCTCATTATCTTGCTATAATCATACATAGTGTACAAACATTATTCATGCTTTGTGGAATGCTAAATCAGATCCATTGTCGAAGGACAAGATGAGTAACATATGGCAAACAGAAGATCTTCCAGAACTTCATGGTTAAAAATGTTTGTTATGTATTCCCGTATTGAAGGATTTTATGTTTGTTGTGTAGTTCTGTGGATAGTAAGAATGTGTGAAGTTGTATCCGGTTTAATATTGTTTACAGTAAATCATCGGACGCTTGGCTGTTCGTGCTGAACAGTTAGTAATGTGATGCAGTTTAGCTAATCGATCATTGATCGAAACAAAATGAGTTTTTTGATCAAGTGTATCAAAAAATTGACCATTCAGATAACTTTCATTTCTTATTAAATTCACTACTTCCATATAGTTTGTTATGTATTTGGCTTGTAGCATTCTCGTCAGGGTTGCCAACTTTGGCAGATGAAAATACTGGCAAATAAACTTTTTTTCTCAATCCACCCAGTCCAATTGCAAAAATTTGCCATTTCTAAATTTTGGCTCACTTCACTCGCATTCAAAAAGGACCCCAGTAGATAGTGTTTTATGCTTGCTTACTCCCTCATTCCACCTTGTCTATCGGTAATACCGGCAAAACTAATGACCCATCTTTGAACTTGGCAGAGATAAAGATTTAAAGCAAGTATATGTTGAATTTTGAGTTACGATCCGTAAAAAATTATGCCCTTCTCCCATTCTCTTGAAATTTAAAATTTAAATAGCTGCTATACGGAAACTAGTGTTACATAATTTAAAATTCTGTCTACTCTGAGCGAAATCTACGTTCCCGACTGGCCTGCTATTGACATTTTTTGACTGGCATTAGTCGGATGCCAATCGGAAAGGTAGATTTCGCCTAGAATAGACAGGTTTCCAAATTAAATGTATTGCGGGTTGCGTTCGATATAAATTTTATGGATTTTACATTGCAAAATGAACTTCAACAACCGTAATTCAAAAATTAGGGAGCGGATTTGGCCCATCTTACATAACTTTAAATTCTGTATATTCTTCACAAAATCGACCTTTCCTACTGGCCTGCTATCGGGATTTTTCAAGTATTAAATATAAATAGTACTTTGTAAGATATTATTTCAGTTTTAAGGTTTATCTTTTTTAATGGTACGTACTGTGCAGTTAGTTCTCTTGATGTCTTTAATGGTCCTATAATAATTTTAATATGTCCTTTGACTGTTGATATACTTACATACTCATCCAAAGAAAAATACAAAATTTGGATGACATTTGAAAATACATGATCGCCTCGTATTTATTATGTGAGATATAACATTATCTTTGCTGTTAGAAATTCTTTGATTGGACTACTTCACTGAATATTTCTGTAAACTTCTCTTTATCAAGATTCATTTTCACACCTGCTTCCTGTTCGATGATGGTCATGAAAATGACTTGATTAATTATTTGTATTACGTTTCTTATGTAATCACGTGGTTTTATTGAAAGTAGTTCGTAGTTGAAACTTAAAAAAGTAAACATTTTTCGGGAGTATAGATAATCTAATTTTTACTAGGCAGGCCTATTCATACGTATCTCAGTAGTGAAGTTTTTGATGGTTTTCGGGCCATCATCATCGTGTAATGAATTTGGAATTGTGTAAAGTTTGCCCATCAATCGCTGATGTGTGTATAGTTTTATAAAAAATGACGCATAAGATGGACGTTTTTGCATTTTTCGTTTTGAATTTTCTCATAACGAATTTTTTGGTGTAGATACTCAATCTTCATGATGATATATTGCAAGCGATAGAAAATTTGGAATTTCACTTGAAATTTAATCGCTGAAAGTTTAGCCTTATATAGACAGTTTCCAAACTTATATTTCTTACTGTGTGGAAGTTGAAATTTGAGTAGGCAAACTTGACAGAAAATATAAGAGATTTTACTTGGGATTCGTGCGTTGTACCTCCAGCGATAACAATAGGCAGGTAGTTTCGACTTGATTTCAAGTTATTTGTTTCTTTCTTGAGGGCCTTCGTTCGTAACCATGCGATCAAAAACATACCTATATTCATTGGTGTATTGTTGACTGTTAAATTCCATCAGTTTTTATTCATCCAGCAACCTTGTTGCCCCATCTGTTTTGAAAATACGAATACTTTGAAGGACTGGAAACTGCGGTTTCGAAAATATTTACCATCACTCTTCACATTCCTTATGTAAGTATATTTTTCAAAGTTGAAAATTGTGGCTACTTTTTCAAAAAGAAAAAAAAAACTTTTTAATCCGAGGAGTTACGATTATAAATTGGCCGACGTCGGAAAGCTATCATTTAAAAATCGGTGTAGTTAATGTGGTCCTTAAATGCCAAGATTAATGGCGTTGGCGGCATTAAAGATCGACATTGCGTTGTATAGTATTGGGTGGTCTTGCACCTCGACTCGTACGCTACAAAATGAGGAAAAAACAAGCGTTAGCGGCAGTATTACTTGTGAAGACTGAACAGTTTTTTATTTAAAAATAACTCAAAAACTATCTCATCCATTCTAACAATTAATATTGAATGGAACCATCCTCTATCATTTAAAAAAATGTTAATAAAAATCGGTGTCGAGGTTGAGAAGTTATGCTAGAACAAACAATAAACAAAAAAAATCCAGCGCAGTGATACTTTGTTTGAAAACCAGTTTGCCAATTTTCATTTTTCAACCCAATTTTTTTTATAGTTTCATCAAAATCCAGGAAAAATCAATTTTCTAGGAATTTTTTATGTTCCAATTTTCTTGGAAACTACAGAAACAATCGGCACAAAACACATATCAGACATGATCTTATATAAAGACTACGTGTTGTAAAAATTTCAGTCCTATCACTTTGGTAGTTTTTTTAAAACAATGTACCAAAATTCTTATCAATTTTTCTTGGTAATCACCTAATGCAAAGGCACTAAATTTATATCAAACTTGCTCATATGTAAGGAAAATTTATCGTGAAAATTCTAGTCTGATCCCTTTTGTAGTATCTTCACATTTTTGGAAAAACGACTTTGCCAGGAATTTTTTGTTTTCTCGGAAACTACTGGATTAATAGGCACTAAACTTCTTTATACTTGGTCCTATATCAAGACTACCATTCTTGAAAACTTCAGCTCTACCCCTTTGGTAATTGTTTCAAAACGATAAATCAAAAATTTAGGCGATAGATACATTTATACATATATCAATGTAATGACATAATCATAAGCCACCAAAATTAATTTATCAAAATTATTTCACAACATTATTTCGCATATATATTCCCTCATATTTGATACGCAATTACCACTACCCACACGGCCACATACATACATGAAAAACGAAATTTTGATTGTTTTTTCCGAAACAACAAATTCTACCTTGTTACCCATATGCTAGTAAAAATAAAGAGCCAGTACATATATTACCATCAAAACCCACATAGTCAAAACTAATTTTGACCAGTCAGTACTATTTATTCTTAACCCCTTTTGTCGATACTAGTTTTGACTGGCAAAACTAGTATTTCATTAATGAAGAAAATATTACTCTGGTCAGAATTATACGAAAGTAAATACGAATTTCAATCTTATTAATTTATTGTTGATTATTATCTTATATGACCCTATTTTTGTTATATCTAGAAAAATTTTCAATTTAAAAATAATAATTTCTGACACATGATTATGCTTTTATTGTGCAGTGGGTTGTTTGGTGAGTTGTCAGAATCATTTCTTAATCATTTGACGAATGTGTAGAAGGAATGATTGGGAGGCTTCACCCCTAAACCTCTTTTTTCAGTTTTTTTACTAACATTTTTACCAACTTTGTTTTTAAATAACCCACTTTACCTAATGACCAGTATATGATAAAAGCATGGACATGTATCAGAAATTATTTAAAAACAATTAAAATTACCATTTCATATGGGACTATTTGTATTGTGATTGTTTTAATTTTTTAATTCTTTTAAAATAATTTTTGACATATGGCTGCTTTTATCACATAGTGGGTGATTAGGTGAGATGAATTTTTTTCCTATGATTCTGTCGTTCTGAGAATGTAAGGGTGAGGTGAGTTGTAAAATATTAAAAAATTTAAAAAAAGGAGTTTGGGGATAAAGCTCTCATTATTTCTTCTATAGATTGGTAATGAAAAAACTGGTTTTGACTAAGATTAACTTTTTACATTAATCATTATCAGTCTATAATAGTATTGACCAGTCAAGACTGATATTGTTTAGTTCATATTTTGGTCAGTTCTAGTATTGACTGAGAATGTAATAAAATATCAGTCAATGTTAATATTGACTAGTCAATACTAGTATTGCCAAAAGGCGTTAGGAATAAATAGTATTGATTTATTTTGGATATTGACTGTAACATATATACCAGCAAGTACCCAATGCCGCTATATGCTATGGACCATTAATGTGTCCAAATCAGGTGCAAAATGAAGAAAAAAAATGACTTAGAGTTAGATTGAATCTGAAATATACACATAGCCAAATATATCTGTAACTATGATCGCCAAATTCCTGATGAGTGACAGTTTAAGATTCAGTCGTGTATTTAGCATCTACTCAAGACTGAATACGTAATGCTTTAAAATTCTCAGTTTCCATTTTCACTTACGTTGCTTCCTAATGGAAATTGTTTTGGATCTTTGCTTTTATCCCAAGTGACATTTCAACCACTCCTTTATTCGATAGATCTGAGTGAAATTGTTACGAAGAACTTGTGGTTTTTAATCGTACTTAATTCTGTATTGAAAGGAGGAAATTGGCTGTCAAAACTTTTTCCAACTATATGAGCGTTGAAATGTTGTACTGGTTTCTTGATTAAATTTTTACAATTAGCAATGAAATAAATAAATAAAAAAAAAATTTAAGGATATATTTAACTTGGCACTTTAAAAAGTAGGAAAATTATTTTTCATGACCTACTTAACTTATTTATTCTTGTAATACAAAATAAAAGAGCGGGGCAAACTTGACTCATCATTATATATTTTCTTCGTCATATGAAAAGAAACCTACAAATATTGTTGAAAAACTTTGAATATTAATATGAGTAGCCTACAGACTTCGCTCAACTATCATTATAAATTAAAATTTATCTCCACGCTGACCTAATTCTTACAGTAACGTGTATTATCAGTCATTATTATCAATATCCAAATTATCAAACAACTAATCAACAACCTTCAAATTATTTGTTTAAGACCATTTTTCAGTGGATAGTTCTGTCTACCTCCATGTACCAACTGGATTTGTATTCTAATTGAAATATTTATTTTCTTTTACCCCGAGCTTTTATTTTGTGTTAAAAGAATAAATAAGTTAAGTAGGTAGTGAAAAATTATTTTCCTACTTTTTAGAGTGCTAAGTTAAATAAAAGCGTATCCTTAAAATTTTTTTTTAAATTTTTTTTTTGACTTTTTAGAAATAAAAAAATGTATTTGTAATTTGATGTACATCTTAATTTCAATAGTATTTTACATTTAATTCATATTTAACATCTAATTTATTGACTTTTGTGACGATTTATAATTCAAATCGAATGAGAGATTCATCGCCTTCAGAAATCAATAATCAATAATCAGTATTAAAATAACAATTAAACTATAATGGAAACAGACTGACTAGTGACATACTGATACTGAGACTGATAATTGGTAATGAGAGAAAAGACTTGTGTTGTTATTCTTGAATGCAGATTTGGTAACAAATCGAAGGGAATTTGTAAATGAACTCTCTTCGATTTGTCGCTGTTAAATTAATTAGGATTCAGTGACGAATTGAAGAGAATTTATCTACAAATTAAGGAATTCTCTTCAATTTGTCAACACCCAGGAAATCTTTACTTACTTTACTTCTCCTAATTATGACAATTGACGAAACTATTTACTGGTATTTTAAATTTTTCATGAATGATATCGAAAACGATCTAATAAATAAATAAAAAAATGATTTTAAAAAGAATTTGATAAAGAAAAACACATGCATCGAAATTATAAATGTCATCTTCAAGTAGCGCTACCTGTGAACCGGCGCGCTGGAACTAGGCAAAGTGAGTTAAATAAAAGCGTATAAAAAGTGTTGCACTGTAAAAGCAAGTAAAGAAAAGTTGTCCATGAACTTGTTTATTAAAACAAGAGTATAACTATTTAAAAAATGTATGCTCTGTGTGAGGTTTAATTGTGTCTGAATTTCATGTTGGGCAATTCCGGTTGCCCCAAAATTCTAAAGAATTTGTGTATAGTGTAGATCTATTTGTCCTTGGATTTGAAGTATCTTCTTTTTTCGCTGCATCTTCCATGTCTAAAATTCAGTAATAACGCTTGAATCATTTTAACTTTTCCCAGGTTGCGTTGTGGCTTTTCACTTGACTTTATAATCGAAATGTTCTAGGTTCAAGACAATAAGACTAGCTGCCATTCCATTCTCTACCCAAAATGGCGGTGTGTTTGATTTGGTTCAGTTTATGGTCTCTCATATGATTGGAAAATTCATGTTGAAAGATCATTGGTCACCAAATTTTGACCACTTCTGTATTATAGAATAATATAATATTAATAACCTCCAGGAAGTAGGTAAAATGGATACATTGCTAGAGCCCTCAAAAAAACAAAAAAAAAACTACTGTGTTACGACGATCATCCTTGAGTAAATCAGATTTTAAAACTGAGTAGGAAGAATAACCCTACCTAGAAAATAGTAATTTTGCAGACAAGGTGAAAAAATAGTTATAATTCCCATTCAAAATAGTAATTTGAATAAGATTTTTTGATTCTGTTACTGAAATTGGAGTTTTCTGAGGTAAGTAATAGTTACTGTTTTTTTCTTTTACTTCTTTGTTCAACAAATGTGTTGATCATACGCATGTCAACTTAGCATATGCGTTTATATAAACGCCCAAAATGCTCTGATAGTATTGTTCGAGTTTTTCTTGAAAAATTGATGATCAAGCATATTACTGTTACTCTCAGCGTGGTTGGTCGTCTGTAGTATTAATTCGTTTGTGTTGTGAAGTGTGCGATTATTTGATTTCCTCTCTAACGAGAGCATTTGTGAAAGTGAGCACGTAGTAAATGTATAATGTGATGTGCAGTACTTTCTCCTAAAATCATACCTCTTGTAAGTTGCCGCATATACCTACTGAGACGAAAAACTAACATTTAATCTGAATCTGGTGCAAATGAGAATTACATACAACGAAGTAAGCCCTCAGAGAATGTACACTCGTATTTCAACCATTTTTAGTTAACCTTTCTTCATTTTTTGAAAAATCGAAATGGATATTTTTTTATTGTTGAAAAAACTGGACGCCGAGAGATTATGAACAAATTTTCTCTGGGGTTTGGAGAAAGTAGTGTTGAAAACATTCAAGTCTTTTGCTTTTACAATTCCATTATTTTGTTCTCGTCGGACCATAAATATTTAAGGTCTTTCTGCTAAGAGCTAAGGATAGAAAATTTTTAATTTTCTACACCTATTTTACATAACTCCTTGAAAAATATTTTGTATTTAATATTCTATCTGCTACCTTGATGGGAACATTTCATTCCTTTTATTCAGTCCTTTTTAATTTTTTTCATTATTGGTAGTTCCCTCCTATGATAGGATACCGTAATTTTATCAGTTTCGTTTATGCCCTAAAAGTCTTTTCAGATAAATTTCCGACCATCTATTCCCTTTTTATATGCTTTTATTGCAGTTACTAATGCAACGAAATATTACATAATTTGGTACCAAACCACTAGGATAGCTTTTATCGAATTTGTTATTAGCTATGATTCGGTGCTAATCTGTAAGTATTCAGGCAATTAAAGAGTGCTACTGTAACGTATATTTTCGTCTATTTTTAAATATGACGAACATATTCATCCACACACTTTCAAATACCAAAAATGCAGGTATTCATCAATAATGAAAAATCCTGTAGCTCTTTGTAAACAACCACTAAATTACCCGTATTTGATTTTATGAATATAGGTATAATGTCTGTATATTCATGACCTCATTTTGCCTGTCCCTCGATTATATCGTGAGTCAGCACAACCCTATAATAACAAGCCCCTACCTCACAGCCTATCCAGCATGTACACTTACATACCCCAAATGGGTATATAAACCCTCAATTTAAAGGAATCAACACACAGTACCTAGAGCTTCTCTTACAGAGCTACTAGTTAATAGACAGTCTTGTCTAAGAGTTCTATTCCCAAATGTTAAACCTAGTTTATAGTGTTTAAAATATTACTTAATGTACTTGTGTCGTACAAATTATTATTTTATTAAAAGTGTTAACTCAACCTTATGTTTTAAAATATTATTGAGTCTCTCGAATAAGTTACGTTAAGGTCCACGATAGTTGAGGATTATAAATTAATTATTTAAACTATTATAGAGGTATGAATGCTTGTCCAGTGTTAATTACCTCGTGTATGGTGTAACACTGAAAGTGGTTCTAACTAGGTACATTACCTCCTCTTTTGGCCGTTACAGCTACGTTTTTATATTTACAGAATTGCACCGCAAAATCCGTTCTAAACAAGCAAAACTAATTTTAAATTATATAAAATAAAATAGTACTTTTTAAAAACTCCTATTTAGCCTAACTTATTTTTTCAAGAGACGGCAATTTTCAAAACATCTACTAGTGTAAAATGACATAGCTCCACATGTGCTGAAAAACTTTGGAAATTTTTTTGACACTATTGATGATTTTTCAGATTCCCCGCATTCGATATCTGGTGACATTGAAAATACCCTACTTTTAATCATAAGGCCAACTTTGAATTTAAAACGCTATAAGCTTCATGTAAAGTAATTCTCGTAATAAACAAGTATGTATACATAACATAGTTTATGAGTATTTCCTCAATGTCACCAATCTCGTGACAATTTCAGAATTTTTTCTCATATCATTAGTTAAGCGTTAGTGTTATGTAGCTGTTTGCTTCAAATAGTGCAACTGTCATCCGCGATGGCACTATTTAACGAAGGGCATGATTATGTAGGTAGGAAAAAATATTTTTCTTGGGAATCTGTAAGCTTTGTATTCCTTTGAACATTATAATGTAGCAAATCAAGAATATCGATTAGAAACGCAAAACAATGTTGAAAATATCTGAAATATGTGCGCAGTGCGAATGTGCGATGATATAGTAAAATTACACGAAGTACATTCTTTGTGTACTCCAGGGTTGCTAACTAACTGATAGTATACCGACATGCTGATATTTACACGCTACTGTCGGTACAAAAAAAAAGGAAGTAACAGTGCTGGTATTTCGTCAGTGTTGTTGGTGTAATGGGTGAAATGAGAGAGCAAGCAAGCATAAAACACTATTCGGGACCTTCTTGAATGCGAGCGAAGTGAGCGAAAATTTAGAAGTGGCAAATTCTTGCAAATGAGATTGGGAGCAATGAAAAAAAAAGTTTACCATACCGGTATTTTCATCTGCCAAAGTTGACAACCCTGGTGTACTTCTATGTAGCTAATAACTTCTAATATTGAACTACCCATGTAATAGATAATTTCAAAACTGATGTTAATTTGCGTCTCGAGTCTGTTTTAGTAATGCCAAATTGTTCATTTATGGAACCTGGTTCACATATTCCTGGTTTTTCAATCTACTTCCTGCTCCGAAACGACTCCGATCATATTTAAAATGAAAATCATTGAACTACGAATGAGTATAATTCTAACCATGTTGGTTTGAGCTGTATCTGTCATCAATATTCATGCTATGAAGAAGTTGTATCCATTATTTCCGTCAATAGAATTAAAGTTATCACTGGAAATTAGGTGAAAATAGAGACTTCGAGGAATGTAATATGTTGACAAACGATTCCATGAAAATTTGGCTTAATTCATAAGTTTTGTTTTCAAAATATTGCTTAAATTCCATATTTTCTATTAGATCATTTTTTGTTCCATCATTTTCCATTACATGCAATGAAAATTATCGAGAGAAATTATGAAAGAACTGTTAATTATAGAAAGCTAAAATTTTTGTGAGATATTTCAGTATGTTAACTGAAAATTCTGTGAAAATTTCAGCTCTCTACTACTAACAGTTCTCTCATAATTCCTCTCGATATCTTTCATTATATGGAATACGTATGTAAATAATATGGCCTAAATCTGTTTACAGAATTTCAGTGATATTTCGAGAACCAAGGGTACGATTTTAGCCAAATTTTCACTGGATACTTAGTTAACATAATTTCGATATCTCTGAAAAATTGCAGCTCAATCTTACCTTCGGTTCCTGAGATATCGCCAAAATTCCATTCAGATTGAGCGATTGAAATAATAAGGATTTAAACTAGTTGAGGAGTTGGCGGAATTTCAGCAATATTTCGAAAATGAAATGTGCGATTGAGCTGAAATTTTCACAGAATTTTAAACTAACATACTACCACAACTCATAAAAATTTCAGCTCTCCACATTCAATATTTCTCTCGTAATTATTCTCGTTATCTTTGATTATATGAGATATCAATGGCAAATGATATGAACTGAACCCGATTTAGCTACTAATAACAAAAACAAGCGTTAGAAAAAACTGAAAAAAATTAGTTTTGGTCTTAAGAGTATCGGAGCAGACTTTTATCACATCGGAGCATTTTTGGGAATCAGCTCTTTTAAAAAAACCTGATTCTTCAAACCAGACTGCTACGAAGCAGCCCATCACTATTCTGTTCTGATAACTTGTTATTTCTCTGGATCTCTGCTGAAGGAAATCGTTGCTTTGATTATTTTTAAAGACTATTTTATTCGCAATTGAAGCCATTCCAATCTCCATCTTTTGAAAAATCCAGCCATGTCTGCTACTTATACACGTGTATCGTCAACCAATACAAAGTTGACAAGCGTTAGACGGTGTAATTTCATTCTTTTGTTTTCTTCATTTTTCCTCCTTTTTCCTTTTTTTCCCCTTTTCTATAATCTGTTCCCCCCGTGGGTTTCTGATTTGCCACCCTATGACAAAATTCTTCTTTCAAAGATGGTAATCGTGCAACCCAAACCCACTCCTATTATACACATACACAGCCATGATCGAAGCCATTTACAATTAATTACGGATGGGTGATGAAGCAGTCTATCGAGGACGTATTTTTCTTTCGTTTGGTGTTTGATTTTACGTTGATAATCCGAAGGGTGTATTTTATATAATGGTTGGTGTATGTATGAGTATAACGTATCGAATGCTATTTAACCACACAATACACCCTTATTCTGAAGATTTTTTCAAACGTCTAATAACAAATACAATAGCAGCTCTATTGAAGTGGTTTTCCCCCTCATTCCTCTTGCACGCTTCACCGTTCGTGTTTGTGGTTCTTTTTTTCCTTTACTTTTCTTTTGTTAATTTTTTCGAAGGGCGACCGGTAGTCGTTTGACAGAGATGCTACAAACCGGACCAACCTTGAAATACGGAAAAGGGCACGCCCAGTGATATCGCCATCGTTTAACTTTCTGATTATTTTTCGAATAGCTAATTTTCGATGTTCTCGTCTGATGGTAATTTAATCCTAGGATTAATTTTTGTATCGAAGTTAGGAGTGGGGAGTGAAGACGAAAAACAGTGAACAAGATCTCCTCTCCAAATAATTTACCAGTTCTTTGTTCTGCTTTAGTGTATTCTGTTTTAAATATTCCTCATTGAATTCTACTTCTAGAAACTGAACAGCATAATTATTTGAATTGGGAATTTGAAATTGTCAAAGACGATCGTAGTCGCTGAATAAATTTACTTATTTTTTTGTTAAATTGAGGTGAATGATGATTTTTCGAAAATTCCAAGAAATATATTATGTATTATTATCATGAAAGGTAACTCTAGTGGTTAACTATTAAAAGGCTTCGAAAGTATTCAGTGACTTGAAGTCGATCGCATTTGAATTTTGTTTCCCAATTTTGAAAAATATAAATTTTAATATAGTTTTTCAATGTTTTTCAACGTACGGTTTATGAATATTCTTACAGTCAATACAGTATCAGATTCTATTGGCTTCAAAAGCGGAGTATGAACTATATTGTCGAGAGAATGCGACGATTTTTAAAATGGCTTTTCTGGCATGTATGGTATTTATACGCTTTTATTGAAGTCACAAACGTGACGGAATGTGGCGTAGTTCTTGAACTAACAGCTAGAGGCGCTGAAATCGAGTTTTTTTCCAACTTTACTTCCCAGTTTTCTAGATGGCATCGTGGCGTGGTGGTACGTTGGCTGTTTAATCGAGGATTGTCTTGTTCGAATCCCCACAATGTCTTTTTTTTTTCCTTTTTTAGTATAATTTTTTTTCGGAATTTTGAACTTGGAACTTTGGTAAGAGGAGTTTTACTCGTCTTATAAAAGCGTACTTTTAAAAATTTATTTTTACTCAAATTATTTTGCTTAGAAGCGTAACAGTTTGTTGAATGTATAATCTATAACGAATGATGCAATTTTGGGAAAATAGGGGTGAAAATGCCGAGCGAGAGAAGAAATGATCCGACTTTAGGTTAAGTCAACAAAAGTTGTGAAAATAGTCCGCGAAGGAAGCCCTGACGCATGCTTTAGTCTACTAAGAGAACATCTCCAGTTTATTGTGATGCATTGACGAACTAAAGGTAGTCTTGATTTTCCGAGTATATGTATTATCTTTTTAATTCTCGTTTCCTCTCATGATCGTAAAATAATTTATTATTGTTCACATAAAATTCAGTGTAACTTATCATTAGGCCATTGTTTGTGTTACAGGTATAGATATCAACTATGGAGGATAATATGATTTATCACAAGCAGTGTGGAATTCCACCGATGGCGGTGGATCAAAAATTATTGTTGAAAGACGTAAATAATTTCTTCATATGCCGACTATGCGGAGGTTATCTAATTGACGCCACTGGTTTAATTGAATGTTCTCACACATGTAAGTACATATACTTATTTTATAAACAAAATTAATTTATGATGATGTGAAACTACCCAAAGCTCTTCAAAGCAGAAATTTAGTCTAGTAATTAATCCAACTAGGGGTTTTAAAGATTTCTTGTATAGAATTTACCCATTTCTCCTCAAATTTATGTATAGCTTTGTCTGCTTGGAAACTACAAATTAAAGTTAATATACGAAAGTCTCAATTCACGTTAGGGGCATAACAATCTTCTTATATTAGATAGGAAAAATTAAATTTCAACGGGGACATGATTTTGGATTTTTGTTCTTCTTGGGGCTAGTTGAAGTCCTCTTCGGTGTTTGGAGTGGGAAAAACAGATTCTTAGATTTTTACTGGCCTGGTTAAGTGCAGACGCTAACCGAGGTAATGCCCCCATTTGCCCCCTCATGATTATGGGCTTGATTTGCGTGAACTTTGAAAGTGTTTTCTAAGCTTTTTTATCATTGATGCAAGAATTGAATTTTGTTTCATGCTGATTTAGACCAAGGAATAATAATCGAATATATCCTTTACTATATATGTGTATATATACACAAGGGGCATTGAAACATTTATGGATTTGATAGGATACCTTGCAAGATGTTTTTCTCTTTATTTTCGATTATGCACTATATCCCCTTTCAGCATTTATTTTATTAAGCTCCTGTTTTTTGTAGTTGTGATTTATTTTTAAGTGTTTTTTATTTGTATTTTTTCTTAGATTGTCGTCCTTGTATCGTGCAGTTTCTGCAGAAAAGTCCTTTCTGTCCGATATGTGAAGTTCAAGTGAATAAAACGAAGCCTTTGCATAGCTTACGGTAAGTCTACATTTTGGTTATCGTTTTTAGCCTTATTATTGCTTGAAGAAACTTTCGTTATAAACTACAATTCCTTGTGAGTATTTTCTCTGAGTCATTGCAGCCAATCTAGCCACTGACTGTATCTCTTAATATACTTCTTTCGATGTGGTTCTTCATTTAACATTTTTTTTTTTTTTGCATTTTATTAATGACGTTAGCAAGTTTTTCTTTGTATCCTTATAGTAGTCAGTTTTTTCGAGAGTCTCATTCAGTCAGTATAGTCCTTACAAAAGAATCAAGGACAAGTTGTTCGTTAATTATCTCACCTATAAACGTACCATACTGACTACACTTACCAAGGCGGTATTTGAGTGCTTGTAATCAAATTCAACTTAACGAGTTATAAAAAAATTAATTAGCGCGGCGTTATGACTCCTGTAGCTCGTTTATTCACATACACTTACTTAATTAACAAAAACTGAAACGTTTTTATTATATTTTTTATGAGAATAATTCGATATTATATAATTATCGCCTTTGTAAGTGTAATATGCGATCGGTAGTATTGAAAATGACTGATTCCGTCATTTTTTCCTCTGTTTACATGTTTTTTCTTTATTTTTGTGTTCATAGACCGGACGCTATAATGCAAAGGCTCGTGTATAAAACAGTTCCTGGCTTGTATAAAAGCGAACTTCTGCGACGTAAGAAATATTTAGATGATCTGGAAACGAATGACTTGGTTTTAAGTGACGACGAGTCCGAATCTCGAGAGTATTATTTTGATCCAGAAGAACCGATCAGTATATCGTTGGAGTACGTCGAGTATATCAGGTAGGCTGACATTTAATCTAATTGTGTAAAGTAGTTCATCATTGTTGCTTATTTTTCTGGTGGTAAATGGTCGTCAAATTTGTTAGAAGAGGCATGTTCGCTACTTGAGAGGCGATCAGTTCGATTTGACATGTTCTTTTTTTTAAGGAAATCTTCCTAGTGTCCACAGGATAGGTATATCATGATTTAAATTTTATATAGCACAAATTTGATGGCAGATGAACATAATTGTTGCTTGTAGAACAGGACTCAAAGACTTGTAAAACATTAACTAGGTGTATGTTTTAATTTTTCATTAAAATTCAATGTCGAAACAGAATTTGATATCATCAGAATAATAAACGTAAATGCGACGTCAATTCGATACGCATGCGCTAGATACCGAGCAATAAAAGAAACCAAGCATAGATGCAAGGACGTAGCCAAAATCTTTTTTAAGGGGGGGGAGAAAAATGAAAACTGCCATCTAAAATTATTTTTAAAATTCCCACAGCTTCATAAAAAATTTAATAAAGTTATCAAATTTTATGATTTTCTGACTGTAGATGCAACTAGTTAATTTTCCCAGCTCTAAAAACATTTTTGGGGGAGATCCTCCTTAGCTACGTCCTTGCGTGGACAAAAGTACCAAGAAAGAGAAAGACAGGAGATGTTTTTGAGATACAGTTGTTAATGAGCCCCTTTGAAAATTTGTAAACATCTCGGTTATTTGTGCAGTATGAGGCAAGATTTGCACGTTTGAAACCGGGTAGTGTTAGACTCGTAGTGAGATAAAAGCCAACATAAGGCGTTAGAAACTGTTATCTAGTTGAAACTCGTGGCTCAGAAGAAATAGCGGAAAAATGTATTTTAATCTTTTTTTTTTCAGACCTGATTTTAGGATTTCTTCTGGGAGTATGGGGAGGAAATAGAATCGCATTATGCAGTTAATAAATTTTTATCGAGGTGGTAATAATGTTTTATATATTTGTATCGCTAATTAAAGGTAGACGTAAAATTTGAAAAAACGATTGTGTTATTCTTAGCATGCTTGTCACTCAGATTTAAATTAATAACACTGGCTATTTTGTTTTAAAACTACCTCTTTTTTATGTTTTTGAGCGTTGAGGAGATTGTACTCCAAATCCCTCCTGTCTAAAACTGGCCTTGTCTCTTTAGCTTTTTTCTGTAATTAAAGAAAGACATTCGAGTGTCTGATTCCACATTTAACTCAAGAGCCATTTTTTCAATTTTTATCATTATTTCGCTGATTTATTCGTTTTATTCTTGTATATATTCGAGACTCGGTACAATTTCAATTAATTCCCTCTGTGTCGAATTTTTCGTTTTTAATTTTTCATCAAACCTCTAATTGATCTCCTCATGCAGGAGATCAAAAATAAAGATGCTTTTCATTAGCTTTTCCATCAGCTTTTCCATCATTTTCGATGTAATGTATCGTTGCCTTTGTTTTTTGTTTGATGGGGTGAGTTCGAATTTTTTATTGTATTTTACGTTAAATTTCTGGGTTTATGACTTTTAAATGAAAGCGTCTGCGAGAAAAATAGTAATCTTTCTTAATGTTTAATCATTGGAAAAAAATAAAATAAATTATGGCGGTCATAAGAAATAAGAATTATTTGAAAAAATGACATAATTGAGTTTGTGTTAAAACTAATGTTGACTGTTGTCCCAAAGCCTATACATATTTGAAATTTTATCTGGATTCCCGAATCAATTATCAGGAATTGATGTTCAAATTGTATCTTCATGCGGTATGCGTGGCCTCGGCTTCGCAATCGAAAGGATGCGAGTTCGATACTGGCCAGCGGCACATTCTCGACCCAAAATGGCGGTGTGTTTGGTTCAGTTTCATCAATTAGTACTCCTGTATGTGATTGAAAAATTCACGCTTGATCGACTGTTGGCAACTGGATTTCTACCACCCTTTCCCCTCTTTAATATAATATATCTTTCACGCACTTCCCAAAACCCATTAGAAAAAAAAAGATTGTTTGCGCGTTTAGCACGGCAAAAGAGAAACTTTTTTCAATAAAAAAGGCATGTCAAGCGTGCACAATGGTGGTTTTTAGATTTGAACAATATGGTCGTTTCCGAAATAATTGATGAAAAAAAGTAAAGGTACAAAATAAGGTTGTTTTTTCGTCTTTATTTTTTTCCCTGAAAGAAGGTCGTCGCTGTTGTGCTGCATTCAGAAGTACGCATTCGATCTTCCCGTCTTCCGTCATGCCCTATTTATTACGCCAAGAAATTTAGTTCAGTTGTCTTACGATACGTATGCAGCCTAATAAGGGCATGAGTGGAGAGGGAGGAAGAATGACGTGAACACGAAGAAGAAGAGGATTTACGAATTAACTGCGAATTGTTCTTCGTAAATTATTTTGTGAGAATCTCGAACATTGATCGTCTTGTGTTTGTGCCTCTGGGAAGATACCACTGTGCACTGTGTTCTGTTGGGTTGTCATATGTGTGTGGTTGACGTCGTTCCCCTAGTTAACGGTGTTTTAGGATGAAGAAATATTATTTTAGTGTAAATATTTTCTCAGAACGGAAAGGGCGTTGATTGCTCCTCCATAAGGGGGTGCACACATTCTCTGTGGTCCCTTCGGACAACCCCCCTCCAACAAAAAATCATCAAAACCGACAAATATACATAATTTTTTAAGGTCGAGCTATTTTTTCGTTGCTGATTTCCCAAGACGCCATTATATCCGCTTTACAGAATGGCTTTGAAAAATGCTGATTCGTGTCAGTTTATGTGGGTTCATTAATCATTCGCATAACTGGAATAGTTGGAAGTGTAGCGTACTCCATGAGTTTTGCGAACGGTAATTGCGAGTCATTATTTTTTCCAGCTGCGTGCTAGTAGTTATGTTGTAGATGCCATTGAAATCGGTTTTGAAATTAATTCATATGTTATTCCTGAAATTCTGTATGATGTGGTATTTGAAGCCCTTAGATGACCGTTTTTGTTGTGAACATATTGATGATTTAAAACCTAGCATGAATGCTGACTAGTTCATTCGTTACTACTTATATGTGAGCGAACTAGTTGGAATCCTGTTTTTGACCCCATAGTCCTAACTGATCTTCATTGGTAGTTACAAATGGTGTAAGGTGAACCCCCATGCAAGACTGTTTAGTCTCAGAGAACTATGAATAAATTTGTATTTTCTCATGGTTTAAATTATACATTTTTCGTTAAATTTACAAGCGACGCAGCGGTTGCATTTTTTCACCTAACGTCTACTATGATGTATGATGTGAGTAACAAATTGGGATTTCCGTTTCTCATTGACTCTTTATGACGCTACCTCTTCGCCTTTCAGCTTGTCTGCGATGTTGTGAGTTGTCTGGGTGGAAAAGCTTTTATAGTTTATAGTTATTCAATAACTATGAAAATATGTATTTCTGAAACTATTCAGATTTCTAGCAAGCAGAGTTGGCTCAATGGTCAGGAAAGCTTGATAATTGAAAAGCATGTAGTCGAACAGTTCTAATACCATTCAAATCTCGAATCATATTCGTGGTGCGGGAACTGTGTCCATTGAAAGTTTTCAGTTGACCTTGCGGTGAGAAACGATCATATGTTGTTGTTAAATAGACCAAGTATAGATTGATTGTTCTTGATGAGTTGTATGTATCTTTGAGGTATTGAAGTTGTTTCGAATTCCGTGCGAAGTGAACTTTGTCAACTTAATGTTCTCACGCACTGGAAAATTTAAAATTATATATGTTTAGAGGTCGGAATTTGACTCGGCGAATAATCACCTTTTTATTGAAAATTTACTCCCAAAATGTGTTCCATATTTGTCAGCCGATCATTTTAAAGAATATTTAAGGCTACGGCCATCACTTGACATCTAATAAGGTATTATTTGTCCACCCTGCCCTAGAGACTTCTGTATTTCAGCCATATATCCAAAATATCCCCAACCGTTTGTATCATATCTGAATCTGGTCCTTGTCGACCACATGGATGGCGTATTTTGATTGTATTGGAAGTTAGATGTACGATTTTGTTGAAAAATAATTTAATTATTTTACCGAGGGTGCAAGAGGCGCTCGCCCATCAACCCTTTTTTTCTACCCTCAAAATGCGTACCTATCTAATCATTGTTACGCTTAATAGATACTATCGAATACCTCTACCTTCTGCCCATCCTTAACGATCTTCATTTCATCGTGTATATAGTATGTACATATATAAATTATAGCCTATCTCTCTCTCTCTCTCTCTCCTCCACGTGGTCGTTGTCTTGTGTCTGTCTCTGCATATGGCATATTATACCATAAATAAAATTTGAAAAAGTTCGAGATTAGGCCACATATAATTATACATAGGCCATCCAACTCATTTTCTGTCGATATTTGCCGTATGGGTACACGGTATTCACGCTTTTTATACTTTCTTCTGAAGCCTAATCGTTTGCTTTCACTCGGCCTCTCCCTGTTCTCGTTCTGTGCGTTGTCTTTACAGAACTGACGAATTACAAATGTGAAATGGTACAGAAACTACTCTTCATTTTGAAGCGCAATTTTATGTAGACTGTACCTATAGTACCTACTACATATATACGGAATTTGCATTCCAATTTATTATAATTGTAAATATAGGACGTATATGAGTTGATATGATGCCATAGGTTGTCTCTCTTTCTCTCTCACTCCTATTTGAAATTAATTTCATCCTTCAGTTATTATTAACATAAAATATGTACCTACCTATTTGTGGTTTTGTGATTTGGTCAGATCGCTTTTGAAAGAAAAAAGTAATAAATTATTTCTTTCCTTAAGAATTCGAATTTATTATACTCTGGCTAAAATTTTAAAATTTTCAAGTCCTTTTTCAACGATGAAAATGAAATAAAACGAAAAAGCATTAAGTATGATAAATTAACAATTAAAAAAAATATATAACCGACTTCAGGAAAGAAAAAAAAAAGCGCTAAAACGAGAAAAACTAACTCAACAGCAGCTCCGTTAGAAATATGAAAAATAGAAAATTAGTTACTGAAAAGTTATTAATAGATCAGTATTGCGATGATTGTATTAAGTACATTTTGTAACTATTGGCATAAAATTTCGCAATTAAAAATCATTACCTACTACCTCTTTTAAAATGGAAACAAAAAAATTTTTTTGGAAGCTTTTTCCAGCCAATCTGCACTAGAATTGCTAGCATGTTGCATAATAAATTATAGTCAATATTTTTTTCAAATTTCTTAATTATTGGTTCAAAATTAAGCATTTTATAGCCAAAATAAAAACAAAAATAGCGTTACCGTAAGTACCTTTCGGTCGAGCCGCACCAAAATTGATAGCAAGTTATAATAGATTACATTGAATATTTATTTAAAATTTCGTAGCTATTGATCCAAAATTAAGAATTTCGTACCCAAAATAAAAACGAAAATAGCGATACCGGAAGTACTGTACGGCCGATCGGAACCAAAATCAATAAGTCAGATTCTTGGCTTAGTACTAATATTCGTTCCAAATTTAACGACTATAGGAGAATTTGAGATTTTTGTACCAAAATTTTCCTTGAGTTATGAAACGAAAAACGTACATATCTACCGCCCGGTTAGTCCATGGTAACAAGTTTAATAAGCAAATTTGCATAGTCGTTTCAAGCGTTACCCGCAGTATAGTTTTAAAAGTAACCGTTTTTTATTTAGAGATAAATTACTAACTATCGCATCGAATCTAAAAAGAATTGAATGGGACTCTCATGGGATTATCCCCTATCATTTGAAAAAACGTTCATCAAAATCATTGCTCAGGTTGGGAAGTTATGTTGTAACAAACATAAAAAAAAAAAGAACGTACCTATATTTTGATCGAATTAATAATCTCTTTTTTTTTTAATTCAATTAAAAATCAAAGTTGATTTCAATAATTACATTGTCAAACACAACCTACCTACCATCTTCCTTTCCATATTCAACATAAAGAGAAACGTTGAAATAGCAGAATGATATTCATCTTTTTTCGATCGAGATTTTGATTTATTTTCTCTTTTTCTTATCTATTACGATCCCTTCATTCTGCAATTTTTGGTCAACTGATTTTTAATATATTAAGCCTGGTGTTCGTGGTTGATCAGAACGTGATTGACTGAAAATTAGCTGCGTCTTTCACAATGCTGTTAGAAGAATATCTGCTGCTGAAGTTAAGTTCCTATTTTCCAATTTTTTTTAAATTCCTCTTAAATTTTTATTTAGTTTCTTTTATCATCTAAACATGGACCAGTAATATATTAGTATCGCTATGTGTGTATATAATCTTCAAGAATCTTGAAAGAAAAAAACAAATAGAAGGAATGGAAATGTTGTACCTACCTATAGTTTTCATAGCTTTAAAATCCTTACGAATTTACGAAACTTCGATACATACCTATATCGAAGTTACGAAAACAGTTTTTTATTTCTTCTCTGCACTTGGTATTGGCTGTCTCTTTCAACTCGCTCAAAAATAAACTCTACTCTTCTTTTTCAATATTAATATGGATAGTCATGAGAGTTGATGTGAACGTTAGTACTGAGCAGGAGATCTGACCTATTAATTTTGGAGTGGATAGACCTGACGGTACTCATTTTCGTTTTTATTTTGGGTATAAAATGTTTAATTTTAGACTAATAACTTCTAAATTAGGAAAAAATATTCAATATACATTCTTGTAATATGTTACAATTTTGGAGCAAATTGGTCGGATGATACGTGATTCATAAAGTCAATTTTTATTTCGATTTTGAAAGACTGAAACTTACGTTATCCCCGTCATTTTACGCTAAACAAATTAATAATGAAAATTCTAACACGCGTATAGACTAGACTTTTTGATTTTTATCATCGAAAAGAATTATCTTTTTGTTGGGAGTAAATATATTCCGGTTTGGTGTTCCGTCGATAAAATCAGTGTGTCTTTCTTTCTTTTTCAGTAACCTGTCCGCAAGAGGACTTTTTTTTGTACGCCATGGAGTTCAGTTTACGTGCACTTACGAGCATATAATTTTTTATGTCTCGTCCTTCGTTTACATGAGAATTGAAAATTTTTCATTTCATATTTTCTTCGAGCTTAGCGAAGATTTATCAGCTTGTCCATCCGATCTAGACCGGTAAATTGCTGATCATTTGTGTCTAGTCCATCAAAAATACCAATTCAAGGCCTAAAGTGAGGAATTCCTCTTTATTATTTGCTCGCATCGTGCATCTAGATCAAAGATTACTATATACTGTTCGATGCTTGTAATATAACATGAAAATTATTGAGGCTAAAGGTGTTTCGTTTTCTGTTAGTCGATTTTGTGTTGGAATTCGACAAATCCCCCATCTTCTGTTTCGCTCAATAATTTTCATCTTTGTATTCTCCTTTCCATGAGACTTTTCCCTAGCTTCAGGAAATATTATTTTTAGTTTCCTCGTAAAAGTTTTTGATTCTTCGTGTATTTACCTAAGACAAAACCGATGTAAAGGGGAGATTTGAGGTATAGTTTCCCCAGTGCAAAAAAAAAGGTCAGTTTAAAATCCAATTATTCGGTTTTTCAAAATTGTTCCGTCCCGTTTCTGCAGACGAATCAGTTCGTCTACAGAAACGTGTCGAACAAAAATATAGACAACTATTATTCTTAATTCTTAGAATAATAGCTGTCTATATACCGAATTGCTTCTCACGATCAGACACCACCAGATATGCTGACTATTTCATGTCATCATATTTGGCGGATGTTCTGTATCACGCCACCTTTTTGGTCGGCCATATTTGATAAAACAATGAAAACGAAGGTGATGTCGTGTCCTCATTTGGAAGACATGATCATTCCTAAACCTACAGTCAAGTAGACAAGTTAGGGTTCACACTAGTTGTTGTGAACATTAGGTTTCATTAGTCTTAAGAAATAGTATTAAGTATAATTTCGAAGTGTTGTAATAATTAACGTGAAATATTAATAAAAGATAATATAATAAGAAATTATCTTATTTGTCGAAGTAATTTCAAATTAATGAATTACATTCGCAACAAATTGGCGCCCGAACAAAAAAACCTTCGGAAGTAAAATTTTTTTTAATTTAATTAATGTTGAAAATTTCGTAAAATATTTTTCAAAACGTGTGAAAAATAAATTTTTTTTTTGGAGCTCGTAATTAATTGATTAAATTCTTAATAGAGCTAATAATTTTTATGTAATTTATAAAAAAAATCGTGGCTAAAATAATTCAAATAATTAGAGAGAAATTAAACAAACGTTTACGAAATCAAATCTTTATTGCAGAAGACTGCAAACATTTGATAAAGAAGAGTAAAAATAAAAAACTTAAAAATAAATTAATAACAAAAAATAAATCTAAAAATAAACTTAAACATAAGACAAAAATCCGGCACTGGTTCCTGCAATCAAAAAGAATCAAAGTCAGCTCAACCAGTACCCAGATCAACGACGTAGAAAGCGGAAAATCACTCACCAACGGAGTCAACCAGAAAGAAGTCGCTAGTAACCTAGAGAATACTACAGCTAATTATCCGTCATCCAACTGTAAGCAAATTATAAATTTATCTTCCATTAATTCGGAATATTTCGAAACCGTTATCGACGTCGTAAATAATATTGTAAAATGTAAAATATCCCAACCCTCGCGAATGTCTGAAAAAAGTGAAAGTACGAGTGCATCACTCCCGGATATTTTAGATTCAAAAGCCGAAGAAAATATTCTGGAATCTGGAGATTACCCTAAAAATTTGTATGAGAACTTTTCTGAAGAGGAAAATTACCCACTCCTTAATAATCATTGGGGAAGTCGAGTGTCCACATTGTTCCTTTATCGTGTGCTAAAAGCAGCTAAAGTAAAAAGGATAGAAGGCAGAACACGTATTGAACTTCAGAAAAAGTTATATAAAGGTAGACATCCCAAACATTGGTTGTTACATATACTATATTCTAACCCCAACACCGAAAAATTTGAAAGAGCAAGTGATTTTGATAAATTAATTGAGGAAAGTAAAAGTTATCGAAGAGTAACAAGAAGTATAAAAAATAAAGACCCCAACGAAGCAGAAGAAATTTTCTCCGACACAGAGGAAGAAGATTTAGAAACAAAAGGAAAGAAATTAGAGTTAGAGAAAAAGAAAAAAGAAGAGACAGAAAAAAGGTTAGCAAGAAGAAGCCTTAGCTCAAGTTTTGAAAAACTCCTATCTAAAGTGTCACACCACGTGTCACCTAAAAAATTAATTTCGGTCACATCTGATTTCTCTCTTCCCAACGACGAAGACGAAATCTTCCTCGGAGAGCAATCAATATTGAATCAAACTTTTGTCGATAGACCCTCACAGTCTAGTGCTGATTTATCGCCACTAGTCCCTCAAGGACAGGGAAAGTCCTCACAGACCGAAATTCAACATTCAATCCAAATTCACGTAAAAAGTCCAGAAAATTGGGAAAAACCAAAAAGTAAAATTCCGATAACAACTGAAGAAAATTCTTTCGATCCTATAAATTTATTACCACCAGAAATACGCGTGGAATTTCTTGATCAAAAAGATCACACGTACGTTAACGTAATAAATATTGAAAATAAAAATAATCCATTTCTAAAATCAGAAAATAATAAAATGAACTCAGAAGAAATAGCTGAAAATAATGCACGCTTGCTTTTGCAACAACAACAACAAGCAAGATATGCAGCAGCAAATGAGGCTTATGCACAACATAACCTAGCAATGAACAATTTTTGGAAAAGATCAGAAAGATGGACCCCAAGCCATTTTTCAAATGGCCCTGATGAAGATATTCTAGAATTTCTTTTTGAATACGAAACCCAAGCAAAAACATTTGAGGCGACGGAATATGAAATGATACGAAATTTAAATATAGCCCTCCGTAGTACAGCTCTAGAATTATTCGCAGCAGAAAACGAAATTACCCCAGAAACTTCATGGTCTGATGTTAAGAAAATATTAATACGTATCTTTAAGAAAGATAAAGATACAGTAAAAAAGCGTATTAAATCACTAAAATTTGATGATACTTACTTCAGTACAAATGTACCAAAATTCTTTCGACTCTATAAACAACTTGATGCAACAATAAGTGAGAAGAAAATTTGTGACCTTTTACTTCCAAGACTAACAGGAGAAATGAGAAAATTCTTTGCATCTAAAAATCTCCAAACCCAGAGTGAAATCTCAAAAACTTTCACAGACTGGAAAGAATTTAAAGAAAAGGCACTAGATTTGACCGATGTTCAGAAAACAGAAGAAATGCTAAACAAAGCTACAGAAACAATTGCTAAACTAACAAAACAGATGGAAGAGATGATGAAGGGCAAAGCTCCCGAGAAAAAAGAGCCTATAAAACCCGCAACCCCACCTACATCTCCAACAGACCCTGTCATAGTAGCATTAGTAGAGGCAGGATGGAAACCTCCCACCTCCAACAAACGTGAGCAAAATCGAGGTAGAAATCAATCATCAGAAAATGAAAATGTAGAAAATAGACCTCGTAGAGAAAGAAACCCAAATAATAACAATAACGAGAGTAACGAAAGTAACCCTAGAAGAAGACAGTCTAGAGAAAGAGAAACGAATAGAATGCAAAATAATCAAAATGCATACAGACAACCAACGACAAGAGATTCGTATCGCCCACAAAATAATGAAAGATATCCACCGAGGGAAATAAACTGTTTCAATTGCGGAAGAAGAGGACATCTCTCAAGAGACTGTAGACTACGAAATCGAACTACACCCCAATTCCCGCAAAGAAATTTCAGACCACCACGATTCAATAATAATTTTGCGTCTAACTATGGTCAACAATTTAACCCCTACGGACAACAAACAGGTTACGCACAGGCATACAACGCCCCGATGTTAAGTACTCAACCTTGGGCACCTACAACAAATTATGCCGTTCCATCGTATAACTTGCGAACTCCAGATGTAGTTCCAAGTATCCAACAACAAAATTTTACCCAACAGCCAAAAAACTTGCAGTAGAGCCCGTTTGCTCTATACCAGTTAATGGCTACGACTTTCGGGCTTGTAATGGCAACGTCCATCATCCGGACTGCGCTGCTCTCCTAGTAATAGATCCACACGCGCCGCATAATCGGAAAATTCATATCCGTAGTGCATCAATGAAATTAGTCAGGGCGAGACGTAAATTAATCGTCCCCTGCAACATTGTGAGCCGTGAGGAATATGAAACACAGGGAACAGTCGACAGCGGCTCTGAAGTGACGCTTGTCCAATATGACCTTGTAAAGGATAATGTGATCAGACCTGCAAGAGTGTGTATGGTAGCCGCTAACGACAGTGCAATAATCGTCATAGGAGTCGTAGAAATCACTATAAAAATGGGTGACCTCCTCCTTGATGCGGAAGCATACGTAACCTCTGAGGTGACCACACCTTTACTTCTCGGATACGACTTTTTAGATCGACATAACGCCGATATTTTATTTAGTAAGAATTTATTTAGAATAGGACCGCCATGGAAGCGTGAAACATATAGTATAATTAAGTTTAAGGAAGAAAATTGTGAAGGATTTATTAGAGCAGACAAAGATTTCTGCATAGAAGCGAATAATGATTATTATGTAAACCTGGATCCAGATATGGGAAAAGCAGATCCAGATGAGTGGTTTTTAACAAGTTATGGTTTAGAAGGCGAATATATTGTTGATGATTTAGGATGGCCAGCCTTAAGATTCCACAGTCCGCACTTCGACACCCAGATCGCACAAGGGACAGTTTTAGGACGCTATAGGCTCAGACAGCCGACTATGCGGGACCGTCAGACCAATTCCGTCCGCCGTGGCCAACCCAGCATCCAACGCATTACGTCGGGGGATACTGTGGCTAACCAGGGTGAGGAGGTTGATATGCTAAAACTTGTCCGTATAACCCGATCTGATGACAGCGTTATCCACGACAACGAAGGAACAAGAGTAAATATTAATAAGAATTTAACGAAGGAAGAAAAACGAGCAGTAGTAAGCGTTCTAAAAAAATATATTCACATATTTACGGAAGAACCTGCCAAGGTAAAACCTACGAAATTGAAACCGGCACATGTCTACTTGAAAACAGACGAGCCAATTCAACGTAGAAACTACCATATGGGAATTTTTGAAAAAAGAGAAATAAGAAAGAAAATTAAAGAATTTGAAGAATGTGGTATTATTAAAAGAGCAAGCTCTAGATATGAGAGCCCAGTATTTGTTAAGAAGAAATCAAATGGAATTTATAGATTATTAGTAGATTATAGAGGTGTAAATGAAATAGTAAAAAAAGATACGAGTAGAGTACCTCGTCTCCCGGAAATATGGGATGCATTACGAGATAAGAAATATTTTGTAACAATTGATCTTAATCAGGGATATTATCAAATTCCCCTTGATGAAGAATCAAAAGCGATTACAGGAATAAATGTTGGAGGAGTAAGTTACGTATTTAACTCCATTCCTATGGGATTAAGTGCAAGCCCCAGCATTTTTCAAAAAACAATGACCGATTTATTCAATCATATCCTAGAAGATAAAGTTTTAGTCTATCTAGATGATATATGTGTTTTTGGAGAAACATTTGAAGAAACTTTGGAAAATTTAGAAGAAGTCCTAAAAGTACTAGTTGAAGCAGGTTTGCTAATTAAAACGAGTAAAAGTAGCTTCTTTAATGAAAGTATCGAATACTTAGGACATAAAATTTCGTACAATAAATTAGAACCATTAGATAAAAATATCAAACCGATTCGTGAAGCACAACCACCAAAAACGTTACGTCAACTACGAAGATTTATTGGTTTAGCAAATTATTATCGAAAATGATAAAAAACTTTTCGCAAATTACGGCACCGTTAACAGATTTAACGAGGAAAGAAAATGTTAAAGCAAATAATAAAATAGCATGGAATGACGAAGCACAAAAAGCCTTCGACAAAATTAAAGAATTGATTACGTCAGATCCAATTCTTACAATCTACGATCCTGATGCTGAAACATACGTCGAAGTCGACGCATCAAAAACAGCGATAGGAGCAGTAATAATGCAAGTAGACAGAAAAACGAAAGAACCACATCCTATAGGATATTTTTCGAAGAAAATTCCTAAGAATCAACAACATTTATGTTCTTTTGATTTAGAGATGTTGGCTATTACCGAAACTTGTGAATATTTCAGAGAATTTTTAGTATATAAAGAATTTAATATTTTTACGGATCACGAACCTTTAACATATCAAAGTAGAATGAAGAAACCAAACGCAAGATTAAATAGATTAATTTCGAAATTAGGAGAGTTTACGTTTAAAATTAGACATATCAAAGGAGAAAATAACAAAATTGCAGATTATCTATCCCGCCTAGAAGAAGAGGAGGAAGACAATTACGCAGAATTCCGAGATGGTCAATTTATAATACCAGAAGGAACACCTGATCCTCCGAATATTGTAAAACAAGAAAAACAGATCAAAGCAATAACACGTAGCATGAAAAAGAAAGAAAATGAAGCAGATGTGGAAAGTGACAATTCAGAAGACGATCGCAGTTCCATCCTATCCGATATCTCGGAAAGATCTGGAAACTCCGATACGTCTACAAATTCTCAGCTTTCCAATCTTTCAGAAAATTCAGAAACAAGAAATCTAAGTCGAAATAACAGACGAAGAAATCCACAATCTATGGGATTTACAACGTGATGATAAATATTGGGGAATCATAATAAAAATTTTAGAAGGTGGCAACGAAAAAGAGTTAAGAAAAAGTCTGAGTATGAAAAGATCACGAAACCTAAATCCATTTTTTCTTGATGAAAATGGAATTTTATGGAAAAATATTGATCACTCTGTATATCACTATGCAGTACCAGTAATTCCTGACTCCCTCATACCTCAAGTACTAGACATATGTCATGAGAGTCAAACTGGGGGAGGACATTTTGGAATTCGTAAAACTCTTGCCAAAACGCGTGCTCGATACTATTTTACGCAAATGCCCAAAATAGTCTCGAGGCATGTACGATCGTGCCATCAGTGCCAAATAAATAAAAACATTAACGAAAAATATGGATATTTAAAACCAATTAATCCTGAAGAATGTATACCACTCGCACATATTCAAATCGATTTTATTGGAAAATTTAATACCAATAATGAAAAGAAGTTTGTTATAGTAGGAATAGATAAAGCAACAAAATATTGCTGGACTAAAGCAGTAACGCAACCAAATGCACATTCAGTAATTAAATTTCTAAAAGAAATCGTACGTCATTATGGTAAACCAACAAAGATTACGTGTGACAACGGAACTCATTTTTCGAACGAATACGTACAAAATTATTGTAAAAATAACGGTATTAAAATATACTACTCAACATCGTATTCACCGCAAACTCAAGGACAAGTAGAGAAAATGAACGGAATAATAAAAAAAATGTTAGCGAAATACGAGAGTGCCGATAGTGAAGAATGGTCAGACCACGTGTACAACGTAGCCTTGACCTACAACATGACACCTATCGAAGGATTAAATAATCACGATCCATTTTATCTAATGCACGGTTATAAAGGTGAACCCCCAGTAAATTTAATTATCCCATCACCGCTTATCAGCAAAAACAGAGAAGAACAGATAAATGAAGCGAATAAAGTACGAAAAACAATTCCAAAATTAGATAAAGAAAATGCAAAAAAATATTCAGAACGTTATAATAAGGGAAGAAAAGAAATCTCTTATAAAACTAACGATTTAGTCCTTTTGAAAGCACCAATAAATTATGGAAAAGGTAAACCAAAATTTCTAGGACCATATAGAATAGTTAGGAAAATTTCAGACCTAAATTATATTGTTCGTATAATTTCCGACGATGGAAATCGTACAGACGACACAGTGCATATAAGAAGACTTACACCTTATAATGCCCGTTGTGATGCGAATTTACCATCAGAGATTGAAGAAAATATATCCGATAACTCAGAACCTGAAGAAATTGGTTCTAACCCAAAAAGGAAAAGAGGTAGACCGAAGAAGGAAAGAAGTTCTGAAGAAAATGAATCAGAAGATGATATTAAAATTGTTGTCAAACGTCCAAGAGGAAGACCACGAAAGGGAATATTAAAGAAAACTGGTAATAAAAATAAAAATAATAAAAAGTTACATTTACAGAAGAAGCGTTATTAAAAGGAAAAGATTGTTCAGAATGGAAAAAGAAATTTGAATTAAAAGACCCAGAAAAGAAAAGAATAACTTTACGAAAAATTCAATCGATTACCCAAAAACAACATTTGGAAGAATTCAACTTGTTCAGTAGGTGTGATGAGGGAAAATGTATTAAACAACCTTTGTCTCTACCTACCAACTTTTAAAACCCGAGTGAGTTAAGCTTGGAGGAATATGTAAGAAGATATTCTGAACCCCCACCTAAACCATTGTATAATAATGTTTATAACTATAATTTGTAATAATTATAGATAAGAAATATTGTAAGGACCATTCACGTAAATTAGTTCTCCCACAAAAAAAAAGAAGGTATAAATTTTTTTTTTACGTACCAATCTACCAGTCCACATCTTGAGGAGAGGTTTCCGCGGCCTCGGGCTTGACTTCTTCATGCTCCACCATTTCAGGACGGTCGTGAGCCTCAGCCTCAGGAGAGGTAGAACGACGACGAAAGCGCTGATGCCGAGGTACCAGGAACATACGCCGATTGGAGACAATCATCTTGCTAGGCCCAGGACTCGGCTCACTTCTAGGATCAGCCCCTCGCAAAACCCGACGATCATGAGAAATGGTCAATCTTTCGGATGGATCCAGAATACGCAGAACCTCGATGAAGTGAGGTGTGTCGTTGATTTCAATTTTCCGACGATAAAACCGGGTAAAATAGTCAACTAGATGTTGAAACTGTGAGCGATCCATTATCGTATTCGCATAGGCAGTATTCGTAACAGCGAACCGAACCTTGCAGCCGAAATTCAGAGGTTGCATTGCCATGATGATAGCAGTCAACAGATTTAGACCAACGGCATACGAAGTGATATCGGATGGATTGATGTCAAGTGTTGAAAAACACACCACGCATCCTTCCCATCTCCACAGGCTTGCCTCTGGAAAGAGGAAACTGAACTGGGAAGCCAACTGAACCATGGACTGCAAGCAGCACTCGCACAGACTCTGCGGCATCACATGCCTCCACGACCCAAAGGACGTATTAAGCGAGTCGCCAGGAAAATTCTTCCGATACGCATCCACCCCAGTTGGACCATAATCCGCGGATAGGAAAGAGTGCAAAGCCTTGAAAATCTTCCACAGGCTCACCACCCCAGTAAATAAGCACGGACAGCGCGGAGACCAGCAACGCAGATATGGCAGAGAAACTTGCGTGAGCATAAAACTCTCCGAAGTCTCAACCATACCGTTGTCTGGAACCATAAACTTCGGCAGCGCACGCAGCTCAGCCGGAGTAGGATACATAGGGGCATCCTCCAAAACAGCCTCACTAGCACGATCAACACCCAGGCTCATGATTTTATTAAACTCGTAGAAAGAACCTTTGTTTAACTTCATAAAATAATAACAATAAAAAAAAACACACGAAAATAATAATTACGACTTAAAAATATTAGGAACTCAAATTAAAAAATCAATAGCGGACGAGGACGAAGAAAATCGAACCGAATCCACAGATCGAATACACCACGAAGACTGCGATACCTCCATATATATCCGACTTGTAAAGCAAGATGAATTCTTGCTGAACAATCGAAATATACTGGAGTACGCCATCTCCCAAGACCTACCCTCGATGGTAGTAGTGCAAACAGAATTCCAGAGTCCCACACTAACACAGATGTGGTAATTTCCGCACATATGTAGATTTTTATGAGAAAGAAATAAAAATCAAAGAAATATTGTGCATCGATGTACATTTTTCACTATATAATTTCCTCTCACGCGAAATGATAACAACTAAGTAATATACCGACGAATATAATACTGCATTTAACAGCAAAATTTCATGTGATTTGTACTGATTTCAGACTGTAAAATGATAAATCACGCCGTTATCGTTTTTATCGCACTTACCACACTCATAACCGAAACAGAGAATACAAGCTTAAAAACGAAGATTAGTGCATCGTCAGGAGCTTACTTTGAACCGAATAAATTCAGCAAAGCCTATGAGAAAACAATTCCAGTATTGTATAGTCTAAAGATTCCAAGAAGGCAAAATGTAGAAACACCGGAATGGCTGAAAGAAATTAATAAATTGCAGAGTTGCGTATCCCAAGAAAATATATGGTGCATACAGAGATCGAAAAACATATTAAGAATCCTAGACTTAATTATAGAAATTCAGCAAATCAACGAAGCAATAATCAAAGAATTCGACAGAGAACCATCGAAACGAACAAAGCGCGGCATACAAATGCTCGGTGACTTTGACACATGGTGTTGCAATGTCATGACATTATCACAAGGTAACGACTTCATCGAAAACGAGAAGAATTTAAAATCACAATATGAAAAATTAAGAGAATCTGTAATAGAAAATCATGCCGAATTACTAAACGTTACGAAAGACATAAAAGACTTCGAGAAGATAGAATTTGACAATTCCAAAATTCTAAAAGAAAATGTTCAAGCACTAAAAGAGGCGATACAAAACCAAAACAACGAAATAATAATTGAAGCCAGAAGAGAACTTATTTTCGATACAGCAAGAACTCTTCATGCGAGCCTAGTTACCGAAAATGCTAAACTTAGCCATTTATTCCTATCCTGTAAAAATAACCATCTACCAGCGGCAATTATTAACGAAACAACTTTAAAAGAAGACTTAATGAAAATAAAGAAATTAGCGGAAAAATCAAATTTTGCAGTAGTATTAGACGAGAAATCAATCCAATCGTATTACCGAACGAAGTTAGTAAATTGTTACGTAACAGGGAACGAAATAGAAATTGAATTAAAAATTCCACTTCAAAATCTTCACGCGAAATACGACCTGTACAATGTTATTCCATTAGCATTCCGTACACATGACAACAAAATCTGCTTTTGGGATCAAGAACCTTCGATCTTATCCCACAACAAATTCGACGGATCGATAAGAATCATTACGGGAACAGATATTGACCTTTGTGGCAAGAATAGCATATTATGTTTTCTTCCACAGGACCGCACAATTAATAACAAGGGAAACTGTGCAAGAGCATTATTTCAAGGTATGAAATATGAGGAAATAATACAGAAATGCACATTCAAATGTGAAACGAACCATAACGAAATTATAGTGAAACAGATAGAGATGAACCAATTCGCGATTACAAACGCAAAAAACCCACTAATTTCAGTCAACACAATAACGAAAACAAGTACGAGCATAGCCATCAACGATTCATGGCCTGGAGCAACATTATTAACAGTCCCATGCATCATGGAAATTCAGCAGTTACAAGGAGAAAACAATGCCGAAACCATCATCCCGGCAGGTTTTCCCTGTATTAACGATCCAGAGAAGGAAATCCTTATGGAACATCACCTACCACTAGTTTGGACGAAGTATCAGTTTATGGAACTAGATTTTGGGCTACGTCAATCATTCAAATTTCCGAATATTTCAATTGCGTACAACAATAAATGGCATGACAACGTACCGTACATCTCGCCAATAACTCCGATTCATAAATTTGAAGAGAGACTGAAAACGGCAGAACTGAAAATTCCTGATTTAGGATATCAAGACACTATAAACACCGTACACCTACTATTATTAGGCTGGTGCGGTTTATTAACTCTTGCAGTAGCCATATTAATTTACGTAAACCTCAAAGTGAACTGTGTTGCTATCAATGCACACAATCAGATAAACGATTTGGCATTGGGAGCAATACACCGTTAATGGTCCATAAATTTAAGTTCTTTTTTGTAATAAAATATAATAAGTTATCATTAAAAAGCATAATAAATTTGATTATGCCAAAATTTTATCAATTAAGTCAATTTGCAGTAATAAATTTCTATGCTCAAATGCTAAATTTTATATTTTAGGCGATGATCAATTCCGCAACGTAAAATTAAGAGATGATTGTAAAAAATTAACATTGTTATAATTAAAAATAAGAACGTATTATGTATTGGAAATCTAAACTTTCAGGAACGCAAAATTTAACGAAGCAGGAGCTTCGGGCTTTCTTTCGCCCGGGGACCTTTGTTCCGTCCCGTTTCTGCAGACGAATCAGTTCGTCTACAGAAACGTGTCGAACAAAATATAGACAACTATTATTCTTAATTCTTAGAATAATAGCTGTCTATATACCGAATTGCTTCTCACGATCAGACACCACCAGATATGCTGACTATTTCATGTCATCATATTTGGCGGATGTTCTGTATCACGCCACCTTTTTGGTCGGCCATATTTGATAAAACAATGAAAACGAAGGTGATGTCGTGTCCTCATTTGGAAGACATGATCATTCCTAAACCTACAGTCAAGTAGACAAGTTAGGGTTCACACTAGTTGTTGTGAACATTAGGTTTCATTAGTCTTAAGAAATAGTATTAAGTATAATTTCGAAGTGTTGTAATAATTAACGTGAAATATTAATAAAAGATAATATAATAAGAAATTATCTTATTTGTCGAAGTAATTTCAAATTAATGAATTACATTCGCAACAAAAATTTACGTGGATAAAATATATGAAATATTATTACCCCATCCCATAAAAAATTCGTAAAATGTAGAATGTTATCCTATTCCTTTCCCCCAAGAGGAAATCATGAAACTAGGCCTGACCTGAGGAACCAGAACCAATCATTGTAGCCTATATGCATATTATATTGTATTTTTAATGTGTTAACATCCTAGCTCTTGGTAGGGGCTACGCGAAACTTATGAATTACAAGTGTCAGACATGAAATCGTTATTCTCGTTGATGTGTCTTTGTGTGTATAGATGTGTGATTGTGTGCATGCTCCTTGTTTACGAATACAACATTAAATTTCCCCAACCTCATGTATTTCATTAAATGATTCCTCAGCCTAATAGAGAGCTGGGGTTAGTGTTGCTGGAAAGAAGATAAAATTTACAAAATTTCCTTGTAATTTTCTAATTATTATTTATCTAGGTATTTGAAAATGAAATAAAAAAAAAAACGAAAATTTTGCAAAATTTTTAATTTTTTGGAATTTAGAAACCTCTTCTTGTTCACTTTACGATTTCTTAGCCACTGTTTAACCTAGAGAATTGAGGTTGGCATTATTAGAAACAAGAGAAAATTTGAAAAAATCTACTATTCATATAATTTTTCTATCATCTTTCGCAGTTTTAAAATAAACGAACAAAAAAAAAAGAGAAATAAAGAAAAATTGGCATACCTATTTTGAATTTATGGAAAAAATTTTTTTCCTTTATACTGATATTTATGTTTATTTTGTTTTATCGTTTTTAACACAATCAGGTCGTACACTCCTGAACAAAAGTATTTGGTTAAATTTTGCACAAAAAAGCTTAAAAAAGGTCCAAAATTTTCAAAACTGCCCAAAATTTCTCAAAATTTGTAGGACCAATAATAAAAAAAAATAAATAAACAGGCCCGTAGCCAGAGTAGGGGAGACCGGGGCTAGTTGACCACAGGAGTAGGTTGACAAACTCATTATAATTTTTTCCAGCTGCTGGTTGGTAGCACTGCTTTAAGTACAAATCAAGTGTATAGAGTGCGCCTATGTACAACAATTATCATTTTTGTGTTGGCATAAGTTGTACAATGCAAAAGCCAAAAAAACTGATTTTCTGTTTTGTCACTGATAAATTTTAGTCAAATAAATTTTCATATTCCTAATTTTTATGCAATTTAATCGGAATTTTGAAGGATGCAGTAGAAGTAATGGTCATTTATGAACATTTTAATGTGTGCTTTCAATTAATCAACTGAATTTTAATGCCAAAATATTGCTGTGCAAAATTTATCATCATCTGGGGTAAGTTGACATTCACTACTTGGGGTAAGTTGACACATTCATTTCTCAAGTTTTTATTTCTTCTAAATTTAGGTATGCATCGGAAATCATAAAAAAGTGTTAAAGGAGACAACCACGAATAAGCAAGCAATGACTACCACTATATTAACAGATACACCAGAACTAAAAAAATTACAACAAAAAAAAGCAAGAACAGCAGCAAAAATCAAACAATGATTATTCCAGTCCGCTAAAAAAAAGGCTACAAAACAGTCAGCAAAACTGCGCACAAGAAAACCAAAAAGTCGTGCTAGAAAACAAGCTTCCTCTGATGAATCATCTGATTCTGACTTAGTCAGCAAACCCCTCGCGCAGTGTTTGAAAAAAAGAAGCAGTTTATGCGATGCTTCTGAGTCTGATGCAGAACCTCCTCCTAAACAGTTTAAAATGAAACTCGCACAAAAACTCCGAAAAAAGAAAGCTGCTGAATTAGAACCTACCTCATCCTTGACACCTATTGAAAAAAAAAAATGAAGATGTTCTTTGCCTTGTTTGCAATGAAAGTTACAGCCGATTGAAAGAAATTTGGTTACAATGTATCACCTGTTACAGATGGGCTCATGAAGCTGGTACAGATGGTAATCCGTGTTATGTTTGCCATACATGTGAATAAAATTATAAAAATAATGTTCTGTGCTGTATAATTTTATTTTTTGCAATTAATTCCAGTAGTGTCAACTTACCCCAACACTAATGTCAACTTACCCCGAAGTCTGGGTAAGTTGGCCAAAAAAAAAGTTTTACAAAATGGAAATTTTTTCATGATTGTATGCTTCTATAGAAAGATATCTGTATGTCAAAAGATAGCCAAAAGTTCAATTTACATATTGGGATACTTAGTTATTGAATAAACAATTAATAAATATATTCAAAAATTAATAATAAAAAACGTGGTCAACTAGCCCCGGTCTCCCCTAAAATCCCTAGGTGTGCAAACTGCAGATTGGAGAGGGCAAAATTTTTTTTGTGAATTATATTGGCTAGAAAAATAGCAACAAAAACGGTTTCTTTCCTTTTTTTAAATTCAGAAAAAAAATTTAATTATTTGTCGAGAGAGGGTAAAGAGCACTGCCAGGAGGTGCATTTCCCTGCCCTTCCATGGCTATGGAACTGAAAATAAAATAAAATTTGATAAAATTCAAAAATACCTATGTAACAATAATGGTTTGATTTTTGATGAAATTTTCGACGACAAACTGAGATAACTAGAATTTTTTACCAAATTTAACTTTGATGACTCATCAGTTCGGCGACCATTTAACCAACTTATGTCGATGAATATTATTACACTTGCTGACCTTTTATGTTTTGCTTGAGAACATATTTTACCAGTGACTATGATGATGTTTTGATTTCGAAGCATCAATTTTGACAATTTTCTTAGTTTGACTCATCCACAGCATACTTCACGACTGAATTTCTTTTTTTGTAACTGACAGACAATTGAACTAAAATTCTTAGCAGAACTACTGCATTTGATAGATTGATTTAGCTAGAAAAATTTGCTTCAAAATGTTTTTAATTCTCTTTGATTTTCTGGCAGGGTAATTACCAATTGAACTAGTAGGTCATCCAGCATACAAAAACAGAGCATCTGAATCTGCAAAAATCAGGTTAAACTGGATTGGCCGATTTAATTAACATAAACTGGGATGACTAATAGCAATTTTCCGCGTAATGATACAGTCAGCAACGATTCACAGACAACTTTAGTCACAGTTGACTAGCTTCTAGGTTACAGAATCATCAAAAACCATAACATACCAGCATTCAATTGCTATGAACTAGATCAACTATGAATTTCAAGCTCCAAAAATGTAATTACTGGCATACCATATTTTCCAAAACACAATTATTTTCCTAAAAAAGGTAACTATTTCAATGCAGTGTTTTAAAATATATATATATATTGAAGCGTCCAAAATCAAATGGCTCATAATGTTCAACCTTCATGTATATTGGTATTTAAATGCTAATGATGTCATAATGTTCTAAAAATAAGACATCATGCAGCCAAAACACTGAAATCAAGTTTATCTTGAAATTTTCTATAATTTAAGATGTTTTATTTTTTAACTTTAGAATATCCTATGGCTGAATTCTTTTTGACTTGAGTTAAGTCTCTCAAAAAAAGCAGAACACAGCTTACCTTGTCTTCATATTTAGTCAGCAAATTAATATATCTTGAACAAATCAATAATAAGTGTGGAAAAACTCAACAATGTTTCAATCCATACAAGGATCAAAACCTACAAAAGTGAACAGCAAAATTATTTTGTCAAAGACATATAATTACAAAGGAATTATAGTGTTGACAAAGTGGACAAAACTAAGTGTAAAGCAAAAAATAAAATGAAAAACTATTGTAGACAACAAGTAGGGGAAACCATCAGAGAATTCTTTTGTCTTCACCTGTTTGTTTGTCTTCATAAGAGATAGTGATTTTGTTGTGTGAAAGACTCCTATTAGAAACTTCAGGCTGTGGAGTTTTTGTGTGTAAAATGAGGATGAATGAGGTGAAAAAAATATGAATCACACAGATGAAGATGAATTGAAACCAAGACTACTCGGCCTTTGTTGACAGAGCAATGCAGTCATCTTGAATAAAGCTTGTTGAAAAAGTTTGTCGGCAACACATCAGATTTCTCTCTTAAATCTACCTCTTTCACACCTTTAACAAGAAAACTAAATATCTCTCACCAAGACTGTATGATCTGTTTAAACTTTAAATACTGATACTTCTACTTACAATATCTGTTTTTTAAAACATGCTGTTTTTTTCCAAATTTGAGGATATTATCATGTTGGAATATCTTATCTATTGATTTTATAGTTTCATGAGTTCCATTTGAAAATACTTGGTACTCAACGAAACATTAATTTGAATCCATAGACCTGTATATTTTCATTGTCCCTCTTCAACATATCTATTTGTTTTATGGTAGATCGTAGATATTGTAGTTGTAATTTTTGCTTAGATTTTACTCTTCGAAACCGTCTTTCTAATCGTTGATCAGAAATGGGTATAATTATTATGTTTGTCAGTTCACAGTTTCAATGCTTTTTGTAATATCCCTTCCTTGCGAATTTTGCCACTGTCCTTATAATTTCAAATATTTATTTCTCGATTAGTCCCTTCATATTCTGAATACGCAAAAAATATTTATCGAGTTATCTACGATTTTATATGAATGAAAATGGTTTTTTTTTGGCGAAGATATGGTTCCCCTTTCATTGAGAGACATTCTTCCTACCTCAGAATTGAAGGATTTTATCAATTTCTTTTACGTCTTGTTTCGCCATTTGAATTTATTTGTTTAATATCGTTCAAAATTTTTATGTTACAGAACGATAAGAAATCAGTCTAACGAAAAAGATTTGATCGAGTTCCAAGATGAAACGCTTGCTAAAAAACTGGAGGAACAGGTACGAGTATACGATGTGAATTTTGTTTGAAATTTAATGTAGTGGTGTAGGCAATTGCATAACACGTAGTACTATAGAAAGTGCTAAATATGTTAATGAAAGAGTCTATCAATAACCTGAAAAAATGTAATCAAATCGAGTTCAGTGATTAGTAAAATCGATGAATTTGTTAATTGAATAAAAAATTGTTTCACTAAATTTTGCTGATATTATTTGTTCACTAATCGGTATAACATTCAATTTTTTTTTTCAGACCACTTATAAACGATATCTACAATGTCCTGCAGCTTTAAAAATAAGGCATATTTACAAATTTATTAAACTAAAATATAATCTGAAGAAAACTCACGAGGTAAGAACGGCTCTGTATAAATCGTAATTTTGCAAAAATCTATTTTCTTGAAAAATTCTGTATTTATTAATTCTGAAAATTCAATTTTTTTTGCAGGTTGAAATTCTTTATGAAAATTCAAAGTTACCTAGTTATTTTTCCCTTATGGATACTGCTTATACGTTTTCGTGGAATAGGGTAAGTACTTGTTTAATATCCTTCAATTTTGGTAATAATATTTTTTGTTTCAAGAGTTGCATATCACCTCACATATTGTGTTCATTTTCTTATTTTTATTTACCAAATATTCTATTTTTATCTTCTCATCCCCACTGAGTACCCAGCTTTTGTTCAGTACGGCAGTTATGTTAAGTGTAAATTCACTAGTACATTAATGATTAGACTTGTAAGTTCAAGGAAATTGGATAGGTACGTACTCTACCAATGTATACGAATGTGTATGAACAAGTTTAGTTATATGATGAAAGTGAAACACAATATTCGCCTTTGCTTATATGAGCATTATTTAGTGTGGAAAAAAAGGAATGATATTCTGCTGGTTATTGATCTGGTTTGAACAAACGTTAATGTCAAGATGATCTCATAACTCAGAATTCAGGTACAATATTGAAAATTAAGAAGAGAGAGCAGCTCAGAAGTGTTGAGATTTGACCATATTTCTGTGGGATACATTAATCTTTGACTTTTGAATACCTAGTTATGCATCCCCATTTGCCCACTGCCCACCCAATCAAAAAACAGCCCCCATCCATCTTCCACTCAAAATATCTGAAAGTACTTCCAGTCAGTAACCTCTTCTGTCCTTTTTATCTTTTGCAGGAAAAACCTATGCGTTTATGCTACCAAATTTTTGAAAGAAAGGTGATTCAAGTCCCTTTATTGGTGGAAAATGAAATTTCTGATGCATATGTACCACCAAAAAACGATTTTATTCCAAACTCATCATCAACAACTTCATCATCATTGAATAATTCATCAGAATCTAGCAAGAATGAAGATGAGCAGTCATTGACTTCAACTTTAGACTCACCTTGTAAAAATTTAAAACGAAAATGTGAAAGTTTGTCTGAAAATGAGAAAAATAATAATGGTGATAAAAAGTTTCTTTGCGAGCTGGAGCTGAAAATTCCTCGAATATCCGTAGATGCCCTCCCTCGCAGTGATGAGACAAAAGATGACCTTAAAACATTTGAAGTCAGCAGCAACTTGTGCTCAGAAAATGGTGCTAAAATGCAGATAAAAACCCCATCTAATGATTCTGGCACCTATTCAGATGACTATGTCAAATATGAACAAGACATTGAAGAGGTTGATGACGATGATGATGATGATGACAGATTACGTATTTCCCAGATATCTGATGAGGAATTAATTTTGGAGGAAAAAGTTCAGGATACACCACCAGAGCAAGTTTCAGTCATTGATACTTCTGATGTTGACAGAAAAGATGAATGTTCAAATGAAGTAGTGATGCAGTGTGAAGATATAAAGGCAGTCAAATACAGACGTAAGAGCAAGAAGTCAAAACACCATCACCATCGGCGTCATCATCATAGGCACCATGATCGGAAAAAACCAGCTCGGGAAGCAACCATTTTACATTCACCTGACACTGATATCATGAAGCTGAAAGTGAAACTAAACACAGTTGTGGCTACATCTGATAGTAAACATCACAAGCAGAGTCGGCGTAAGCGTAAACGCAGCCCAGAAATGTATTTTTCCTCCTCATCACCTAGCAGTAGAGCTAGCAGCATTACTGCATCCTCTCCAGACCATGCTAATGGTATTTCTCGTACTGATGAAGACTCTTTGCACTCTCACATATCTGAAGTATCTGCTGAAAGTTTTGACAACTCTGTCTTGAAAGATGAACCATCAAAAGAAGCTGAAACTTCAACTCTTCAACCAGAAGTACCAGCTCCTCTTCAACCAATGCTTAATCAGTCCCTTACTGTTAATGAGCTGTCAAAAGAACAGCCTTCTCCATCAACTAAAGAAAAATTATTGCAGATGCGAGCCTTTAGGCCTAAAAGCATCGCTGTTGTAAAGCCTGAAGAAAATGATAAAAAGGTTATGGTTGTTGATGTCAAAACAACAACAACCACAATTCCAAAAAATGACAGCAATAACAATCACGACAAAGTTCCTACACAAACTGTGGAGCAGCCATTATGTGCTTCTATATTGCGTCCAACTACATCGTCTTCCATTACTGTAAGTAAGATTACTGCTGCTGAGAAAATGTTGATGGAGCAGGAAAAAAGATTAAATGGTGCTAATGAGGAACGTCCATCTTTGGAAATTACATTGGTTTCAGAACCAGCCAAGAATTGTCCAGCCTCCCCAACACACTCGATAACATTCTCTGACAGTGTTAGCTCTACTACAGCTAAAGTTAAACCTCCTATTTCTCGTACCATGAAACCATTACCACCCCTGGTACAGTTACCCAAATCATCTGCAAAAGCCATGTCCATTGTTCCATGTGGCAAGCATCCACAACTACAACGTTCAGTGAAATCTTTAAATTCAGAACTCTCCAAGAAAATTAAAGATACCTTTCCTATGATCAAAACAGATGGTGCAAAGCAGAGTGTCACAATATCATTATCTGGCAATCACTTCAGCAATGATCTTATTGCTGCTGGTGCTCTAGATCTGTCTGGAAAACAATGTAAAATAACAGACAAAGCATTGCTGAATAGGAACATGGCTGCGATGGCAGCTGCACAAGTAATGCAGCATGCCAAAAAAGCATATGTTCACCCTTATGGTGGAACAACTTCATCGCAGCAGTCACCAGTAAACTCTACCCCTCTTACATATAATCCTGTCTCCTGTATGGCATCTCTTGCTGAAAATAAGCGTCTTCTTCAATGTATGACTTCTAAGGAAGCAGTGGCAGCAGCACAGTTTCAGTATATGTTACCATTTCCAATGATGCAGTCACCCAGAAGTTCTCATCACGGACATCACAAAATGTTTGCATCACCACCATGCACCTCTCCAGGTCCTCACATTATTAACCTGCCAATTACTAGTACCAGTAATAACAACAACAATAACCTATCCAAGACAATTAACAAAGTAGCCACTATGCCAGCACTGAATGAAATTAAAATTGGTCCTGTCAGCTCAGCTGTGGAGAGTGTGCCGCAACACAAGCCTGGACCTAATCAAAACATCAGAAACATTCCAAATCCATCACGTTTGCTGCGTCGTCAACAACCAATTGGCAGCGTTGGTCCTATGGTTGTTGGGGCTGCAAATAGTGCAGCAAACAATAAATGCACGAATGGTGGAGTGCCTGTTATCAGTCATCGGTTAGGATCCTCCATGTGCTCGTTCACTGGCCACAAAAAGAATGGTGAGAAATGTTTACAAGCTGTACTACCCAAGGCGTATCTAGACCATTCCAGCATCATGGTGACCAAATAATGTAGCTGTTGAATTGATCTGATATGGGTTTCTTATTAAGTTCCTAAATACTGTTTGGTTACTGAACGATTTCTTACGCAGATCTATATCTGTTGTACAGTTTTTTGGTTACTTGATGGATAAAGTAAGTGTTAAATATGAGTCAAGAAAACAGCTTTGTATGTATTTTATGTATACATATATGTACAGGTTTCAGTGTTCCACTTTTCATTTGTTTTCTTCTATAAATTATTACCATTATATTTTTATAACCTTAGTTTGTTGAATTTTAGCATTAAAAATGCTTCTAGAGTCAGTTTATGAAAAAGTGCCCACCACCCGTTTTTTATCAATGTATTATGCTTGATGAGTGAATGAAGGGGTGGATAATAATGGTAAAAAAAAGTGAAGGCGGAAAATGGTAATGAAAAATAAATTGGAGGTGTTAATGTTGTCTCGTTGTTTACGGAGCAGATGCAAAAATTCAAAAATGAACAACTATTATATTTTATTTTTATTCATTTTCAATGCGTTCTAAATCTCTGTTTATTTTATTATATAAAATCAAGATGAGTTATGTTAGGCCATTTCGTTGCCATAAGAGTACTTGGCATATATTTAATAAAGGGACATTTTTTTTGAAGACTGCTAAACACAATAGTTGCTAGCACTTGTGAAAAAATGATTTGAGTCTTACTTCCTAATCTATTGACCTATTGATTTGTTTATTATCTGATCTAAAAATGAATTCTGCTCATAAACTTTGGCAAATATGAATAAAAATTGCAAAAATCAACATTCTTGAATCGCTTCATAAGTGGATATTGAAATACATATTCTAGAAGCTTTTCTGGGAGGATTTTTGTGCTAACATTTTCATCACTGTGACGATGAAGAGAGGAGGCTAAATTTCATTTTACTGATTCAGTTTGTATGGCAACTGAAAAATGGTATACAATTTTTTTATGATCGGTATGTATCTTTTTTTAAATAATGTTTGAGTGCATTTTTATTAGGAATAGACTTTTATTTGGGATCAGCTTGCAATGATGCCTGAGCGCACTTATAATTTTTTCTTCTAATTCATAACTCTCGTTTTTCACAACTTTCTCCTTCCCACAAATGGATCCAGAGCAGGTCAGTAGCCAAAAGAGAGAGTCAATGGAGGCTGCTTGTTCTCTGAACTTCTTTTATATTTTACTTATTGCTTATCAGTAACTATTCCTCGTTGTCCCCCTCCCATCTTTTAAGTTTCCTCGCTGTCAAAACTTTCTAAATATAGTAATGGTTTAGAGGGGTGCGAAGGTTTCCTCTCCTCCCGAGGGATGAATAATGTCTAATTTTCATAAGTAAAAGTAACTGTCCTGTATTTCTCCGAGAAAAAATTACATTGGTATTTTATATTTGGTGAAGTTCGAAACTATTTCCTTAATAAAGCTGATCTATTTGTCAGGGTGGAACTTGATAAAACCTTTGGTTCCTAAAATTTTCCAAATTTACAGACCTGATTTGGTCGATTTATCTAATCGTATTTTAATAGTTTATAGGCTCCTCTCTTGTGATTTGAAATTTTGACATTTTCCTTTGATTATAGGGCTGTATTTTAAAACAATACTTATATAAAAATGCGATACTTGAGTACTGATGAAGGGTTTTAATGTACTTACAACTAGGTATAATTAAAGGTTAAACCACACTCAAGTATGTCTATTGTTATTTTGAATTCGTGATTTTAAAATAAGAAGGTGGTTCCGTTATTTATAATTTCCTCCTTATCAAAAAAATTCTCCATATTGTTCTATACTCATTAGAGATTTGAATTCTTGGGTATTTTCACATTACAAAACTGATATAGAATTATAGAACCATCGGGCCGAACCGAGAATTACCTAATTTTTTATAGAACTTGTTCATGGAACAAAAACTAAGCGCAGAATTTTTTTTCCCCATGGAAAACATTTACAATTAGTAAGTATGTGTGTACAGAATTTACGAAATTGAGAAGAAAATAATAAATTTTTTGAATAAGCTTTCGTACTTTTAGCTTGCCAATTTTCGTTTTTTTCGAGGCGGGGGCATCTGGGACTGAATATTATTTGGTAGACAGTGGCCTCGCCCTAGGCTCATCCGTATCTATGATCCTAGATTAGCGCGCCCTCCACACGGAAATCCTGGACCGCCACTGCTTCTCCTGTCTTCATTCTCACGCGACGAGGAAAGGAATAGGTAGAACTAATGAATGAGTAGGTACATTACTTAATCTTGACGTTCGTTTTGTCTTTTCAAAATTGGTGGTTAAATTCAACAGCAGTATAAAGTGCATTAATAAATTATAACCCTTCAATAACAGTCTACTCAAAAGCATATTGCCAATGGTTTCAAATTTAAATCAAAAGATACTTCAGGAAGGCTGATTCGTATCATTTTTTTCCAGTATTTGTAACTTACGTATGATTATTGTGCTTTTTGTGTAACTTTTGTATTTTCAGAATTTAGCTCTGAAATTTCAGGCCATTTGAAAGTGTACAGTTAATTAAATTATTCAACACAAAATATTTGTGTGTTCATTTTGTTTTTCGGGGAACGATGCAATATTATTTTATAAAATTTATTTGGTATCCAAAACTGTCGTAGCCTATTTAATCTTCGCAAAAGAACTTGGTATATGCAGTCCATGTATAATAAATTATCATATGCATTAATGTCAAGTTATTTGATATATTTGAGATCTTTTGTATTATTTATTTGTAATTTTTTTAGAATATTTACTATATAGGTACTTTTCTCTTTGTGTGTCTAGTCTTGTTTTCTTTGTTTTTTTTTTTTTTTCATTAAAGGTGTGAAAATCAAATTATTGTTGATGCGTAGGCTAAGTTATTATCGTTTAGGCCTGAATAAAAAAAATAAAAAAGAGTTAAATAGTTGATTCATTAAGTTTTGTTGATTTATGTGTAATTATGTATAAATACTTTACGTTAATTGCCAAAATCGAGTTTCCATACTAATTACTTGGGTATTATTTGAAAACAACTTTCATAAATCTTAAAGCATAAGCTAAAGTGCGAATATAGTTTGAATTTTTATATTAATAATTTTAAGCGTACGAGTTGATATTGTTAAATTGATTTGAGTAATTTATAGTCATCTTAAAAATTCTGTTTCCCCTTCCCTTTTTCTGTTTTTCCCTCTAAAATATGTATTTTGTGAATTACTTTGTTTCATTCCTTTTCTTCTTTCCTAATTTATTTATTATTACCTATATCTACTCTTAATTTTCTCATTTGTAACTCGAAATGATATATTCATCATTTTTGCGTTTTTTATTTTTTGATTTAGTCTTCTTGTTTATTGATTTATTATGCATTTGTTAAGTTTTAGCTTTTATTCATTTTATCTATGTAGATACAAGAGAAAAAAACTGTAATTATTGGGAAAAAATAAATTCATCTTCAATTATTGATATCTTTATGATTTTTGTTCAATTATGACTTTAGTTTAGAATACCTATGTTCAATCATTATATAGGTAATTTAACTTTTAACACTTTCATTCGCTGAATTCAAACGAGTTTAATTAATTTAGGAATTAAGCTATTCCAAGTGCTTTGAAAAGGCGACGATGCTGCAGTACGAATATTTTACCTACTCCAGTCGAACGAATCTAGCTGTTCTTTAATGAAAAAATGAAAAATCAATAAACCTAGATGCTTAGTTTGTTGGAAACATACCTCTGGTACTATTTGAACGTTGTTTAAGGCTTTATCAACTGAACATTATTCCGTTTAAACTGTAGGCTATCAATGTTGCCATAGGTATCTACTCGAAGAATTAGGCAACGTATTTATTAAGTGAATATTGAATCATATTCTGAAACTGATAGCTTACCTTCTGAAAATTACGTGAGCTAGATACTGCAGTAATTTCACGAGGGAATAAAATAGGCTAACCATAAGCCTGGCCATTAACGAGCACAATTCGTTGTACGTTGCCTATGAATTATACGATATAATTATGTTTTGGTTATTGGGTGATATGAGAAGCAACATAGGTAATTAATAAACTTATTTCAAAAGATAATAATTGGGTCTATTACTATAAAATTAGTAAATACCGTAACTAACATACATATTAGATATTAGTAGATCTATTCCCATGCATTGTAATAGTAATCAACAGGTGGACGATTCTCGCAACAAAAACATATGGGTCATCAATTTTTATAATTTTGTTCCAACTTCCAACGATGAATAGCTTCTTTATTTCAAGATTTTCTCCTTAAATTCTTTGATATGGTCAATAATAGCCCATAGAAAAAGAGGATTCCTACAGTCTTCATTTTTAGACCTCTCCTTTAATAAATTTCTGGCACTCTCAGTATTTCTGGTTAATGAAGAGTTGAACAAAATTTTGTGAAGTAGGGCTTCGCATTATCCCCCCAACTTGAGAAATATTTTTCAAGTTCAAAAATTTTGAGGTCCAATTACTTCTTGCGCAAAAACATTTAGACAGTCGCACCACCATGTTATTTCAAAGGTAAACCAGTTACGTAACTTGAATTTTGAAATTGCGCGACACCATTATGCTGGTAAAATGAGAATGCGACCTGATGTGAAGAAATGCACGTACGTATTTTATTTATTTTTTTAATTTTTTCCATCGAAATTACTGCATCTATACAGGCTACGGCTAGTTACCTTGTCAGATTGTTTGTGAAATACCTACGAATTAAATTTTTTACAACTTTTTGCCAATCTTGGACTGTCGTTAATCCGAAGTAAGCCTGTCGGGTATATTGCGATTGGTACCTTTTACTAAGATAGGTAGTGGGAAAAAGTAAGTAGGTATAGCTGCTTCTTGTTTGCTGAAAGTATGCAGCACATAGCCTATGCTGCTATACAGTAGGAATCGGCTGATAAAGGTACTAAAAGATCGATTGATGACTAGACTAAAGTTAATCTCGAAAATAGAGCGATAGGTTCGTTGATATAATGATTTTAGTTGACTGATGTACCTAATAATTACCCATAGAAAACAATGTATAGCTTAAGTATTTTGACATTGAATTTGAAATTTGTCTAGTTATCAATAACTTGAATGATAGATACAGGCTAATTCTACACCCTAGCTAATTTTCAACATCCTACGAGCTCATTCGGATCAATTATTTCAGATAATAGTAGGTATACAGGTAGACCGAAGTTACATCATCTGTTGGTAGATATGTATATCTAATCAGTCACCATTGTAAAGTAGGTAGATAGCCTATTGTATTCATTACTGAATATGTCCAATATTTGAAAAATAATAATTGTTTTGATGTAACCTATGACTTTACTCAATCTGTGGTTCTATCATTGTGTTGCGTGTTGTAAATAGGTATCCTGTCACATAGCGGCCTAAATAGCGCACCGTGAACTATTAACAAATGCTATCATCCATCTAACTCCACACCTACCTAGATAGATATGACTGCAAAAACAAAATTCAACCGCTTGAAACTGAAAATACCAAAATTTTGTGACAACCTAATAAAGTGCCAACTTGGATACAAATTTTGATCTGAGGAAAGCCATGGAATACTTAACTGAAACTCAATGAAATTTCAAGTCAACTTAATTTTTTGCTTTTGTGAGCCAAAATATATCTAACGAAAGAATAAACTTAATAGGTAGGTACTTATAGTTTGTCGGATAACAACCTACTCTTACCTATTCTTCGAACCGTTTAGAAATGTAAGTCTATTTTTATAGGCTTGTCTATCAATTTTAGCTCTATAATTTGGCTGTAGCTCTAACCATGAAGTTAGCAACGGTGTTTGAAATGATCTTATTCTCATGTGAGATTGCAACAATAGGGAGGCTATTGTTACAATTTTCTCTTCAATGTAGGTATGCGACGCTGTAAAGAGCCCGAGGAATATTAAAAAATGAATTGGCCTAGTCTATGTATTTTCCATTTTAAAATTTCATTAGGCCTATATGAGTTATAGAAAATGTACCTAAGTGTAGGACAAAATATATGAAGTTTCATATTCATTAGATAAGTAGGCATACCTTTAAGTAATAGTCCATAAGGGATTCTTATAAAACAAACTTTATTCGGCCAATTTGATGGAACGTATAGCCTATGCCTATAGATACGTAAGTATAAAAGGTAGGGCCTTTAAACAATTTAAATTATAAAAGTAGAGTAGATATAGGTTTTAGGTTTTTTATACCTAAATATGCAAGGATGTTACGCGGCTTCTTACTTTGTGGAGGACGTTTCTTCACTTTCTTAAAGGAGGGAACGCTTTTTGTTTATTTTCAGTACAAAAATGTTGGCCTATAAGATTTAAGAATACAATTCCATATTTTTTTTTAGTGTACGACGTGTAACAGTGGCGGGATGTGTAGGTATTTAGGCTATGTGAAGAAGAAGTCAACAGATTTTTATTCAACGAAATTGAACTCATTATAAATTTACGGACAGGAGGTACCTGCCTTATAATTATCCAATAACCTACACTAAAAATTCCTCAACAAAAAAGAAAAACACCAAAAAATATTTTTCCACCCGACGATTTGTTAGCCTCTACTATCACATACAGGTATAAATCCTATATATAGTCCTGTAACTATAAATCTTTGGCATGAAATTCAGTGGGCCTGAATTTGTTTTTGCGCAAAAAACAGATTCTGTATAACTTTTTTTGGGAGATGTCTTCCTTTGTAGTGTAAGGCCCGCTTCCTCACTGGTCTAAGGGGATCAATATCCCTGTACATAGGGATTATTAATTACCGCGGGACAAAGAAACCTACGGTCGTTATTTCTTGCTCAAAACCTGACGAGCAAATAGTCTATTGGTTAACCTTTCGTTCCGTTGCTACTTGAAGTCGTTACAAATCCAGTATTTAAGTTTATCTCAAGATATTTTATTTGACGTATAGGTATACTTAGATAAGTCTTTATTTCAACCCCCTTTCATTTCGTATAGTCCTATACTTATTTGTCGATGCCAAGTTGTGTTAAAAAACGTATAGGTAGGCCTACCTACTTAAGTAGTTCATAATTTGACATTTATATTCTTTGAAATGAACGTTTGGTGAATAGACAACTTTAGATCACAGATACCACTTATAGACCTTTATTAGTCTAGGATAAATTATGAATAGGCTACCCAAATTCTGCAGAAAATTTCTTTAATTTTTCCGCGAAGTTCATGTAAAGCAAAATCCAATGTTATTATACTTTAATAAGCTTCCTACTTATTTTTCTTCGGTTGTCAACATGGTAGAAATATTTGTATAGATAAATCCGTTTGTGTAGTATAGATATAAGTAAATAAGTACCGAATAAGTTAACTACAGAGTATCCCATCCTATCCAATCCTATACCAAAATACGAGCAATAATTCTATATATGTTTGTATGTATGTGGGTAATCGCGTTCTGAAGAACTTGACCAACAGAATAGCTGAAAATTACTGGATAGGGGTTTCTGAGTAGGAGAAAACAATCTACACAGGTCTCAAGTTTGAGAAAAATCACTGAACGGAGATATGAGCATCTCAGTCTATCCATCAGCAGCAAATGATAACAACAAACGATGAAAAATTACTACGATTAATCCTAAAAGTAACGAATATGAAATGTTTTACTAGTGAATTTTGCTAGGCCTAAGCTACGTATGATTATTATGATTTATGACTAATGAAGTAGAAAGTTAAATACTGCGATCTTATTCTCGAGGATATATATGATAATACTGAAGGATATAATTATCATGTACCTAAGAAATATATTGCTGAAATTCTCCAGCTTGATTTATGTTAACATAATTTTTTCTGTTGTCCACATCCGAACAACGCTCGGTAGGTGAACCAGGTACTTAGGTACTTACCTAAATATAACAGTGAACGGACGTGAAACGAAAAACGGCACCACTTTCACGATCACGATATCCTGCTCATTTTCATTTACAAAATTCGTGTTCCTTATTTATAAATTAATGATTAAATATATTTTATCATTCATTCAATTAAATTATTTGAAAAAAATAAAATTCTAATTACTGCCTATGGACCCGAATGAGGGGCAAGAAAATTCGAATTCGGTACCGAAGGAGTGGGCACAATAGCTTCAAAAGTAGTGTCGTTTATCGTAATAGGTAGTGTTTAGATGAGCGTGGGTCCTCTATTAAGTACATTTAATACTCTGTGAAGTTAACAAACCATAAAGTTAAATTGTTTTCACGTACAACTACACAGGTTCAATTACCCTATAGATATCTGAGTATCATCAATTCAGCGGAAAAATAACCAAAAATTATTTTCGTCTATAGTCCTTGGTCTTTATCCTTTTATAGGCTACCTATGAGGAGATAATGTACTGAGGATTCAAATCTATTATTTATTCTTTGATTCATTTTTTGTTCATTTATCTGCAAATAGGTACCTGGTTCACCGAGCGTTGCTCGGATGAGGAAAATAGAAAAAATTATGTTAACTTGAACCAAGCTGGAGAATTTCAGCAATATATTTGTTAAGTAAATGATAATGATATATACTTCAGTATTATCGTAATCTCGAGAATTTCAATATTTGACTCATTACTTCATTAGTCATAAATCATAATAATCATACGCAAATTAAGCTTAGGAAAATTCGCTAATAAAACTTTTCCAATCAGTTACTTTTAGGGTTAATCGCAATTTTTCATCGTTTGTTGTTATCATTTGCTGCTGATGGATAGACTGAGATGTTCATATATCTGTTCAACGAATTTTCTCAAAATTGAGACATATCTCGATCATTTTTTTACGCTCAAAAACCCCTATCATGTAGTCTAATTTTCAGCTACTTTGTTGATCTAGTTCTTCAGAAAGCGATTACCCGCATATATCTATACAAACATTCAAACATACATACGTATGTACGTACACACATACCTACATACAATATTGATCGGATTTTAGTTTAGATAAATCTCCAGACTTGAGTAGGGAAATACGCCATTTTGGTTCACGCTTATTCTAAGCACCGTTTCGTTTATTTTACCGAAGATTCGCACCTTCAGCGGAATCAGTATGTACCAAAATGGCGTATTTCCTTACTTAAGCTGATTATAGGTTCTCTAATTTAAGTATAGCTTATAATTTGAAATAATATAGGCTACCTATACTAAGGAGGTAGGTAAACTAATACAGAATGTTTTCAATTAAAATTTTCAAATTACTTTTAGCGGTTCCCTGCCTGCATTATGGGCTACAGTCTGTACTTATACTAACCATACAGTACATTTATCATACCTGTAGTCTTAACAGTATTTTATGTAAAAATGCTGGTTCGTCTATACCTATTTGTTAGCCTAAAGACGATTAACTTCTTGACCGAAATCCATGTATGATAAATAGGTAGGTACTTATCTATAGCTTGGATTTACCTAGGCTGTAAATATTTAATGGATTTTCTCCGTTAAATGTTTTATTTCATTCGCCATGAGATCTGAAATAGAGGTTAGCCTATATATTGATGATATTCTTACACAGCAGTTTTGACAAATCTTAATAGTGCATTACTCTTCGGTACATAGGAGAAAAGTAAGCGATTACCAACGAGTTGTAAATATTGCAGTACTCACCTGCGGTTCATGCTGTAATTGCACGAGTTGAAATCACATATTGAATCGAGCGAGGCGAAACAGAGTGAAGTTTCCTTATGTACCCACTCACAGAATAACTTTTGTGATGAGGCATTTCTCATTGATAGCTAAACCGAAAATGGTCATGACGAAGTCCTATTCTGTAAATTCGATCTACTTATTCAAAAAAAAATTCTGTTAGGTACTTTATCGGGATTTGAATCGTCGTCGCACGATCCGTATTATATACTCGCAAATTTAAATTTTTTCAGTTCAGATTCCGAATTTATTATTTTATTAAAAATTGACTGATACATTGTCCATTACCGTTTTTGAGGCATTCAGTTGAAATTTCTAGTTTATTTTAAGTTGAGATGATTTTGTCTTAAAAACTAAGTGATACATGATACATCGTCGGATATGCGTTTTTGGGGGCGCAATAAATTTAAATTTTCAGTTCATATTTGGATGGAACTACTCATTGGGACCCTTGTGACTCCAAAAAGGGCTTAGGATAATTTTTTCTTAAAAAAATGAATGATACATCGTCGGTTACTTTTTTTGAGGCACTGAGTTAAGATTTGCGTCTACAATTAATTTTTGTATTGAACCACTCATTTCACCCCCTATGACCCAAAAAGGGTTGATTAGGAAAAATTTTTGCCATTTTATGGGGTGCTACATTCTCGAATTTGTTTATTGAAGAGCAAAGTTTCACTTCTAATGTGTATGATGTGGCCCAGTTACATTTTTTTGGGGAGTGGGGTCATTGAGGTTAACCCACTTTCCTTCAGTTACGGTTCTACTGTTCCCTTGCGACCCGCTAATCCTACCTAGCCTACTTTCGGACTCTGTATAGTAAGGTGTTTTATTAACTCTATGAATGAAATTAACGGGAAAATATGTAGTTTTCCTGGTTTTCTTCTCAATCCCTAGTCATACGCATCCATGCACTCGTCATACTTGCGATAGGAACCTACGCGGTTGATTTTTTTACTATAAATAGGAAGAGAATTTATTTTTCTCTCCCTCTTCAATACAACCCTGGCTAGGTATTATTTATCCCTGTAATGGTACTAGTATGTATTGTGTACGGTTCCTTATAACTTTACAAAGGTAAAATTGTTTGAATCAGTATCTATTCTGAACCTGGCTTGTGCCAACCAAAAACTTTTGCTTGCATAGATATGGTAACACTGTGCAATTTGTTATTGTTATTCGGTGGAAACAATAAAAAATTTTGATAGTTGGCATGCGCATTTAATTTAGCGAAATAATAAAGGAGAATTATAGGCCAACGAATTTCTCGGCTTTACGTTTATACATATATTATAATGATGAAATTCATTACTCATCTCCTAGAACCTGATTGTTTTTGTTTAATTAAATGTTTTGAATAGCTGAAAATTAGCCCATCATTATGGAGGCCTGATTGGGTTGAGGCCCTGTCAAAGTAAATCCGAATGGTGACAGCTAAATCCATTACTGGCTGTGCCTACTTTTGTATCTAATGCTATGTTTTTATCTTCCTAATTGATGTTGGCAGCAATTAGAAATCATGTTAAGTATTTCGACCAAATTTATAAATCTTGCGCTAAGTATGGAGGGCTTTATCTATAATTAGGCTTTTCCCTTTTAAAATAAAATAAAATTCATGAAACTTTAGTTTTTTTCAACCGATGTGATCAGCTGATCGTATCTGAATCCCTTAACCTACTCTTTTTTAAGCTTTCATTTCAACATTTTTCTTATTTTATCGTAATTTGTGAATTTGTGATTTAAAAAAAAAAATAGTAATATACTCATAGGTACTCAAGGAACTGAGCCTACTGTTTTTCATAATGTTCTTCGAATCAAAAAAAAATTCTCTGAATTGCTCTTTTTGAGATATATATTTTTTTTTTGGGAGGTCTTTTCACTTTATAGAAGCAACACAAAGAACTGTAAGGCTGAACTGAGACCTAAGATGCAGCAATATTTTGCCATATATAGATTAGGCCTATACCTACAGAGTATACGTACAGAATATTTACGAAATTCGAGAAAAAAAAAAGAATAGGCCTAACTATCCTTTCGAATACCTAATTTACTCGCAAATTTTTTGGTGAAAGAGTAAATAGTGGGAACCAAACGTTCTTCGGGGGACTGTGGCATCCCCTTAGGCCCATCCACAGCCACGTGTGGATATAAAAAAAAATTGGGAGGAAGGTTTAAAAAACTATTCAATAAATTTACAAGTAGGTATAATGTTTATGATTTTTCCATTTTTTCTTCTTTTTTTTTAATTTTCAATGGGGTTTTAACTTCAAAAACCCCCTGTATCCGCGTTTGTCCGCAACTGTAATCCTGGGTTAGCGCAATCCCTCACATGAATGAAAAGATTAGATCTACCACTGACCTTTTTTTGGGAATTATTATGATGTAAGTATAGTGGCAGAGACACTACAGTTGTTGGCACTTATAAATAATGTGTGTTTAATGTCCAAGGGACAAGAAAATATACGTCATCATACACCCATCTCGGTCACTAGATCCGTAACAACTATGGCAACCTCCTCAGCCCAGTCACTGGCCTACCTACATTTCTTCAGTAGACAAGTTCCCTTTATGCCCACCAGGCGCGCTTGAAGCAGATGCTTGAAAAAGAATATGTTTCACGAAGGAAACCCTGATGCTCTCGCTACCATGTAGTGACAGAGACACTACAGTTGTTGGCACTTATAAATAATGTGTGTTTAATGTCTGGACAAGAAAATATACGCCGTCATACACCTATATTGCTCATAGATCTGTAACAACTACGGCAACCTCCTTAGTCCAGTCATTCGCCTCCCTACATTTCATGCGCAGGAGATTGGGGGTGTTCCCACTCGCGATAGTTAGTAGGTAAGTAATTCAAACGAATCGTTCATTAAACATGTCATAATCATATTCATTGGTCGAAATGATACAGACCTGCTTCCCTATGAATTTTTTATGGTGCACTTGCCAAAATAATTTACACTCAAAATTTACAAATATAAAACCGTACAAGAAGTTTGTTGCCCTCAAGGACCCAAATAAAGAATCACAAAGTGGCTGACCTCAAATCAAGCTTTTATATTTTTATCTACCATGAGGTAAAAGTAAAAGTAAAAAAATAAAAATAAAAATATAAACTTGTGTACTAGCTATGAGGAAGGTTTGGTTTTTTTCTTAAGTTCCTGTAACTTTTATCCATTATACCTATCTGTTGGTAACTATATTGGTAGCTTTTAAATAAGTATGCGACCATATATGTTTTCTCGGTTTTTATTATCGTTAAAAATAACACTACATTAACTCCTTTTTATGTTAAATTAAGTATAGGTACGTGAAAAAAATTAATGGTATACTAAGCTTGAAAATTTATGATGTCGTAAATACTCGAAAGTTATGAACATGGTGAAATAGGTACCTACATAGGTATCTAATTCGTGTAGATTGCCTTTGAGACTTTGGAGGTTTTACCTACATCAAAGATAAGTATTATAGCGCTGGCTGCCATTTATCTCTATATATAAAATAAAAAATAACTTAAGAATAGTCTACCTATATATAAGTTATTGCCAACGAAATGTGTGTATACACTTGCACTGACCTCAACATAGAATTTTTCTGCCTGTTGCAAAATTTTTTTGTTTACCTCTACTCTCAATTTTTTTCGATTTCTTAAAGTTTGGATGAATTTTTCTAATTTTGTTCGTGCTATACACATACCTACATCTTCAGTTTCCCACACTGTACATACTTGAAATGATAACGGCTGAACGCAATGGGATTAGACATACTCACATAAAAATTATCAAAACTTTTACAGCTTATGTGTAAGTTTCGAAGTCAGTTGGTCACCTCAAGTGGCTAATACTAATAAATAAGTCAACTATATACTACCTTCTCACGCACCAGTAACATTGCCTATGCCTTTATAGGTACCTAGGTATGGTCAGTTATCATCTAATATCGATTTCAAAATTATATGAACTCTATGCGTTGGTTTTCATCAGCCTATATTAGTACCATGATTTCATAATTATGTACATACCTACTTACGTTCATACAGGATGTGGGTAATATATGAAGACTGAAGAACTTAAATCAGAACATGTCCTTTATATTCATTTTGGATGGTATTCCACTTATCAAAATTTGCTTCGTGGTTGGATAACCTAATTTTATATAGGCTAATTTTTATATATATTTGTAAGCTAATGAAAATTCAGCCACTTAACAAAAAATTATTAATCGCTAATTCGCTGTAAATTAGGCTGTGCTCAAAATGAAATATTCATATCTATCACCCCTTATCTAATTCTGCGACTTCAGACTGATTCTTTACGAACTTACATTTAATTTGTATATATAGCCTATAATGATGCCTACACGAAAAATCTTGATAATCTAGTATAAATAAAGATCAGGCTTAATCAATATCAATATTTTTAGTCTATACTTGTTACCTACATGATTATTGAGCAGTATGAATGGGGGAAAGTCGATAGTAAATTTCAAAACTGTACCTATGCTGTACAAAAAGTGATCGCCTCAAACCCTGATGCTGAATTAACTTAATCATGCTACAAGTGTATTTCCTTAACATCCCCTTTCTTTTCCTAGCACTAATCTGCATTTTATATGAAGTGAATACACGATTATCCTTGCATATTAGCCTATCCAGTTTCTTCCCCTAGAGGTAAATGAAAAAGAAAAAAATTCAATAAATTTTCTTTGCAGTACTTCAAGTTCTAAATTAAAATAAAACTTGAATTATTTTACAAATATCAAAATTATCTTCAGCAAAAAATTATAATTATACTTACTTAGGCCATAAATTAATGTTTTTTTTGTCTTACTCTTTCAAAATATATAGGTAGTTCCATTTCAGATAAGCCTAAATAGTAGATACATACCTTATCGGATGTATCGGCCTTTCTTGCAAAACTTGAGGCCTATAAGAGTAACTTTTCGAATTGAGAAGTTTATTCTCTTATTTATGATAAGGTCAAAATCCGTACGAAGAAGTAAAATGTATAGCCTAAGACAGAAGTACATCAACCTAAGAAACCCAGATATATCTAGCCTATGATAGAATTAGTAGGCCTGTAAATGAGAGAAAATAAAGCTTTTCTCATTCAAATCCAGCATTCTAAATTTATTTCTAATAACTGAAATATCTTTTATTTTGGGGGGATCAGTTTTAGAATCTAGGCTGTTACCTATTTCAAAGACATCAATAATATCATTCTGTATAGCCTGTAAGTTATACTCTTAGCCTATACGTAATTTGTAAAATCCAGGCCGATGTAATATTGCGTGTAATATCCGCATCTAACCCATATTATCGTGTTTCTATACTCCTATTCCCCTTCGACTGAACTAATGAATAATTCTCGCATTTTGTTTCCTATACGCGAACACACCCTCTGAATTGAAAATCCTGCAGCGGCGACCATCGTAACTGCAAAAATACATGTAGTGAAGTCTGTCTACACGTTATTGATCGTCGCCAATAGGCTACAACGTCGCAAAAACGTTCTCCCTTTTGTGCTTATAAATGAAAGAACGTATACCTACAGGCTAAATATTAGGAAAGTAGCCTACTCCATTCTTATAGGAATTTGAATGAAAAAAAAAAAAAAAATTCGGGTGTTCTTCATTAATTCTGTTGAAAAAATTAATTAGACTGCAATATTCGTGCCCATAATTTTTTTTTCTTCAAATAGATAAAAAGTACGTATACATAATACCTACAAGGTGTTTCGCAACAGATGTTAACCATAAATGCTGTATTTTTGAGGTCTCATGGCGTGATGAAAGAAGCCAATTTTAGAACTTACTTTTCTCACTCCTTAATTTCTTTTTTTCACACTTCCACTTTTTTTCTCACGCCTATAATTAGTTTCTCCTCTTCCCCCTTCACCATTAAATGTCTTACTTTCTTTTATTTAAATTAATTCCATTTTTTTTTCTTCAAAAATCTCTCTGCTACAGTAGAGATTCAACCCAGAAATCCACAGGTTTTATTGCCCTTGCGGCTCAAATAAAGAATTTCTTACAATCAGACAGCTAAGGAGGAAAGTAAGAAATTTTTCAGCGAGTAGAATGTTTGCAAGCACGAGCGGTAAGTAAGTGTAGTAGTTGCACGAGTTGGTAAATTACTTCAGGCTGCTAGGAGCAATAAGATCTACTGAATTCTGAATCGAATTCTTATTGGTAGAGAGACTTTTAAAGAAAAAAAAAATGGAATTAATTTAAATAAAAGACATAAAAAGTTTAAAGATCCGTAAGGGAAATGGGGCGTGATAAAAAAAGTTAAGGTATGAGAAAAAGAAATTAAGGCGAGAAAAGTAAAAGTTCTGAAATTAGCCACATTCATCACCTTATGCCTAAAAAATACAACATTTCGTACACATGTTGCAAATGCCTCTATAAAAATTTAAATATGGTTGGTAGGCTTACTCGTGTAAGTATAATGTTCAATAGTGGTTTTGGTGTTCTTATAAACTTTAAAAGGAATTTCAAATAACAGTATGAATCAAAATAAATGACTTGATAAGCATGAAAAATTACTAAAAATACCTAGCCTAACCAATGATTTTTGCCCAACATTTTGTGGGAAATTTTCAAAATACAGCTAAGCTTCCAAGAATAACGTACGAATTCATGTCTGCAAAATCTATAGATTTTTTTATGGATGGGCATGATTCTAAAAAAGTTTTAAAGTTTCTCACTAAGCTACACTTTACTATGTAAGACCTATATCTACTATACTTTACTGCACGTGAGTATATATGTACCTAAATATTTATAATTAGGTCTAAACTCTCTTATGATGTTGTTCTGATGTTAGTCAAGAGCGGTTCGACTCATTGCAGTTTAAGATGGATTATATCGACGTCATTCTTATGACATAGCATGTTTCACCTTTATAGGTATAGGCTATATAATTAATTTAAAGGGATCGATGTATAGTGTGGGTCTTCGCAGGGACGTCCTGACTGGGAGTGAGGTGGCTGAGTTACCCCCAATTAAGAAAATCAGTCTGCAAATTAAATAGGAAAATTTTGGGAGCAGTTGGCAGATTCGAGTATTTTCAACTAACTTTAAAAACAAAAGGAAGTTACCAATTCGATCGTACAATATAGATTAAAGCATTTTTTTGTTTTCGTTTTTTAGTCGACAAAATTGAACACATTCACCCCCCCTGAAAAATTCTTTCAGGACGTTACTGGATTTGCGTGATGTACTGATTAGGTGGTCGGTTTACAATCGAAAAGTTAAGGGGTAGGGCTGAAATTTTCATGAAAAGCATGTCTATGAATGGAATAGGTGTGATAGAAGTTTCGTGCTCACTGATTTTGTAGTTTTCAAGAAACTTGGAGAACAAAGAGTTCTTGGAAAAGTGGTTTTTATAAAATTTTGAAGATACTACAAAAAATATTAGGCCGAAATTTTCACAATACATTGTTCCACGTATGGGCAAGTCTGATAGAAGTTTGGGGTTTATTAGTTCTGTAGTTTCCAACAAAATTGGAAAAGAAAAAATATCTAAAAGAAATTGTGTTCACGGTTTTAGAAAAACTACAAAAACAATAATTAAAGGCTGAAATTTTCACGAAAGGTAGTCCTTATGTAGGACCAAGTTTGATAAGAGTTTTGTTCCCTATTAGTTCTGTGGTTCCCGAGAAAAATGTAAAATAAAAAAAAATTGCTGGAGAAAAGCAAGTCGTTTGTATTCCTTGAAGTATATATTTCGTATTTACGGCGCAATGGGTAACAAACGTCTTTTCTGAATTACATCAAATTAAGTTTTAGGTTTTTTTTGTTTTTTTTGTGGATACTGTATCCTAGTTAAAAATTGGCGCACTTGGTTTTCTAGCGAAGTATCGCTGTGCTAGAGTTTTTTTCAGTGAAGCCGAATATAATCCTCCTCCAATTGAGAAAATTCGAAACATCCGTTCATAGAATTACTTTTTGATTTTATTTGATTCCATCGTAGTAGTAAAGTTTTGTCGCTCACTTGAGCGGAACACCCTGTATGCTTTATACAAGCATCTCATTCCATAAAATATGCAACGTAACCGCATTATGTATACTGTAGGTATACAGAATACCTATATACATTATTTCAACCGTTTCTAATATAAATTATCCTTGTCGGTAACCTCGTGCTTAAAACCGAAACGAAGATAAAAAATATTAAAAAAAAACAACTGCGAGTGCACGTCGTTTGAACAAATCTTAGATGTCTTGAAAAAAAAAAAAAAACGAAGGAAAAAAGAGATAAAAAAAATAAAGAAACCACGAAACTGGCTGTAACTGAAACAAACCAAGCAAAATCATAGGCCATAAATGGGACTGGTCTCTCGTCAACCGAGGCTAATAACAACTTTTCTATACTTTAATGAATACTTAGTTGCATAGTAATTTATTTAATAACCCAGTATCATGAAATACAAAACCAATAGTGCAATAGCATATAAATTAAACATTTCAAATTGTTTGTTCGAATACTGTATAGGTAGTGCTGTGTGTATTTGTGGTAGGAACGATGTTAATATAACGCGACTATAATCTTATCTTCGCAAAAATAGGCCTAATAAGTTATCATGTAAAATTTGAATACGTTGCATTAAGAGATATAGAAAAAGAAAAGGAAAAAAGGAAAAATTTTAGTAGGCTAATTTTTTATTCAGCCTTCACACGATCGAAAAATATGAAAAACTTTTTCATACTTTAGGCTATATATATACCAAGTGACACATTTGGAAAGGTGTTAGAATAAGCTAAACTTTAGCCTATTCTCGATGTAAGGTTAGCTAAATACCTATACATTCTGATGTGGTGGGAGTTAAACTTTTAGTGGTGAGACAGCACGCATATTGAATCAGAAAAATTATTTTACCTTAGGCCTATTTTGAAACGATCTATATATTAGGCTGTGTATATTCTTTATGGAGCCTATACGGTTAAAGATATGGCTTCAAGTAAGTATTAGCATAGGCTACATTAAAAAGAAAGGAATAAATCAAAATTTAAAAACAAGTGAAACAATAACTTAATTAAATAAGTCCAAGAAACAGAAATTCATACATGTACTTTTAGGCCTATGGATAAATTGTTCTATTTTTTTCATATCTGAAAACGCTACGTAATAAGCTATTAATATTATTAATATAGTCTCACTCAGCGAATTTTAATTTTAATCGGTTCTATCAAGGTTGGAAACACGTTTGAAGATTTCCCACCATCGTAGTTTCGAATATATTTAGATTCCTAAAAACCTTGAGAGACTAAGTCGAATTCTTTCCATAATTTAATAGGCCTATAAATATCATGCCATTTCAAGGTATAACAGATTGATTTGTCATGTAACTCAGTACTCCTATTTTTGGTAGCCTAACTTGACAAATATAGTTATTTAATATTTCATCATAAATTTCAAAACGTTCTCAAAATTTATAATATCGGCTATAAGAATTTTAAAATCTATTAAGGATTAGAATTTATTATTAGAAAATTTGACTTAAACTTTAATTATAGGTATTTTTTATTGATAGGCCTATTCCAGTTAGACAATATTCTAACCATCTTAACATTTATGTTAAAAGGCCTATAGATATATAAGTTTTATAGAATTTAAAAGCTTATTATAATAATCTTATAATAATCATAAAGTTAATTATTTTAAAATGTTCATATGCTGTTGATGTACCTGTAGGTCAAACAAGTTCTATATACTTATAGGCTATATATCAAATGAGGGAACAATGGAACAGGACATAGGTTTGGGTAGGCTAAATTTAAAAGTAGCCTAGTTAATGATAGATTTTTGAAAATTTTCTTTCAGTTTTTAATTTGAGACTATTAGATTTGTATCGCTTTTGAATTAGCTAACCCTTCCAAGATTTGTGAATATTAATTAAATGAATCTATGTGCTGGTTTTTTTCAAAGACTTATGTTCATTGGATTGAATTATTGTCAAATTTTGTGATTAATCCTAAACTCAGTAGACAGAAAATGTCTCATATTGAATCTACTTAATTAACAACCACTGTTTCTATGTAAACTTCTGAGACAAAATAATGAATCAACTGTAGGCCTAATTTCAATAATTTCATTCAACTACCAATTTAAAACATGGTCACAACTCACATGTTTCACATGATTACAACAAATCGAAAAACATTCATCATAATTTTGCTGAAAATCTAAAATGCCACAAATTTCATGTTTAATTTATTACACTACACAACACATTTCATATACATTGTGCAAATGCAACAAACAAAGTTCATGTTCTTGCAAATTTATTCGCTACAGGTGCACTTTGTATTAGACAATAGTATATTAAGGAGATGTTTGATAGCAGATTTACTTATCATAATAGACATCAGCGTCAACAACATGTCCATAGCAGTAGGTAAAATATTGTTTTCGGCAATAGTGTGAGGTTTTTCATCTTTTTATATTCTGTAAGCAACTTTATATGTTGAAAGAAGAATCACTGAATCAGTGGTATCTGGTTTACTGAACGTGCCTTTCTGTTCCATCGCAATTCCTTTAATGTTCAAGAGAAAAAAGCAGAAGGGTTATGATTTGTTTGCGAGTGACATTTCATCTCACTGGATAAGTAACATGTTCTCATCGCAATGAAATTCCTTCCGCAAAAATGATATATTACAAACGTTCTTCATTTTATATTATATTACTGGTGAAACAGAAATCTAAAAAACTTTTGTCATACCACTTGCATACTGGCTGATAGTTTTTGCTGTAGAATTAAAACTAAATAGTTATATTGTTCATCGGAACTACACAGGTAGAATATGTTTTCGATTAATAAACTTTTCATATTTTAGAAAGATACCAATAAAATAAAATGTCACAGAATTAAACAACACAAATACACAAAACGTAGATTCCAATTTGAACGCTAGAACAAAATAAGAATAGGCGAGATAACTAACGGTTTAAGTTTGATGTTTGGATTTGATTCATGATTAGCTTAGTATTATTGGTTAGATACATATAAGATAAATTACTAATTTTGGATCACTTCTCATGGCTACATCTCAGAAAAAAATAGATGTAATATAATTTTTAGAATTTAACAATAAAATAGAAGTATTGGGCAACTCCTACTACCTACTTATTGAAATGACTTTTGCCCTCACCCCCTATGAGCTAGAAGGTCTCAAAATATAGTTCCTTGTACGCGCATTAAGGAGACGCTGCCAAATGTGGGTCAATTAAAATAGAAAAATTTTTTAAAAAGCATGATAATTCCGTACCCAAAAATACATTATTAGTCTTGTTTGTACATTTCTTATATCATCCAGTCCAGATATAGGTACAATTGTTCAAAATAATTATTTTTGAAAAAATTAAAAACGAGCTGAAGGTTAAATCAGTTTTGGGTCAAAATTTTTTATTAATCTGGAAATTGGAATGCCGTGGAATACATTGAATTACACTTCTAAACCTGATCTCTGAACGGAAAACTAAGAAAATGACTGTTTCAGGCAATAAAATAAATTTAGGTTAAAAACGAGTTTTTAAAAGATAAGCTTTTATTTTCTTTTTTTGGCTTTAGCTTCATGTGAAATATACTTTATTTCGTTGCGGAAGGTTGGCTGCATTAATGGTATAATTTTAAAATTGCACTAGTGAGTAGAATAAAAAATTATACAATAATGCCTTTTTATACAGTTTTATTTAACTCACTATAGTTCTTGATTCACCGCTTTGTTGAATGGATATTCAAGGTAATTGGATTGAGAACAGAAGTGTAGTACTTAAGAAGACCACCATGTTTGTTTCATTTAGTTATACAATTATCACATTATGAGTGTGTGTCTGTGACAGTGTGCTGGTGACTTAGTGTGTTGAATTTTATACAACTTTTTACCCTTAATAAAACCTATCATTAAAAATTCGTTTTTACTAAACTTATTCCATCCATGAATTTACTCCATCACAAGAGGGTTGTATGAGAAGAAAATTTAAAATCAAATGAAACGTGATCTATGGGCTACTAATTACCGATATGATCCGAAAAATAACATCGATAATTGTACTTACCTTAATTTTGGATTTTTGAAAGTTTCCAATCAAACTTTTTTTTGAAAACAGAGCACTATTTTTCAGTGTCTAACTTCATAAGCTCGTAGCATGGAGCTGAGCAGAGTTACAAAAACATGTAACATATGAAAAATATTGAGATTACCCTGTACTTCGATGCCCATATGTCGTGCACTCGATTGCAATTTTTACAACTACTGCATAGCACCTTGAAAATGTTTTTCACCCAACTGGGAATGATACATAATTGGTACTTAGTTTACCTTAAGTACTTATACTTACAAGTTCCGTATGAAGCGAGACCAAATTAATTCAGACACTATGGCCCAAATACAAGAAAGATGCTGAAGTTTCAACAATACCTACCTTAAGAATTACTTACATTGATATAGTTATGTACTTAGTAGATACTTATTATTATGCAGTTACAATATGTTTATGCGTAGTACCTATAAATATAATTGATAATCAAAAAAAGTAGGTAAGAATTACATAGGTATCGTTCTTGCATTCGGTTCTATTTATTACACAAGACGCACCCATATAATAACTTGTTACGTCCGGCAAGTTTGTGCCGCAATTTCGGATACAAAATTTGAAAATTTTTGGGCTAAGTATCAAGTAGATGATGTGGTTAATAACTGAAAGTCTGAAATCAGTGATAAGTATAATTTATGTGAATAAATTAATTGTTATAGTTAACTCATTTCAACATCATGGTTCAAGCTTACGACTATAATGAAAAATTCTGAGTCATTAATTAGGCCTTCTCACGATTAATTATTGAGTGTAAAAATGATAATTACTTCGTATTCGTGAAAATTTTGTTAGTCATGATTATTAGCCTAATTATACCTATACTCTGTTCAATGTAAGATGATCTCTGACAATGGCGCCTAACCCATATGGAGCGAGGAGCAGTTGCTCTACTTAAGATCTGCCATGTGGAGCGTTACTCCACATGAAAAAAATTATTAAAAACCAATTAAAGGGTGTAGTGAAAGGGTGAAGTGGGTGGGTCCAAAAAAAGAGTAGGATATCAACTGTCAAAAATTTTGTCTTCTCGCTCTATACGGGATTTAGAAACCTAAAGGCGCTCTTGATCTCTGATAAACATCAAAGAAAATGCCAACCAGCCAATACAACTGCTTTAAATTAATACTTTCGTAGATGCCGTTTATAATTAATGATATTGGGCAAGCTTCTGCCGCAGTTTCAAATACATAAATTGAAAATCTTTGGGCTAAGTATCAAGTAGGTGATGCGGTTAATTACTGAAAGTCTGAAATCATTGATAATTCATATGTGGATAAATTAATCGGTATAGTTAACTCATTGAATATTTAAGTCCAAGTTTACGACTATAATGAAAAATTCTGAGTCATCAATAAGGCCTAGGTATCCATGACTAATTATTGAGCGTAAAAATTATAATGTTTTTGTATTCAAAAAAATTTTGTTAGCCATGATTATTACCCTATACCTATACTTACACCATTCAATATAAGATGATCTTTGATAAACATCAAAGAAAACGTCAACCAGCCAATATGATTGCTTTAAATTGATACCTACGTATAGGTATACTCGGTTGACGCTAAGAAGTGCGTTATGTCGAAATTATCTATAGACGTGGCGGTAGATTGGGGAGAGAGGAATAGGTATCGATGCACATTCTTATGCAATGATAAGCCTGATTATGCGGAGTAAACAAACATCGTGTTTCGAGCAGACAAGTGTGGATATGGTTTATGATGTCACGCACTTCTTAGCGAGAACAAAGTATAGCCTAATTGTTATTTATAAATAACTAGTGAGTACCCAATGCTGCTACACAGCTATAATTCACAGATCTACACGAACGCGTAAGTTTGTCTGAAATTATGAGTTAATCAGGTGCAAAATGAAGAAAACAAATGATTAATATACGCATAGCCAAATATATATTCATAACTATATGGTCACGTGATAGCGTTACAGAATTGGCTTTCATACGTACGAATACTAGACATCTTGTTATTCTTGCTGAATAAAAAAATATTCAAAGTTAGGTTGCACACATTTTTTCAGAAAAAAAGAGTATACCCATAACAAAAATTACAAAATTGACAAGGGAAAAAAAGAAAAAAAAGAAAAAACCCGGTCATCAAATAACTTTTTAGTATCGCAGAAGACGGAAAGTAAGAAAAAAGATTGTGAAAAAATAGTTTTCGTTGAAAATTTAGATACTAAGAGTATGAATAAAACAAAACGAGAGTGAAGTGCCCTTTTCGGACCAAAAGAGAGAGTTCTCTTTTTGTTTTTTACCTAAAAAGAGAATAAATGCTCTAAAAAGAGTACATCTGTACGTATCCTGTTCAAAGTGAATTTATTGGCAACATAAGGTTGAAGGCAGAAATCATTTTATTTTGAACGGAGTGTAGTCTGCATGCGGTGTTACCTTTGACTATAAAGTATATGAACTGAGTTAACGGACGAAAAAATGTCCGTAACATTGCAGGTACGTGGTAAGGAAACAAAAGTCAGCTGGTGTCGCATTTTGCCCATTTCCCTGCAAAATTTGTGAATTTAGCTTAATTTCGCACAGTTGTGTTAAATTCACAAATTGTGCATGGAAACTGACAAAATGCGATATCGACTAACTTTCTTTCTTACCCAGTACCTGCAGTGTTACGGACAATATTTTTAAATTGCGTAGATGGCGTTAGCTCAGTCTATACCTATACTTTATAGTTAAAAGATGTTACAGTTTTTAATTTATTCAAAAAAGAGTACGAAAATTTTGGTTTGCCTAAAGCGCCACTATTGGTAAATCTATTACCGTAGTTAATCACATTTGAATAAGGACTGTGTAAGAGAAATTTTCAACAATGAGGTGCACAACTTACATAATAAGCAAAAGTCAATTTATTAACCTTGATAATCCTACGTAGGTAATCTGCATACTTTTTTACATACAAAATGAAACATTGCTTAATCCTTGTATAACGTTGGCAGATTTCCTTAAAATAATCAAAAGTAACATTTGAAACCCCCTTGTAGACCTTCATTTTATAATTTCGTTAAATTAGGTGTAGTTCTTTTTTCGTTTTCTGGCTATTTTTTAGTGTGTCTATTAATTTCGAAATAGGCTAGAATAATTTTCAAAAAGGCGTATGTAAAAGAATACGCACAATGTATGAGCAATGTTGCAACGTCGAACGTTTAACAGATAGGTATGTCGAATAGACAGCCAGTCATAAAATTAAAAATGGAGAAACCCGCGAAATAACGAATTCGCTGTTTCGCATTTAACAAACGCCATTTTCAATTCATTGGCCTGCATCGAATTCGAAATGCAGCTGCTGCTTTTGTTTGTTAACTGGCCTTCAGTATAAGTTTTTTTTTCTCTCTTCTTTCCGCCTCCCTTGTCAGGATGGAGATGTGCTACACACAAATGTGACAATGTATGTGTGAACTTATGTGTGTGCGCGCGCGCGTGTGCGTGTGTGTATGTGCTTTTTCAAATTATTTATCATTTCCTGGAGAGATAAAACCTTGTAGTCTCGTACACATTTTATTCTTGCTGAGGAGTTGAACGTCAGCAGCAAAACATATTTGGATTAATCTTTTTTTATAGTAATAAAATCTATTAGGTAGGTATTCATTATTATTCCATTGAAGACTCTGAAATCAGAATACCTAACTCACCGAATAAGGTTTCGAAATAGAATTTCAGGAACATGAATTAGGCTAAATCAGATTTCACTGAAAGAGTACGATACTGTATGTATAAATATGTATTTATTTAATATACACATTATAATAATATATAGGTACCAGTAGTTAGTACCTACTGATGTAAAGGTCGACACGTTTCCAAAAAAACATCCGGTACGAAGGGATAATAATGGGGTTGAATTTTTCGAAGACAGGGGTTCGTAAATAACGAGTCCCGCGAGCGCTTACGGTACATACAAAGTGTTCTTGTTCACCGCATTAGAACGAATTCATGGAACTCATGAATATTAGCAAACACTAATAGCCTGCCAGTTTGTTGTCAGAACTGAAGCCGCTGATCTGAGCCTGAAAATTTCTTAAAATCAAGGAATGTATTTACGTTTCCTTAAAAGAAGATGGGAAATCAAAAAATGGTGAGAAAAAATAAAATACTTGGCTAAGACTTTTTTCTTATTTCTGAATTCTCTAGTCTCTTTTTTTCGATAGTAAAGAATAAATTTAGGTAGATACATGAAACTTAGATTTTTATTTCTGTTTTAAAAATTTTTATAAGCTTCAGAAAAAATCACGGAAAAGAGTCATACCATAACATAAATTCTGTGTAAAATTGATTAAAATGTGAACATATATTGTTCTTTCTTCACACTGTTGAGGAAGATGTTTCGTAAAGGTACTTTCGGGAAACCATTACTACAATCCAAAAATATATGTAGATAAAATACAATCGATTATACGTAATGCGAGGGCTGTTCAAAAAAGACATGCACCACATTTTTTTTTTTCTGTATATTATTCAACATTATCTGGGACCTTTCAATATACTCGGCCCAAACCAAATGACTCATCCATAATTTTCTGCCAACAGTGGCGTTCTGTGATTTCCGGTTGATGAGTTGTCAGTTTAAAACATTATCAACTGGTATCAATTTTTACCCAATTTTTTTAAAAACGGAACATTAAAATTGACCTTGTAAAAGGGTTGGGGTGATGAAAATTATCTATTTCATGAGAAAAAAAATGACTGGTACCATTTTTCCATTTTCGCCTAATTTTTACCCAGTCTGTTTGCAGACGAGGTACTAAAATTAACCTCGTAAAACAATTAGGGGTTGGGATGATGGAAATTATCCATTTCATGCACACAGAAAACGATTGGTACCATTTTGCCATTTTCATATAATTTTTTTCAACGTATACGAGAGCTGTTACACGAAGTTTCGTTTGCTAGTGTCAAAATTGTTTCAACATCTTTTTTGTAGACCCAAATGAGACCCCATGAAAAATAAAAAACCAAAACGGAATAAGAGAGAAAGAATTGTATCTCCCTCACTAACTAGTAGACGTCAGATGAAGAAAAAAGAAAGAGGGTGAAGTTTTTTTTCAATTCTCTTTTACCCCTTTTCGTTCATTTCAAGAAATGTTTCGTGGATTTTCTGTTTCTGAGGATGGTAAAAGTTTGTTTCTTGGCCTCTAAGGGAGCTACGAATTTTCCTTGAAATAACAAAATTTTTTTTGGAAAATCTCATGCAAATCTGTTCAGCGGTTCTGGACTGATCGTGTTTCCAACAGTTTTCAGCCTGTAATATTTTATATGTAGAGACAGAGATAAAGATAGAGATGTAGAGATTATGTAGGTATAGCATAATTATATATCGCCAAAAATTTGTGTTCACAGTTTTGAGAAAACTACCACAGTAATAGGACTGAAATTTTCAGGAAATGTAGTCATTATATTGGGCCAAGTCAGATAGGAGTTTGTTGTCTTTTGGTTTAGTTATAGTTTTCGAGAAAACGGGAAAACAAGAATTCCTAGAAAAGTGGTTTTTCCAAAATTTTGAAAGAACTACGAATTTTTACGATACTTTGTTCTTATGTATGTGCTAGTCTCATAGACGTTTGTTGCATATTCGTTTCATAGTTTTTAAGAAAACTTTAAAAAAAATTGTTTGAAAAGTGTTTTTTTTTTCAGGATCTTTAGGAAACTGCTAAAGGAATAGAGCTGACATTTTCACGAAATGTTTTTCTTAGGTAGGACCAGATCTGATAGGAGTTTGATGCCTATTTGTTCAGTAGTTTCTGAGGGAGAACAAAAAATTCCTGGAAAATATATTTTTTTACGATTTTAAGAAAACTACAACAAACATAGGGCTGAAATTTTTACGAGATATAGTTCTCGTACAATCTCAAGATTGATAGAAGATTGGTGCATATTATTTTATTAATTTTTGAGGAACATAGAAAAGAAAAAGTAAAATATTTTGATCACGTTTTTAAAAAAACTACGGAAGGAGTTGAGCTGAAGTTTTTAGAAAAAGTACTCCTCATGTAGGACCAGGCCTGGTAGGAGTTTGGTGTCGAATGATATAGTCGTTTCTGAGAAAATTGATGGAAAAATTGTTTTTCTATATCTCTGAAAAATGTACAGTTTCTCTCATAATTTTGAAAAATTTGCGACTGTGTTTTCATTGCAGTAATGATCTTAAGATTTTGAATTGTGGATGAATTGGTAAACTAGGTTTCCTAGCGAAGTTCTGCTGCGTTGAAGTTGTTTTGTCTTAGATAAATTCTTACAAAGAAAAAAATTGTTTTGAGTAGGATGCCAATTACCGATCTTGCCGAAGTTTTTTGCCGAATTTTCCGACTGACAAAAACCTTTTGGGGGTGAACACGCCCTCTCTGTTTGGAACGCCCCTGGCTGCCAGTCTAAAAATACGTCGTGAAAACCATATTTTGACATAATCTTCAAAATCACCTCTAAAACCTTTGTAGATAGTGGCTGTAAAAGTGTCTAAATTACGTTCTTTTTTCTTCCTTTTCATTGTGAGATATAAAAAAAGGTCATAAGGAGAGATGTTAGGACAAGAAGGTGGGTAGGGTATCCTACGTACATTTTTTGCTGTCAGAAATTGTATAGTCGAGTTGAAACCATGTGGCCTTGTGTTGTCTTGATGCACCTTCCACTGACTGACAGCAAGCACACACTCTAAATAATAAACAGATGATTGTTAACGTTGGTGTGCACATTGCCTATCGATATGTCGAGTATTTTTGCTAATTTTCGGATAGTTAGATGCGGGTTGGTAATGAGGAGGGTACTAACTGCGTTGATCACGATTAAAGTAACAGCTAAGGTAGGGGTACCATGTAATCCCTTCAGCTTGCAGCACACTCAACCATTTTTAAATTCGGTAAACCATTTATAACATGCACCCCGGTTAGTACAGGATTCACCGTACACTATTTTCACACCTTCATAAGTTTCCGAAGCTTTTTTTCCCATGTAAAAACAAAATTTTCTCACACATATTTTTGTTCATCAAATTCTGATATCCCACATTTCAGAGGTGAAATCTTCAAAAAGAATTTATTTTCAATGGTCAATATTCCATCACTTCATCACGTTTAATAATTAGTTTGGGTTTCTTTCTGTGTCAGTGGCACGTCCGCGGAAACGAAACTAATTTGTGTAATAAATCACCTACTTCGGACCTTGAGTTTTCAATGTCAGATTTTTGTCCTTGGAAATGAAATTCTAGTTCGGTCCTGATCAACTCCTTTGAAAATAGTTCTGGAGATCTAGAGGCGCCCCTGCTGTATCACATTAGCTGTTCATTTCTACTAAATGACCAACACTTCAGCTAAACTGTGCAGAGCAAAATCAACACAGGAACATATTACGTGTTTTTTGTTACTTTTTTAGATTTTTGTGAGAGACCCAATCTATTACTACAATCTCACATTTGTATATCTTAAGGAATAAAATTGGCGAATGAATATTGTATGCGCAATAGTATTCCCTCCTTTTTTTTCTTCAGAACATTGGAATAGTATACTACACACCAAAGTTCAAAAGTGAGCGTTTACATTTGAGGAAAAGTTTGCAAAACCAGCGCAGTGAGTGAGCAATAACCGAATCATGTAAACTCACTTTTGAACCTCGTGGAGGAAGATATTTTAAATAATTAATAATCAGGAAAATGATAGGTTAAAATTCTGTTAAAAATAATTTGCATGAAAATTTTTTGAAAAATTATATTGTTAAATTGATTCATTTTGTGGCAAAAAAAGTAATATCAGACAAATGTTCCCCAAAATGAATAATTAATCTTTTGACCTATTTTTACACTACTTCTATAACTAGAGAAAGGTCAAAGGGATTAGATTTTGAGTTGTTTTAGATTAGATACCGAGTGAAAATTAGTTCATCTGTGAATAGAATGAACTTCCTTGAACGTATTATATACCTAATTGTATGGCCAATTAAAATTCAGACCTATCTGAAGTTCATAAGAGACAAAATTTTTTTTTGACAAAATGTTTCTCCAATTTTTTGCCATAATTTTGATTGAATATAAGCCTTGGAACTAGTAGGTAGCCAAGGAATATTAAACGTTACAGAAAAGTACATTTAAAATAAAGACCTAAGATACAATAGTCTTCAAAAAGTGGGAATGATGGCATTATCAAATCGAATGCATAATAATATGGGTTTCTTAATTTTTAATCTTTCACATGCTTAAAGATTATTTAAGACGTATAATTTCGTTGATTTCATCAAAAATAATTTTTAATCATTACATCTCAACATATATCACTATCTCTTCTCTACAAATTATAAAATACTACAGGCTAAAAACAGTTAGAAATACTATCACTCCAGAACCACTGGACGGATTTTGATAAAATTTTATAGAAAAAATTGTGTTATTCCAAGGAAGGTTTATTGCCATTAAGGAAGTCTGTAGCCCAAAAACTTCTCCCTCTCTTTTTTCATCTGACAACTACTGGTTGATGAAGTGGATATGACATTCTTTGTCTCACCCTTTTTCGTTTTTTTTTCATTAAGTTTTATTTGGATCTACAAATAAGTTTAGGTTAAAAACGAATTTTTAATAAGCTTTTATTTTTTATTTTTTGGTTTTAGCTTCATACGAAATAAACATTATTTTGCTGCGGAAGGTTGGCTGCAGTATTGGTATATTTTAAAATCGGAGTAGTGAATAAAATAAAAGCTTATAAAAAGGGGTTAAAACAATATTACTGAAATCTGTAAATGAAGCTGGTGTACTTATAATATAGAAAGATCAGAAAACAAATACGTGTCTATGCTGGCCAATGAGAGTTTCCATTTCGACATATCGGCTATAGAAAGCTTGCGTTATATGAATATATCAATGGGTTCTGGAAAATTGAAAATTGTTGATTTTGCAAAGACATGAAAATCAAAAAATTTTATTAATCATATGCACCACAAATAAGCTATTGACAACCACTTCTTACATTTGGATTTCACAAGCAGTGGCGTAGCTTCGAAGGGCCTAGGGAAACTATGACCGTCAAACAAATTTTAGCCCCCACATTGGAACCCTTAAGAAAATTGGCAAGATAAATTTAAACTGAGTATATATTTGGATGATACTTTGATAAGTAGCATAGCGTAAGCCAAAAAAGCGTTATTTCACTCATTCTGGCCCCCATAAATTTTTGTGACCCTCTATTGGCCCCCACAAAAAATCTAGTTGCACCATTGCCCGCACTAGTAGATTTTCTTGATGCACCGGATATAATACATTTTGAAAAATTATTTAAGAAAAAATTAAAAAGAAAAATGATACATAAATATGATAAAGAAACTGTCTCTTCATTTTCAAAAGCACTGACACACATACAACCGGCAAGGTAGGGATTAAAACTAAAAAAAAATTTTCTGAACAAGTATTGGTGCTCTGTTATACTTTGAAAAACTAAACGGATTTGTATATTATAATCATTGGATTAAACGACAGAAGAAGTAACGAAAGGCGTAATCACCTCCTCTGTATACTTGTGACGTCACATCTCGTTAGTAAAAATAAAATTCATCTGACAATCTGGCATTTTTGAGGTGACACCACAAAATAATTGATTTAATGCGATAAAATTTTACCATTGAAGTTCTCTCATCGAACGTTTCGTCAGGTAAGACATACATTGTATAGGTAATCAATTCATGGAATATGCGACGTTGCCACGTATTTTGCAACTTTCTTTTTATATCGAGGCAACACATTGTTGTTTGCGCTGCGGCAGGCAAGCAGAAAAATATGCCGTTATGACCGTATCGCATAAATATTGTATCACCGACGTCTAATAAATCTGCGTCGTACAGTCTACAATTTGGTGATAGCCTAATCTAAGTGCTCGCGCTAATTTAAAATAACGTAGCCTATTCGCAAAACTTATTGTTACCGCTACTCGATTAATTAGGTTTACAGCAAAGGAGTTAAAATCTCGGTGGTGACGCAGGTTGTGGAGTGAGCAATTGATAATTCCAGCATAAACTTATTTTCTCATTTGGTAATTATATTTTAGTAGCCTATAGAGCAGTTAGGTATACGTACATAGGTCTGTATGTAGCCTACGACGAAAAAATATATTACGTAGCCTATACATCTGTTTCCAATAAAATGTACAATTTCTTCAATTTTTCTGTTGCAAAATATGTTTTCTTCGAGTATTTGGCCGCCTATATATTTAAGAAGAAGCGTTCAATTTTAACTGATTAATAATTGGGCTACACGGTTTAGGCTTATAAAAGCACATAAGACGACAGGCCTACGACGGTATAACCACAAGCAACCAGCAGAGGTCTTATCAACGAAAAGTTCGCTCAAGTACATCAAAATGGAAATTGAATTTTCTCCAAATGTGAATGTTCAGGACTAAAGAAACCTTTCAAAAAATCCATGAATTACAAAAAAAAACCATGTGCAGTAATCTATATCTACTTTATATATACAGGCTATAACTTTGAAAAATATCTCATCGAAAAAAATCCGATTTTTCAGAACAAAAATATCTTAATAAAAATATTCCAGATAAAATACATTGTGTACCTATGTATCAGGTATTATCAGGTTATATAAACATAGATAAGTAAAGTTTTTGAATATTAAAGATTTTATGTATCTACCTATAAGTTTAAGGCCCAGTTATACCAACTTTAAATTCTTGTAAGTTTAACTGATAAGACACATGGTAAAATAAAGTTAAACCCCACTCATCGGTGGTTCAACTATTTGGAACAACCAACACTAAGAGAGAAACCGATTAAGTACTATTACATTGGGGTGTGAATATTATTGGTTTAAATAAAAAAAGTGTTGTAAGGGGTAAAAATATACATACTTATACAATTTCAAAGAAGTGATCAGATAGTCTAAAAATTATGATGAATTATTACAATAAAACCTCACTTATAAGTATCCGAACTTCGGTCGTTTGGATTTTGTGGAATCTCGATTAGGTGATCTGGATTTTTGAAAACTTCGAATTGGCCTCAAAGTGGCTAGAAAAAAAAAAAAAATCAGTAATTGAAGTAGATTTGAGAACTGACTGCAATCGGACCCAAAATTCACCGAACCGAAGAACGATGGACAAGTTTTTTTTGAAAAAATTATTCAATTGCAAATGCGAGCCAAAAGATACACGCTTTGGTGATGGGAACTGAGAAACTTGAATAATTATACGAGTAAGTATAGGACGTGTGCGGGAATGAAAATGGGTATGATCATTTACTGGGTAACAATCTGTTGCAAAAAATATGTTTTTTCATTTTTTTTTTTTTTAAAGTTTGTTAAAAATATTATTTTGAAAATTTTCCGTATTTTAAGCTTTGATAATTTATCAAGCAACCTGATTTCCAGATGGGCTATATCTAAAGATATTGTTCCTTTACATTTCATAAATTTCTCATTAAAAGTTTGAAACAAGAAAAAATTCCCTACTGGTGTATTCAACTACTCAACAATGGTCCGTCTTCATCAACAAAATCAGGCAGTTAGCGCCACCCACAACTGGGTTGCCCGGCGCAGCAAGTGCGAAATTCAGGCGAACTGATGCATCTTGCATCCTTAAGAGCAGCTTTTTAGGCGGTGAGCCATTTAAAGTAACGCCTTTGCGTCATATTATGGCGACCTGCAGCTTGCACATTCAACCGTCCAACAATGGCGTACCTACCACACATGAACGATGCAAAGCTTAAGTAACTAGTCGTCCAAGTGTGGTCTTCACAGTTAGACTACAGATCGTTTAGGCTAATAGCTTTGACATGGAGTGACATTTCTCCTAATTTACCAATAGGTTCAACCTTGCCGAGATAGCTGCGCTTCTCTCTTCTCAGAACTAAAATAAATAGCACTCCATGATACGAGTATATAAATACTCGAAGGATACTGGGTGTCTAGATAAGAAAAATTTTTTTATTCTCCATTTTGAGATACCCAACAGGGTGACAAATCAGTGGTTCATTCTGAAAATGAACTGTAAATTTGATCGTAACTCATTGAGAAACATATTCGATGTATGTTTGCGTTAAGGGACTATAAAACACAAGAATACCAAACCGGCCATTTTGTTACTAACCTAATTTGAAGAAAAATTGCTCTAAGTTTTGTAATTTTGGCACAAAACACTTATATCTTTTTCACTAGTGTGAGCAGTTTCCATAAATATTCAAACTGTGTGATTTTGCAGCGACTTATTGCAGAAATATTGATAAAATAGGCAACCTGATAATCCTCTTTCCTTCCAATAAAAAATGACAAATTTTCATCAAAAAATACACGAAAAACATAAAATATTAGCGTTTTTTTTTGCGAAACTGGTAATTATTTGTTAAACTACTTAACCCTTTTTCAATCAGAAATTATACTCTTGAAACCAGGGAGACCCATAAACCATAAAAACAAAAAGGAACATAATGGCGTGTTTGGTATGCCTATATTTTGTAGTTGTCTCGGTTGCATCAATATGGCGCCTTTTTTCAAAAAAAAAAGAGATTTTTCGGATGAGGTGATTGTTAGCGTTTCTAACGGAGCTTCCAGTTCTCAATTAATTATGTACAGACCTACCTTGACTAACTTATTGATAAATGTATACAATACAGTATTCACTCATGTATATACATGCGTATCTACACATTAAAACTCATTTTTTTTGTCCATTTAAAAAGAAAAATTCTATTATTTGAATTTTCACCTGTCTGGACTACCAGTCTACTTTTGTTTCCAATTAGTCTCAGAGCGTACTGTGTTTTATTGTATTCGTAAGCACTGAGCAGGTGTTGAGATGTGATGATTGCAATATATTTCAAAAATAAAAAGGTCAACGAGTAATCGATTCAGGATTCCAGTTGAGATGTTCTATGTAGTCCAACTTATTGTTGTATTTCTGATAATGTTCAGAGGCAATTTTATTCTATACAAGTTGCATTACCTGTCCTTCGAACAGATGTAAGACACTAACACTCAACAGAATACGTCCAAACAAACAACTTTCAGCTCTCATGTTTTTGAATTTTCACTGCTCAGAGCTCACACTACAACCCTAAAACAGAACTTACTGAGAACTAACCATTAACAGAACAGGTCCAGAATCAAAACATTTTGTGAAAATTTTCAAATTTTATTACAGATCTCATTTTTTTAAACATTCACTTCTCATAACTAGGTAGGTATGAGAATACAATCCTAATGGAAAACTGCAGACTAATTTTAACAAACTAATTTCAGAATGGAGCTTCGGAAAACGAAACTAATCAGAAATCATCTAAAATTCTAGAAATAAGCACCTATGTGAGGCTAACTTTGAAAAGGTTAAAAACTGAAACTTTCGAACTCAATTATAGCTCTTAGAATTGAGCGTTCAAAACAAAACTTCGTAGAAACTACGTAAAGGTAGGCGTCTACACAAGGCTAATATTTTGTGAAAATCTGTCAAGTCGGAGGAGCGTGTAGCTGTGACAAAAAATAAAAACTTCAGTTTATAATATAAAAAGAAAAAAATAAGAGGAAGAAAAAGATACAATATTCTATAATTTTATATACTTTGATCTCGTTCAAAAATTTGAAGAACGATATTTTTGTTCTAATATTATACAAGGTTGGATTCGCGGGTTGCTAGCGAACACCACAACCACAACTGAAGTGTAGTAGGCAGAAAGACCCCTTCCCCCAAAAAACGTGTACCTCAGCCCCATCACATATGTTAGAAGTGAAACTTTGCACTAAATAAACCTCTCCAGTGATGTATAACAATAAAATGGTAAAAAATTTGTCTAACCAGCCCTGTTTGGGTTACATGGGGGCTTAATAAGTGGTTCAGTCCAAAAATGAACTGAAAATTCTAACCTAGCGCCAGAAAAAAACATAGACGACGTTGTATTTATCATTTAATTTTAAAACAAAAACAATATTCTAACCTCTTGCCTATCAAAGTTTAGAATCTAAACTGAAAATATTGAAATTTTCGAAAAATAAACACATGTACGCCGACGGTTCAAATATCCGTAGAGTAACAGAATTTTCTTTTTTAATACCTAGATCGAAATCAAAAAATAGGGCATTTTGAAAATGTTGGGGGGCAATTGATCCTACCTACTTATACCTACTTACTTCAAATAGGTATTCTAACTTTTTTGTTGGTTCTGTACTTTAATCCAAGATACCTATTCTGAACAGTTGTGGCTTTCATCATTAAAAATGTGACTCACAAAAATTAAAAAATTTTGAGGGTTGTTTTTTTTTTCTTTCTCCTCTCTCCAAGATCCAGTGAAATTCTAGGAGGACGAATCCAAAATTTTCTCGTGTGACAGGCAAAAAAACCTTTTACTGGTAAAAAATAAATCTGAATTCACTTCAATAAAAAGGGGGCATGTCCATCAGAAATTCATCCAACATTTTCTTCATTATTGACGATTCGATCTTTAAGATTGGATTTCTCATTTAATTTTGACTTTGAAAAGATATGGTTATTCATTGCTCTGAAAAAATAATAGTAACTTTTTCAAGGAACAAAAATTAAATTCACGTGTATTTTCAATGGAGCAGTTATAAAGTGAACTCGCTGTGTACCTATACCCATTACATACAGAGAGAATATCGTGGTTGTATAAAAAAGTAAAATGTTGCTAAAATTCATTCCTTTGGTTTCGAAAATTTGAAAAATAAAAAAGAACGTTAAACTACATAAATTTGGCTTGGAAATATAAAAATATTTTTTAAGACGAAATATTTTTCTGAAATATTATGCATCAGATGTACCTACCGCATATATACGTGGATAACTACATGCATTTGAAGAAAAAAAAAGAAGAAGAAAAACGTTTTAATTAAAATACGGTGGATCTAATACCTAGCCCATAGTTATAAATCGTCGTCTTAATGTGTTAACCTAATGACCAAGTAATATATAGATAAACTTCTTTCAACTAAATAAGTATTTCATGAAACATTTTGGGTAATTGAGATTATCACAGCAGGCAGGGTGTATGAGGACTTCGATAATTTTGCTTATAGGCTATTAATTTTGAACACGGATCGCTTCAATAAAATGCGCACTTGATTCACTCGATTAAAGTTTTCCATTATGCTTACAAACAAACATGGGCTACCGTGTAAAATGGAGTAATTCTCCGTCCAATAACTACCGCAGTTTTTGTCATTTTGGAGAAGAAAAAAAATGGAGTTAGATGATTTACCTACCCATTAAGGCGACGATATTTAGAAACGTATAGTTCACAAAATTGACATATGTAATATATAGGAAAATCTTTATTGAAAAGAATTTATAGCCTAAACTTTTAACTGGTTAGAAATACTTGCAGTGCAGCGTCAGAAAATTACAATATGCCATAGCTTATGATTAAAAGAGTTTACAAATATTATACTCACTCGCGGGAACCATTTAAAAATTTACGAAATGCGCAGTTCATCATCGCTAGCATATGTATTATAGCTGCATCTTTTTTTTCTTTTTTTTTTTGAATACAGTCCCTCCCACATTATAAACGCTAACCTGTTTTTATCGTTTCAACGATTCTCTTCGAGCACTGTGGGTTTCTTACGCGCTGCCAACTTCATTAATTGGTTGTCTCTTGTGCATCTTCACTTGACTCGTCCATCTACTAAACAACCCGCTATTTGAGTCTTCTTCATTTCAACACGGCCAACTGAATTTCTTTTGAATATCAAACATTTTTTACTACTATAGAGAAGTTCGCCAATTATATACCTACGTAGGCTAAATAATATTTTTATTGGCAGCGCGGAATTCGCAGAACGTTCAAATATAAGATATAAGTATTACTTAAGATATTTTTATTCTCGTTGGAATGGGCCTAAATCTATTTTTGTTAGAAGGCCTGGGTAAAGATTCGAAAAAGACGTAGGTATTATCACAAAGTTGGTGTTTCAACGTGCGTACAGCGAGATACGTAATGTAGTTTATAGGCTGTAATATTATACACACAGCTACACTTCAATGAATGGTATGTAAGATATTGCGGAAAAATTTATCATTATGGAAAGTATCACACTTAATTATGTCAAAAAATATTTAAAAATTTTTCAAAACTAAGGCGGTAGTGAACCACACTTGAAGGGAAATATGTTAAAAGTAAATTTTGGTAGGAAACGTTAACAGATTACTAGGCACGTACTCAGAATTTTTCTTTGGAATAGGCTGAAAAGAATTTATACAAAAATTAAATTTATGCTCTTTTATGTTCTCCGACTTCTGTCTCCACCCTTTTTCTCTGTCCATACGCATCACCCTCCCCCTCAATCATTCTGAAGTGGTGTCAATCAAGAGTATACGTTCGGGGGAGGGGCCTAAAACACAATACTACCTTCACCCCCTTAGACACAAAAAAATAAGAAAAAAACCAAAGGATGAGAGAGAAAATTTTTGAGTCGGAGTAGAGTAGGTAATCTTTCGTGAAAGAGCATGAAAAAGCCTCAAAAATTTTTTGCGAACGAGGAAAGAAATGTTTTCTAAATAGAACCATCTAAAGGCACACGCCAGGGTATTCTGCTAGTGCTAGTGTTGATAAGCATAGAAGATTAGAACACAGCTTATATTTCATACTTCCTCCAACCTTTTATGATAAGTTTTACTAGTTTTTTTGAGGCTCTGGGGAGGGCCCTGCGAGCCACCCTCTCGGGTACGCCACTGATAGATTAATCTATCGGAAAAATGTTACCATTAGTTTTTGATATTAGCTTCTGTGTCTTTCATTCTTGCTCTTCAAAAGCAAAAAAAAGAGGATTTCTCATAAATTTTGTTTATCCTGAACAAATATATTTACTCTTCTTGAATGCTGTTAGGCTACAAAGAATTTATTGTACTTTCTGATCATTAATTATAAAAAATATCCTCCACAACAATATTCGAACGTGAATTTACATGACATGGGAATTGCTCACTCTGCAGTCATTTTGCAAATTTTCCTTTCTGTACCTAGCAAACAACCTCACAAAATCTAGAATCAAAACTTCGATACCAGTTCAACTCTAATTTTGAGTTAACAACAATACTAAAGCCTATATAAAATTAAGTTTGCCATCTTAAATTTAGTTAAACTGAAGGTAGAAATCAGGCTGCCTTACTTGGCTTCAAATTTGGAATGGGTAATAGTTTTATTCAGAAAAAAAGGACATTGTATTGCAGGCCTAGGCAATCTTTTTTGAGTTGCAGGCTGCATTGTATTTTCCAAATGCTTTCTCGAGCCTCAGACTTAATATTGGTGTATCTAGGCCGATAATCTTGGAATATTTGGTATCTGTTAATAGATACAAATACGCATGCATATAACAGCCCGCACTTTTGTTTTTCATTTGTGGGGTTGTAAATTAATTAAAATATTGGAAGAGTGGAGGAAAAAAAAATTATCTAAATGGTTTTTGTGTTCTAAAAAATGTATTCTAATACTCTAGAAATGGCTTACCAATCATACCTATACATATAATTTTTTTTTTTTAAGCCTTTGGCAAATGGTTCCCAGGAATAAGGCTTTGCGCCCATATTTTTTTGGTGAAGTTATGGGTACTGAGGCATCCAAAATCAAATGGCTCATAATGTCTGACTTTCAAGTATGTTGGAAGTTAAATGCTAATAACGTCATAATGCCCGACAGATAAGACATCATGCAGCCAAAACACTGGTATTGAGTTTGTCTTGAAATGCTCTACTTTTTAAGACGTTTTTACTATTTATTTTAAGATGTCCTATGGTTGAACTCTTTTTTACTGAAGTTGTTTCTTGAACACAGCAAAACGTGGCTACCTTATCTTTATATTTAGTCAGCAAATTAGTCTGCATAAAACAACCCAGCAATAAGTGTAAAGTGTTGACAGAAGAACCTAAAAAAGTTTCAATTCATAGGAGGGTTGAAACCTACAGTAGAATTATTTTGTCAAAGACATATAATTACTTAAGAACTATAGTGTTGATAAAGCGGATAAAACAAAGTGTAAGGAAAAATAAAATAAAAAACTATTACAGATAACAAGTAGGGGAAACCATCAGAAAATTCTTTTGTCTTCACCTATCTGTTTGTCTTCATAAGAAATGGAGATTTTGTTGTGTGAAATAGTCCTATTAGAAACTTTGGGCTTTAGAGTTTTTGTGTGAAAAATATGGATGAGTGAGGTGAAAAATATTACTAACACAGATGAAGTTGGATCAGAACCAAGACGTCACTGTGTGTTAAAGAAGGCTCTACATAGCCTTTATGGACAGAACAATGCAGTCATATTGAACCAAGCTTGTCAAAAAAGTTTGTCAGCAATACATCAAATTTTCCTCTTAAATAACGACAAGAACTCCATTTGATTATATTACCAATTGTTAACATCACCCACAGATGTCCTAAAAAAAGATTTCCTTGAAGTGCAATATGAATGACATGATAGGGAAACTTTAATTGTCATTATTGATCCTTCAAGATATAAAGAATAATCTCTAACTATCTTTTGTCTTCAACTTAACCTATCCTAAGTTCTACTACCATCCTAGTGTCTTCAAAGGTAGATATAAGTTCAGAGTGTCTGCATCCTCAGATGGTATGATTCATAGAATTGCCTACACCAGGACTTTAACTTATGACTTGAGACTTAGACTTGCTGCTATCTGCCTACACAAGTAGGACTACTTATAAAACATACCTAGTACCAGGTATTGCTTAAAGAAGAGTGTTTGAAAAGTAGAAACAAAGTAGTCTTTCTTGTCAGTAAGGTTTCCCCACTTATTTTCTTCATTAAGTCATCATGAATATAAGCACAACCAGATAAAAAAGCGTAAGAGTTCACATACAATAAGTGAAGCGAAAAGTGATAAAGAAAAAGACGTTGGCTGCATGGGTTTTAACCATGCATCCAATTCCAGATTGCATTGTATTTTGTCTTGAATTATCTGTCAACCAAATGAAATCTTATCATCTATACAAGTTGTCAAATTATATACACGATGACTTTTTTATTTGAAGTATGTACTATACTTTTTTGTTATGTAACATTGTCTTTTCTTTATCTTTAATATAATTACATGAGGAAATTGTTCACTTTTTTTTATAAAACTATCTACACATAAGATTGATATTTGGGCATCACTATACTATATGAAGCTATTGAACTTTTTAATGTCAAGACATGCGGGCGTAAAAGTAGGTAACCCGCTTGTACTTTGTACATACTTTCAATGTTTTGCTTGAATTCACCAATTCAGAATACATTTGATAAAATCATCCCTTAAATTCACACGAACGTAGTTTAAAGTATGTCAAGTTGTTCGCAGTGGTTACCTATTCAGCGCCGACATGTCTAATCGGAAATCATGGTTCTTTATTGGTCCACTACATATAGTCAAAGATATAAAACAAAAATCCTGTTATGCGACATAATGTTATTTTACAATTTAGTTGGTAATGGCTGTAATTCGATCATTGTTGACAACAAATTTCTAGTTTTCAAGAAATAGGCAATAAGTTATATCATACCCTGATACATTCTTTTTGAGTTTTTATAACTATGTGGTGGTTTAAAAGTGGAGCTTAATGTCTGGTTTCTTTCCGAGTTCAGGGTTGATAAATGTGTGGCCGCATCAATTAAGTAAGAAGATAATCGTGGAATTATGAATAAGTTATAATATAGCAATAAGATTCATGATTTTTGTTATGCCCATTGGTTCAGTGCTTAGTTTCCTAGAAAACTTAAATTTTCGAGATATATAGTTCTCATACAAAAACAAGTCTGACTTGGAGTTTGTTGCCTATTGATTCGGTAAATTTGGAGAAAATTTTAAAACAAAAATTACTGACGAAAATGTTTTATTCGCGGCTTTGAGAAAATTAAAAAAAGAATAGGGCTGAAATTTTCACAAAAAATATTCTTAATGTAGAGACAAGTCTAATAGGAGTTGAGTATCTATTGAGTCATTAGGTTTCTAGAAAAATGTCAAACAAATAATTACTGGAGAAAAATAAGTCCTCTATGTTGCATAAAGTATCTCCTTTCGTCTTTACGGCGCAATAGGTTACGAACGTCTTTTCAGCATTGCATTTATAGCAGCAATTTTGTATTTAAAGCGCAATGGGCTGCAACGTCAAAGGGCGCTCATTTTTAATTCATATTCAAGGTGACTGTCAGGAGAGAAAGCATTTTGGAATTGGTGAAAATTGGAGTCAGGATTTACCAGTTTACATTTATGAAAATGTTTTATAGTATATTATTTTTGAAAAACTTTTATTTAGCCTACACATTGAAGTTTTTATGATTTCAAGATTTTGAATGATGGATGAATTGGAAACCTGCGGGCTGCGCTAGAGATTTTTTTTTTCTCGAAATAGTGACAAGTCCCAAATTTTAAACACACTACTCACTTAACTGTAACTTTAACGTTTTCTTTGAGAATTTGTTTTTCTGAAAAGAATAAATATTTTATCGCATAAGCAAGTATGTAAGAATAGTATGCGCATGGTCATTATCAGAGAAATTTATCAACTCGTTTAAAATATAAATTATACAACAATATGTTCTGCAAATGCTCGCTGAATTTATAAGGACCTATACCTATGTTACGAGTATTTTTTCTTTCTATTCCTAGGTATATAAAGTGTCTACATATTTTTGACGTCCACTGTGCTATGGTGATAATTGACAACAGTTCAGTATTATCAGCAAATTCTGACATTTTTAGAGTATTTATTTCATCGTTCATTTGTATGTAAGTAATATATTACAATTATGTATATAAGCTACCAATTCGTTTTTTTCAGACGTAGATACCTACAGTTGTAAACAATGCCTAGGTAGATATCTACTCGTATTTAGTGTAGCAATTTTTAAAATATTGGTCCAGTTGACATTATACTTTTTTCTTATACTGTATCATATAATATGTATCTATATGCCATTCCAACGTTTGGACGCACAAATGCGTGTTTAGACGACGAGGATAATGAAATTAATGTAACAAATCACCACGGATCATATTCACTTAAGTATTGTGAAATTATTTTCTCTTTGCAGCGTGAGATGACGATGGCGTAGAACGCCGAGGGAGAAGAGAAGAAATGAACGAACAGAGAAGTAAATAAATAAACAAATAAAAAACTTTACCTGTATCGAAAGTCATAAATACCAAATACGAATACTTATTACATTTTTTTATGGATGTCCGTTGATAAATCTTTATCGCAATAACGAACGTGGAGCTTATCACGTGTTATTTTTTTAATTAGATTTTAAAATCACGCTCTAGCGAATTGTTTTGACAAACCTGACATCTGTAAAAGCACGAATAATTTTTAATCGTTTGTTATTGTTTTTAACAGACGTGTTTCTGTTGAAAGCGTATAGTTAGGCTATAAGATGTATAATTTCCTCGTTCTACCGACAAATGGATTTCGTAATTTTCATCGATTTTAAACCGTTGAATGATATATTTAGGATATACGAATGTGTTTTTAATAATTTGGGCTTCTAATTTGAATAAATTTATAAAATACAGTTTTCTTGTTTTTGAGGAGAGTCCTTTATCTAAACAAAGTAAGAGGGTTCTGGGGGTCCAGACCTCCTAAGCTCTGAAAAAATCTTCAAATAGTGATTGTTTGTTGGTCGCGGTGATATCACGGTAGATGGGTCATGAGAGATGGTCATGAAGATGTGGACCCCCCTTACGATCGAGATATCTACGCCTTTGATACTCTTGGTCTTGGTCACAAGATTTTTCCTATTAAGCCTACTGTTGGTTAAATTAAATTTAGCTACCGTTTTATAATTTCATATCTTTCCAAAACTTGAAAGAGAATAATTGAACATTCAGCCTAATATTGCAAATTATTCAGTATAGATGATTGAAAACAGTCTGTTCATATTTTTATGCTTTGTGTTCGATCTTGGTCTTGCAAAATCGAGTCTTATTGTTAGTCGAGATATTTTTTCTGTAATTATAGCTGTATAGGATCATAATCTTTCTGTATATGTAAGTTCAAGGCTAAGATCAAGACTAGTTTTGCTCATCACTATCTACTCTCTACATAATCCTAAGAGTCATTAAACGATTTGAACCTTATAACCGAGACACGCCTGCATTTTCTGCATCGTGTCTTGAATACTGTATGTAGGGGAGTTCAAAAGTATCTGTTCAAAGTCAAAAAACTTAAGTCAAATTTACCTGCGCTCCTTCTCATTAACACACATACATACTGGCACCCTGGACTGTGATCACTCAGCTTTACCCTAAAACTCAACACTGTCATGAAGTGACCAATAGATATGTATCCTATTTTACCATGTGTCAAAAATAAAATTATGCAATCGTGGAGAAACATTCGCAAAAAACAAATTTTATTGAAAAATCAATCAGAAGATAGTTACAGCATGATGTGCCTTTAAAGAGCGGGCATCGGTGCCTATAAAAGAAACATGAAAGAACGATATTCAAGTAGATACCTACAGTAAATGGGTATAACTTTACAACTTTATTTTTGCGTTAAGACGATTCTTATGTTTTAGAAATACTTGTACTATATGCTTTCAACAAGAATTTCACTTTTTTGACTCGCATAAATTTAAGGACGTACACAAAGGAAAGATAAAGGGAGTGATTGCCCCCTCCATGCATTTATTTTTATTTCGCTTGTCAATTTTAAAATTTGGAAAAAATTTTAGTAATAAATATGCGAGAGCGGGTTCCATAGATGCTAAATTTCTCAAGTTTTCTAAATTTTCAAATGACAAGCAAAAAAAAAACGAAGTCATCAAATATTTTTCGCTCCCCCTTGAAGGAATCCTGGCTAGGCCCCTGTATAATTTATGGTTTTGACTACCATCTAGTTTTGACGATTAGCATTTCTAAAAGGTAATACAAGCATTAATTAGTCAAAAGTCATAGTGCGTCTACTCAATACATGTTTTTTTCAATATTATATAAATAGAAAATACCTATTACCTACCCTAATGCCTAAGCTAATGAAATTATGAAAGATCAGTCAAAATTATAGGCCTATACCCATATTTTTACCTAAATTCGGTTCGAGTATTGATGATAAAAATCTGTGATGCCACTAAGGGGAGAGGATTTTCTGTCGATATTAAATTTAAAAAATTTCTTTGCATCAGCCTACAAAAGTATGGAAGGATCTGTAAACAGGATTGGTCAGTTTATCATGCAGCATAGGAAAACCTCATTTGCTGCGTGTTAATATGACTCAGCCGGCTCAATTCATGTATTTTTACTGCAGTGAGTCATCTTAAGGTGCAGCAGATTGTGAATAGGTTTGATTTGGTTTTTTTCTGTTTACTTAAGAAGGGAACAGAATATATACTGAGCCGGCTGAATCGCATTAACACACAGAAAATAGGAATATACTATGCTGCGTGATAAACTGACTAACCCTGTAGAAACATGTTGTGTTTTTTTTAACATTCTTTATTTTAAAGTTCTTCAAACTATAATTTTGAAGATTTTCTGTGTTTTAAGTTGTGATATATTTATCCGGCTACTTGATGACTAGCTATTGTTTCCTTTTTATTTCAAAAATTTATCACTGAAAGTTCAATAGTGCTATTCCATTGAAAACTCATAATAGACGTAAAGAACGTAAACAGACGTGAACAAATTAATACTTGCGTCAACCCACAATCGTCTAAGAGTCCAAAAAATAGAATCTCTTAAGTGTTCTTAAGTTAGAAAAAACATCAGAAAAACATGTAAAACACCACAAAAATATTTGTATATACCTACCTACTGGAAAACATAAACAAATACATCATTCCGCCATTTACCTCACCCAAAACTTTGAATAAAAAGCTTGAACAGGTATAAGAGCCACGCTAAATCGGCCTCTTTCCCCGATTAGGAACGTATTTAGTTGATACGTCGATGTTTTTATGCCCCGTATAAAGGGGATAAACGATGTAAAATGTTAGTAGATATGAAATAGCACTCCAAACCGAGTGTAAACCCCAATTTCTATGCTGACGTATCCGCATGATCACATACATAGAGCGTGGGAACAATTTTGTTCGGGGGGGGGTACAAGTTGAAAAATCAGGAAATCAAGAAATTTAAAACATATTTACGGCAGCGGTGTAACTGGATAGGAGAGTACTGATAATTACAACCCCCTCCACCATTTCAACTATTTTAAAAAACGTTATCGTTAGCGAAACTACAGGATAAAACTTTTAAAAGGGTTCAGGGGCCTATTATTTTTTCCGCAAATAAAAATAAGTATAGTCTGTTATTTGAGCATTTTTGCAGCGCATACTTCTGATTTTTTTGTGGGTCTTAGCCACCAGTGCTGCCATCAAATGCACCACTATTCTCACTAGAAATTTCTGAAAAAATAGAGATAAAAATATCAAATTCATATATAGTGAAAGTATTTTCTAACTAAAACCTTCATAATAGAAATGTTTTTATTTTATTATTATTGAGAAAAATGTATTTTTACTACCACAAAATTGAAAAAAAATTTTTATCTTTCTGGGGATTAAACTTGGCAGTGGCATACCCGAATTGTTTTCATGGGATTCATATACTTAGGTAATTAAAGACAATGTATTTCTCTGTTTTATAAAAAAAAAGTAATAGAAGAAGAGGGTGAAAATGGACATTGACTGGAAAAGTGCATCACTAATTTTTTGTAGAAGCTGTTTTATTTTCCAGAGTAGAACTCGAAAAACTGTTTTCCTCGAAAAATATCAAATTTTCTAATCCAACTTGGTGAGTAGGTACAGCTAAAAAGTTTTCTTAGAAAGATAATATGAGCGTTTCCGTATCATATACCCTTCTTATCCAAAGAAATTAATTGATCTGTTTTATTTCAGATAGGTATGTAGCCTACAATTATCTTTTCAAGTTTTTACAGTATACCTTACTAAAACTGTAGGGTAGAACAGAAATATAAATTTTAAAAGAACTTGCTCCGAATTAAAACTACCTTTATAAGTGTGAATACTTTTATCACTTTTTTACCATTTTGAACGAGGATAATGAGATATCAAAACATTTTCCCACATAAGTATATGTACACAGCATTTTATGTTGCTTCAAATGTCTAACAAACGTATTATACCAACATGCAGGTATTTTACAAAATAAATGTGTTTTGGTCCAATTTTTTCACCATATTTTCGGTTTTAGAGTATAATTTTTCTGAATATTTCTTTAAACTCTAAAGACTCATTTATTCTGATTTTTAAAATTTTATTTTGTTGTTGCAGAGAAATTCTGTCCCTTGTTAAAGATAATAATGATAGTCACTTTTTAATTTAACTTCCAACTTTTCTTAAACATGTCCATAATTTATCTATAAAATTTGTTTGTCAATATTTATTGATTAAAAAATTTTTTATGAAACAATCAAACAAACTTAAAAGAAAACCAAAAAAAAAGAATAAAAATGTATTTATAGGGATTACTGACTCGTATGAGGTATAGGTGCTCGCAACTCTCAATAACAGTTACCACCAAAAGGCTGGCTTATTATTTGTCTAAACTGATGTTAAACAAAATAGTACACACTTATACATTCGTACGTTCTTACCTGTATGTACATATAGGTAAGATACAACATTTGTACCATGACTAATTGATAAACAAAGATCTCGGTGATGTCACAAAATGGTAGCAAACATCTTACATCATTTCTTATCAGCTACTTATAAGAAACAAAGTAATTAGATGATGCAATAACATACGTAAATATATGTATGTGTGTCTGTGGGCTTATGCCAAATCCCCTGTATAAATTTTCAAAATTGACTACAAAATTGCCAGTTTTTGCTTAAGTTTTGTCTTCCCCATATATAAGTACAAAGTGGCAGAATATAAAAATAGCTGTTGGCTACCTTCTTGTTGAGAATCCTCTTGTTGACAAGGTATTCCACAGCATTAAAATAAAAAGAGAAAAGTAACTCTTATAATTTCTCTAGAAAAATCTACTGGAATTATGAAGTCAGTGATTTCTGCATGTATCCTCTATATCATGTAGGCTTGTATATGCTAATTCCATCTGAACTGTTAAATTAGCACAAATTTCAATAATTCTGGTAGACTTTGATTTTGCCAGAGAAATTTTATGTATTATTTTTCCCTTTTTAGGCTTCTTTTTTTTTAAATTTGTTAATTTTTTTAAGATAAAAATGTTTTATTCAATGCTCTTTTGTTTCATCTACATCCCTGTAAAGTCAGTTTTACCTACTCTGAAACCAACTTTTATTGAAAGATAGGCGACTCAAAAACTATCTCATGGATTCTATAAAAAATAATATCAGGCCCACCTAAGATCACCGTACATAAAAGTCGGTACTAAGGGTGAGAAGTTATGCTGGATTAAACATGAAAAAATACCAACTATACATACAGTTATAACCGATAACCTCCTTTTTTTGTTAAAAATTTGATATTTTTTATTCTTATGGTCGCCTATAAATTTTTGAACATGTTATCTAATAATTATGAATGCATCGGTTTGGTTTATTAACCAATACTTTATTTATTTATTTTTTGGGGAGAGGGTAAAAATGGTACTTTGAGCGTCCATTTTTTGTTGAGGGTATATTTTACAAAGGTACTCTTTCCGTTTCTACGCCACTGTCTATAATAATAGAAACGAGCTGGCAGTTCGGCACTCTAGCCTCTTGGTAGAAGGGAAAATTTTCAATTTGGATGGTAATACCTCATTTTCTAGCTGTCTCATCATTTTCAGAGTGACTGCTGGCTTTTCGCTAATACATTTGCATTTTCGTCATACGTCTAAAGTTTTTTCATATTTTATTTTGGGTTAGGTAACTATATGAATGAGGCAATGAGGAATGATTCGTGGAACTGGCGTTGGTATAGGGTGAGTAAGTTGTGGCCGTTGGGGGGGATTAATTTTGTGCGAGGTTGATGCCAGTTTTTCCATTACATTTATCCCGGAATCCCAGCGATACTCATAACCTGTACATCCGCTAAATTTATTGCTTATTTTCAAACGCTGAAAAATGCCAATCACGTGAACATTTTTCGGGCGTCAGACTATTTACCATGTTTTTGCAGACCCAAGACTAGTTTCAGGAAAAAAATTTTCAACGTTTCAATGAAGAAACCATTCAAAGGTAAACTAAGTATAATTGCAAACATTAGGCCTACAATATTAGCCGAATTGCGAATTTTCTGCATGTAGTGTTTTCATTTTCAAAATATTTTTCATGCGAATATTCTCGATGGAAAGTAATAATTATTTATGACTGTCGAATACGTTTAGGGGATCTTCAGAAAATGGTGGTAGGATGATTGGGAGAATAGTTTTGAGAATATAAGTCCGCTATAGTAAAGGTATCAACGTATATAAGAAAATCCTCTTCAATTACCGATATATACACAAATAAGCTATTTTAGAGTATTAGGAGGCCTACGTATCTCCAACATTTAATGTTTATTATTTACTTAACGTTATTCAGTCGTAGACATATGCATAATTTATTCGCATTGCTGGCATGAATAATCCTTATTTTCACGCCTCCTGCTAAATAACACCCACGCCTACTGCGCATTGGAAACGGACCTGTCAGTAAACACTTGGAATTTCTCAACAGACCAAAGCTCATTCGAAAATTACCTATTTACTTATCGGTAAGTATATATGTTACCGACTCGTTTGGCCGGCGTTCAACTGACAGCCAGCATAAAAATACGTCCAATAAATAAACGTTGCTATGATTTTTTTTTGTTTGCACTCTCCGATTTCCAATGCCGTCATTCCAGCCGTGCAGTTTTACAACCCCTCCAAAATAAAATTCGAATGAATGCGAAACCATAAAAATGTATTCGTCATAGGATCGTCGAGTTCGTTGGAAAAAACCGCTCCTCGATATATTTACTCATTATTTATTTCCACAAGTAGATTTCTTTTCATTGGAGCGAGACGAATAGTTCTAGCGCACGTCAGCGTTTTTACTACTACATATTCACACTGAAACAGTGATACACATCGACGGATAAACGCATACAAACACACATCAACAACAACACGGAGAAGTTCTATACGTTTTATCCAGTCGAGTATTTCCACCCTTCTCCCTAAAGAACGAATAACTTAATTTAAAGCAATGATGCAGGAGGCTTAGAAGGCTCTCTCTCACTCTCTTTCACTCGCTCTCACTCTCTATCCCTTACTCTCTCTTTCACTCTCTCTCGTTCTCTACAGTTTTACTATACTTCTCTCTCTCGCTGACAGTATCTGTCTCGGTTTGTCTGTCTACTCCGCTGTCTTTGTCCATTTCTTATTTCCCTTCTCTCGTCCTCCATCGCTCTTATCCAGTCGGTTGTCTGTTTTCGTGAACACGGTTCGATATTATATTCCAGTTGTAAGAGGTGAAAAGGGAAAGACGAAGAAATAGAGGGTGAGCGAGAGAGGCAGATATTGAGAGAGATGGGTAGAAAGGGCTAGGCGCAAAGACCGAGGTGCATACAATGAGAAGAGGAGAGAAACAGAAGTACATAAGAGGAAAAGGTGAACGTTACATGAACGAAGTTATTTCTTATCTGTAAGCACGTGTTCGCGTTCTCAGAAAGCAATTTAAATGATTTTTCATGCGAAAAAATATACTTTTCAGAACATCACCCTCGAAAAAGCTTTTAATTCTCTATCTGCAAACGTGTGTGCGTTGTGCAGACTATGGCGCAAGATAGGCTATTCGAACTGAAATCAGATACTTTCGTACGTAGTGGTGAAGAGGGAGGTGAGAATAGGTGCAAAAAAGTTCTTTGTTTAACAAAATGTACCACTCAACTTGTATGGACGCTGAGTTTAAAGTCTTAGTCCAGAACTAGACTAAATGCTTTTTTTAAATTTGACTATTGCTGTAAGATTCAGATAAATTTTATTTCATTAATTCCCTCAGTGTGAATCAAATTCAATAAGTTGTACTGCTAGGTTTTTTAAGCAGTGGCGTACCCAAGGCCAGCCAGGGCGGGCCTAGCTTTGGAGAAAAAAAGTTTGGCCCGACCAATTTCTTTAGAAATTTAAAAAAATTGATTGCCTAGCACTTTTCGTGTTTTATTTCGAAATAATAGAAAAATCTCATCAACGGTGAAAAACAATTAATACTTACCTTCAAATCATTGTTTACGTCTTAAATAGTCATGGATCAGCTCTTGTTACTGCCACCTCTACTCTTTTAACCAGTGCTGACTTTAAGTGTTGCGAGGCCTCAAGCAACATAAAATATGGGGCCAGGCAAGGCCACAGAGAGGAAATTCGGGCCCTCCAAAAAATTGAAAATTGCATCTTCATTCAGTTCTATTTTTAAGATTTATCTGTGGGAATGGATTAACATTATTGTAGAAGCAAATAAGTGACACAATTTTTCAGGCACCTTTTGGTAGATTTTCTATGATAATCCACTCGTTTTTCTCTTTTTCTTTGAAAATGCTGGGCCCCTACAAAGCCAAGACTAGGGGAAATGCTACCCCTCCTCCTAAATTCCATAATCCATGTGTATTTTGTTTTTTGTTCGTTTAGATGGTGCAGTAAAAGAAATTTTTAAAGGGTCATTTTTCTATTTTTATGGAATTTATTTGTATTTTTTGGGAGGGTTTTTCTCTCTTTCATTTGTTCCAAGAGCGAGGTCTCAGGGATTTTCCTAAGCTTGAAAGCCGTAAAGCTTTCTGTGTTTCTAATCTTCAATAATACGATATTACCAAAAAGAAAATAAAGAAATCCTCATCCTCTTATTGTTATACATCAGCGTATGGTCAGTAATTTAAATGCCAGACCAGTTTGCAATTAAGCTAGAGAATTGTAAAATTTTTTATAATAAATTTAGTCTTTTTTCAAAAATTGTTTAAATTACGGTTACTCAGATATCATTATTTTTTTAATAATCGCATACGAGGGCTTTAACTAGTTTTTGGTTCATTTTTTCTTTTGCTTCAGTTAGATACCAAAGTTTTTATAGGGGATTTGTTACTTGGCCTTCCATGGCCTAATAAAAAAAAAATCTGACTACGTCACTGGTTTTAAGACCTCAAATAGCTCTTAGATCCTGAGATATGGGCATTAGCGTAAGAGTGATGTGTATAATGAGCAATACAAGTTTTGATGTTGAAGCAAATGACACCTCATTGCGTCTTTCATCATAATCTAAACTGAATGGTTAAGGGCTCAAAATATCAAAGGCTATGCCTCGAGCAGTATTGTGATTCAACTGGATCATAATATATGGACGTTAGGGTATAAGAATGATATGTTTAAGGAGAAATACGAATTGTGAAGTATCGATGTTACCTCATAATTGCCTCAGACTGAACCAGTTTAAATGGATAGGGGCTTTTAAAGTATTACACTTATTAACCAAGTGTTTTAAGATTTTTATCACCTCTATGGGTCAATTAAATCATGAGGAACAGCAGCTCTACTTTTTAGTTGTTTTTTATAAATACAAGCTCTGAAGTGCTGCTTCGCGGCACTTTGGCTTGTGCTGCCCTGGTAAAACGGTTCAATTTATTATTTTAGCAGAACAACGAAATCGTTGGCTCATACGCAGGAATTTGTTAATAATTTTCATGTAGTTTAGACTGAAAAAACGGGGTTGTACATTTATTATATTGATTTTAAATATAGGTATAGAAGAAGAAGACAGATATCAGTTCTGAGAAAACTTAATGTTTTCTCAGAACCAATATAATACAACCCTATAGAACTGAGTATTCACATTCAAAATAACAGTTCCAGAACCGAAATACTCATGGAAAACTTTCAAAATTTATTACTACTGGGGTCAAGGAAGCAGAATTATTGCGGAAATGTAAGGAAAATATGTTTAGACTCATTCAAGTCTAAGAAGTGCTATGTATTTTAAGAAAATCTGTATGACAAATTATGATTCAGAGATCATTGAACGAGATGAAGTTCACAAATGTAGGCGAGTGTGTACTGCAAGATGAACAGAGTGATAGTTTAATATTCATCTGGTGAAACGACAGTGTAGCTACGATATAAAATAAATAAAGTACAAATTATTATACTTACATGATAAATGAGTTCGTAGATGTGAAGGAAACGGATTGGTATATTCGAACAATTACAGCTCTCAGTTGTTGGAGTTTTCATATCAATACCTTAAAAGAGAACTGAGTATGAATTTTCAATAAAACAGGTCAGGAACCGAAGAATTTAGGAAATACTTTGAAACTATATTATATTACAAGTTTCAGTTTTTAAAGGAGAACTGCCAACTTACTTTCATCGGAACAGATCCAGAACTAATAGTTTTATTAAAAACTTTCTTACTTGATTAAAGTTCCCAGTATTTTGAATTTTAACTTCTCAGAGCTGACAACATAATTCTAAAGGAGAACTGAGTACTCACTTACAAAAAAAAGGTCCAGAACCGAAACATTCAGGGAAAACTTCCGGTACAGTTACCAGTTTTGGAGTTTTCATTTCTCAAAACTGACAGTACAATCCTAAACAGAGAACTGAGAACTAACTTTCAAAAAAATTGGTCTAGAATCAAAACATTGAAAGAAAAACTTTCGAACTTCATTACTGCTTTTACTTTTTGGAGTTTTTACTTCTCAGAAGTTCAGATCTAACATTATAACCCCAAATTACAACTCAGAACAAAGTTGCAAAAGAACACGTCCAGAATCAAAGCATTCAGATAAAAATTTTGAACTGTAATATACTGTTCTCAGTTTTCTGAGTTTTCACTTCTCAGAACTGAATACAAACCAAAAAGAGAACTGAAAACTCACTTTCAACTGAACAGGTCCGTAAGTTAAACTTTCAGTAAAAACTCTCTAATTTGATTACAGTTCTCGGTTTGTTGAGTTTTCACTTCACAGAACTGACAGTACAACCTTTAAGTAAAATTTAGAATTAACTTTCAAACGAAGATTCGGTTATATACTTCATATAGTTGAGCTTATTGAAGCGAAACTTCGTAGGAACCATCTACGTATAGTCAAGTATGTAAGACGAAAATTTAGTCAAAATCCATCAGGTAGGAAAGACGCCTACTCATCACAAAAAAAAGGTAGGTACTTCAATTTTATGGTAAATCAGAAGCTTCTAATTTGCTAGACTTATTTGATTTTCGAGCAACGGGTTAGTTAGGTTCTACTTACTTAATTCAATTTAAATAATGAGAATGTGTGTCAATTCTATAATATTCATGTCCACTACCAGTGTTCTTAATTAATAAAATGGTGGGTTTTTTGTCTCCATTTTGTTTTTATTAATAAATTACCCGATCGGACTATCAGCCAGCACATGTTTATTACCTATTCCTTCAGCTGTAAGTTAGTATACTTTTTAAGCACGTTCATGCGTGTACATACTAGCACAGTACTTCTGATAAGAACTAAGAAGATTTATAAGTATGTTTTTTGGATATGTCTTCCGCGCAGACCAAAAATATATATTGAGGTTTCATTTATTTTAGTTGATTTCAGCACTCAGCTGACTGAACTCTGAACTGACACTCAAACTATAATCAAGTCTCTTCTATTAGGAATCAGTATATTCTATCAGGTAGTTTTAATTAATGAACGAAGTATGAAGGCTGAACTGAGTAACATAGGTTGGAAGAATATGGAATGATCAGAAGCAGCCCAAGTTGAGAATGTTGAGCGAAGAAGACAACAAGGGAATTTGTTTTTATTACCTATCTACATATATATTATTATTATTATTATTATTATTATTATTATTATTTTGGGGGGAAGGGAGTATAATATTTCATTTGAGGTGACTTGATAAAGAGTACCTAATAAAATTTATATTGGTTTGTTTTTTTTTTCTAATTTCGGGAGATGGAGTTTAACCAGCAAACCCTTTCCTAATGCGCCACTGCAGTACGCTTCCAGAACAAGCACTTACTTGGCAAAGAAGTTGCAGCAGCCAGTTTTGGCTGAATAGTAGCATTAACCTACATGTCTGTGTGATTATAATTCTTTAAACCAAGACTACTATAATTGGTTGACTACTGACTACTGAACCAGAACCCTAGACTGCCTTACTGGGGTAAGGATTAACAAATCAGAAATTTAATCAGAACGATACATTTATAAAGATTAAACATTTGGATCTTCAGCACTTGACGCGGAGTAGGTATCAAATTAGTGACTTAAAATGGGGATTAGCCATTAATAATGAGCTAATAATGACTCTCTGCTATACTTGAGGTGAATTCTGGCCGATTATGGAAATTTCGATTGAATATCTAAGATGGAAACAGTATGCGCGGCTTGTGGGATACCCATCCATGTGATAGGTAGGTACTTTAAAAGTTGTAACCAATAATTTTATTACAAATTGAAATAGTCTTGGCTAAGAGTACCTATTGTAGATATCTGTAGAAGAAAGTCTGACCTCTTTAACTCGAGCCAGAACTTCTTCAAAGTTTTTAGTCACCATACATAGAAGTGACATCAATTTCAATGAAGATGAAAAGGTGATGAGAAGGCCTTCGTAGTGTAAATTGATCAGTGTAAAAGCCGACTTTTACGAGTAAAAATAGATTTCCTCTTCTTGCAATAAAACACGCGAAAAGGGTGTTGTAGCAGGCCGTAAAAAGGAATAGATACGGAGAAAGAAAAGAAGAAAAAAAGTCATCAGAAAAAGAAGGAATAGGTCCTTATTATTTGCTTGAAGAGTGTTTGTGCTTTTGCATCACATTGCTGCGTAAAGGCCCTAACTCTAACTGTAGGGGGGAGAAATGTCGAGAAAGTGTTTTAACGCATTCACACAAGGTACCGTAAATAATCGATACACTTTTTCCCCTTTCGCATTTTAGGTCCTCGTTCGCCTTCGAATTTTCTTTTGATTTTAAACTTTTCAAGTCACTAGAAGAAGGGTGGTTTTTACGAGAAAACATTACAAAAAAAAATTCGGGGAAATAAAGAGGAGAAGAAACGGAGAAAAAAAACTTTTTTCATCAACGTAACTTTATTGAAAAACTTGGCTACACAATTTTGATTCATCGTCTTTCGTTAATTTTGTTGTTCGAAAAATATCTTCTTAAAGGCAGACAAATAACAGTCTATTATACAGTAAGTTATAACTTACGCACAGTCAATACGAGTGAAAGTTTTATTTCTTCTGTATATCTCTACATAATGGTGAATGGAATCGATTGGCTTTCTCGTATAAATAAGAATTGAATGTTAGCACAAGAGAAAACGTTGGCTGTATATGCATAAGTCTAGTCTGTATAAATATATAGTAGATTCAGTCTAAACTGTAGGATAGGCTTTGGTGTTTATGATTTGGTGAAAGAGAAATTAGAATGAACTATGCATTCATAAATAGAAATTTTGTTTTAAATTCACATCGCTGTTGTAAAGGTTTAATTATATTTGATGGATCATGGATGGATAGATGGATGGAAAAATACGATGTAAAAACTAAGAATTTCATGCAAGTTACCTAAAGCTCATTCAGAGTAATTGCCCTATATCGGCTGTAAAAGTTAAATAAATTTGGATAAATATTGGTTACTTAATCAACGAGCAAAAGTAACATTCATTAATATATTAGCTTTTAGGCTTGAAATTTTTCACGTAGCCTACATTATTTAAGAATGTAATTGCTGCCTACTGGTTCAAAATTTAAAGATTATACATATATATGATACCCGGAACTTTATAAATATTATTTAAAAAAAAGAAATTTTAAAATGTGAATAGCCTATGAAAGAATAAACTTTCCAGTCGGCTTGTTCTCCGAAATTCTTTTGGATAGCGTGGAAAAACATTTCAAATCCAACCCCTTCCTTGTCAGTACTCAGCCGAAAAGTAATTTGTAAAATTTGTATTTTACACTCGTTAGCTAACTTAATTAATGACGAAATTATAACACGATAAACCGGGACCGAGTGAGATTTAAATGAAATCATAAAAGTATTCCTCTGAGAAAGTTCCTTTTTGGAATATCAATGTTAGTATTTTTCTACATTTTAATTATTTTCGAAAAATAATCGTTAACGCATCATTTTACATTTTTGCATAATAAATAACTAAAGCAAACGCGTATTTATTGCATATTTTTGTCTTTTTTGAAGCATATTCTGGAAAATATTATCTTTTTCATCATTTTTGAAGAATATTTTATCTTGTACCTATCCATATTTTCTTTGTTTCTGGAATATTTTTTCCTCCTCAAATAAACGAAATTGTTCCAGGTAAACTCAAGCACTTCGACTAGTTGATATTAAACGAATTTCTGGATATACTAAGCTTCTATATCGCAAAGGTAGGTCAAATTATTGGCCCTCATGATGCCTCACCACTTCGCTTGTTTAAGCAGACGGTACTCACAAGGCAACTATGGCAGTTGAACAGTTTATCACGCAGTCATGCAGTATCCTCCAAATATAAATTTCATTTTCATATTTGCTCTGTCGGTGGCTGTTCAAAACAGTTTAGCCAAGAAGGATGAATTTTTCAATTATTTAGCCAACTTTTTTACAATATTTATAACTTTTGGACAATGGAAAAATGAACAAGCAAAAAAGAAAAGAAAAAAGTAATCAATTAACCAGTTTTGCCAATTGATATCGAACCAGAGGGGTGAGACACCCCTTGCACTCATTACTCCAAGAGCACCCATACCCAGTTCCGACTCGCATAGCTGTGTCTGAACTACCGTAAGATGTATATTACAAAACTTTTGTTGGATTGCGGAGGCAAGCTGTCGTGATGAGGTAACCTACCTACTTCGATTTTAGAACTGCATAGCACTCAGTGACAGGCTAAATGGAGGGTACGCATTGGAGCTCTTCAATAGAGGAAGCGTATGGATTGTAATAAAATTTAATAAGAGAAAAATTGTTTATTACGAGCAGTATGTGTAATGGAAAAAGGGGACAACGAGAATATTGTACCATGGACCCTTCCCACAGAGGAAAGTCCTATTTTGGTTCCAACAAAATTTAATGAGAAATCGAAGCTTGAGCATCAAAATGAGCCGTCTCGGCACTCTGTCAGCCTTTATCAGCCACTGATAACACCCAATGGTTCTTCAAAGCAATTCAGTCTAGGAGGGTGAAATTTCCGATTTAGCCATAATTTTTACAACGAAATTCCCAACATATGGAAAACAGAAAAATTAACAAGCAAAAAGAAAAAAGAAGTAAATTTTTAGAAAATTAATTTTTAATGATAAGCTTTCATTAAGTGTAAAATACTAAAATGTTGTGTGAAACCCAAGGCACTCACACAGATATACACTCACATTATGACGACTGCAGCGCTGAACAAGACAAACGCCATGGTCCGCTTAGATACAACACTTTCTTTTCTCTAGTGAGTATGCTATCCGGTTATCGTGAAGAATCTAAATTCTGTCTTTACTGAGCGGTCGGTCTTAACTTTTATGGAATAACTGGAGCGAATAATGATTTAGATAAAAGTGTGTACAAAGGTCATCAATTAACGCCATTTTTTCAACAAAGATCGAACCAGTGGGATATCTCACTCCCACACCCCTCACTCGAAGACCCCACTGGCAACACTTCCACAAGACAAATAATTAATTATTTTGTATATAACTTGTCGTGAAAAACAACGTAACAAATCCAACTTCCAAGAACAAGAGAATTAGTAGAATTTTATCATGTTAGATCCAGTAACTTCTATAAGCACAATTATTGAAAAATAATGAAAAAAACTATTTTATTGTATTCACTATAGTTGTCACAAATCGGACGGTTCATTTCTGTTATTGGATACATCATGTATTTACGAGCAGAGAACATAATTTTTAGATTACATATTTGATGGGAAATCTGAGTATGCTAATATCTTTGACCATCGTCTATTTTTATGTTCATTTTGAGCTTCCCAATCCTAATAACGCAAAAATAATACATATTATTAAGATTTTGAAAAAAATACTCTTCTTCATCCTTTGAGGAGGTAGGGTAAAGGCAGTAGTTTACGATATTTTAAGAAAAATTTCAACTTTGTAGCTCAACTGGAAAATCAGTTTTAAAGTTACAGCATTGTTTTATGGGTGCTGGTCCAGTTATAGTGCTTACGTAGGCTATGGCTTATGCATAATTAATTGTCAAATCTTAAGTTACAGGTATTTCTTAAGTGTACCTATATTGTTCTTGCATTCGGTTCATAGACTACGTGGCGACGACATAAACAATTTTATTCTATATATACTCAGCAGATAGGCTAATCAGGCGGGCACACAGGTTAACACCATTTAAAAGAAAGAACTTGCTAACTTTTGTTGTAGTCTCGTAACCTTGCATATATATAATATTATACAGGAGTATGTTTATGTAAAACTTATTTAAAAACATAACCACGCATAAGTATATACGTAGTGCCACAAATACACAAAAACTTACATAATTCGGCAAATGCGCGCATGATTTAAAGAAAAAAAGATAAATAAAAGGGAATTACGGCAGTCCCTCAACGGTATTCCGGACAACTTTAAAAAAAAATAGAAGAAGAGAGGTTCGAGAGGTGAATTTTCTATGAAGGGTAAATAACGAACCCTCCGGAACTAAGGCAATTTACCGTATTGATCCCTTTACTCTTCTCTCTCCGCTCTTACACATCCTCTCTCTCGCTCACTCTCTCTCTCTCATTTCCTCTTTCTCATTCTTATGCGTTCTTTTCACTTTAGCTCCCTCTTTTTGACGAAGCAAGCTTGAATTATATCGCTGTATGGGTCTATACGGAGTGACTGAAAACACCCTTATAGAACTTTTTTTTTAATACCGATCTCATTCTATCTTTTTTTTTTTTTTTATTTTTTATTAACGCTCTAATGCATTTGTAAGTACACGATATTGACGATTACGAATTGGACGTTCTGTACATGCAGTGAGGATTGGCAGTTTAATTCCGTAGTGTGGATAAATTATCTATTTGAAAGGACAAAATAAATATCGTGAATAATTCTTTCCCCAACATTTTTATTTTTATTCTTATTTTAATTCCTATAAGGGGCCAGCAAAAATAGCATACGTGAGGCATGTCTTATGATGGAAATGATAAAAAATAATTTTGAGCAACTAACCGCGTATTATAAGTAGGATATGTAGATATACATTACGACTCAAAATGATTGCATAAAAAAAAATTACAAAAATTACAAAAATTCTCTCTAGATGCTATTTTTTATATTTTTAACTGACTTCAAAAAAAAAGAAGAGAAGTTTATCTATTCGATCCGGGTATGGATCAGTATGTACACTTACGTAAGCTATGTTTTTTTTTTTTTTTTTTTTTAATTCCAGCATAACTTTTCACCGCTAGGGGTAACACTCTATACTAATAGACCTTCCTCCTTCTTCCCCCAGAAACGAAAAAAAAAAAAAAGGTAATAATGAGAGAAAAATTTTATGAAGACAGTAGTGTAATCTTTAAAAGCATGAAAAAGTCCAAAGAGTCGGTGGATTTTTTCTCCTCGAAAATAACTCACCTTTCGGCACAATCCAGGATATCTGATGGTATGCTACTGCTGGGATTGAGGTTATAAGTACTGAAGATTAGAACATAATTTTAAACTGCGTACTTCTTTGTACATTGTAAATCGGTTTTTCTATTTTTCATGCCTTGAGGCCGCTTCAGTCTCGCGAGTAACCTCCTTGAGTATGTCACGGCAAACGACGTATCATTAACTAAATGCATTAATTACAATTAGAATACTGAATGCACTTCTTTCGCAAGATAGTATTTTCCTGCTATTTATCTCAGTTAAATTGTAGAATGAACTTATAGGTAGGTATACCCCTATGATGGAAATTTTAGACTTAAAATGACTGATAGACTCAAAACTCTTTGACAAAATTACTGTACACTTTTAATGACTTAAATATAACGTTTGTTTATTACAAATAACTATTTCTAGTTTAACATTGCAGACTCAGAAGAATGAATCCTTAACCTTTCATTGTTACAATAGAATTGAAGACCTATCGATTTTGGATAGACAGAGTTAACAATAAAACTGGTGGTGGATGAATATGAGAGGTGAGTTATGATTGGTGTGATGAGGACCTGATGGATGATGTTGTATTTGACCAATAGTGTGAAAGAGAACAATTAGATGACAGCACAATTTGTACAAAGTAGTTCTTCTAGGGAATGATCAAATCATGTGTGATTGGCAGTATCAGCTGCTATATTTTGGGTGTGCATCTTTGAAGGTTATTGAGGTGGAGGGCGCATGTCAAGGATGTGCAGTAAGAGAGATAGAAACAATGTGTGGCACCTATGGTAAGTCCAGCGAATAGATGGAATGTGATTACACAGGATGAATGACAGTTTATTGGTGTGACGATATATGACTGAGAGTTTATCGAGTAGAAATATATCATTAAAATCTCTTCATTTTGTTTTATAAATAATGAAAAAAGTTGTAATTTTACAGAAACAACTTTTTTTGAACATTGTTGGAACTGCCACATCTTGTACATATAACAAATATGTTTGTTAGTTACAGCCAGCGGTGGTATGCCGGCAGTGGTATGGCCATACTGTTAAGTTTACTACTTTCAGCTGACAAATAGCATGTAGGATGCTGGTTCAAATTCCCGAGCCAACAGTCCAACGTCTGGTGACCCTCAATGTGAGCTGGACATTTACACACTCTAGCAGTGCACAGAGGAACTCATCACTCTCCTTCCTTCTGCAAGTTTCTGATAAATGGAGCCCTGTATTTGTGCAAAACTGTGGTCATACAGATAGTGTAAATCTATGTGAAGCACGCTACAGCACCTAATAACACCCTATATATGGTTTGACTCCTATGAGTCTTTCTAGGGGGGAAAATGAATGGAAACTCTCGCTCCTTATCCATATATCCAATGTATTTTTCAGTTACAGCCAGCAGTGGAATAGGTGTGTGGTTAAGTTTACCACTTTTTGTTGATAAATAACGTGTAGAACGCCAGTTCAAATCTCCGAGTTGGCAGTCTAACAAACATTAAAAAAAAATTAACAATTGAACTCGGCCTCCATTTCTTATTGAAACATTAAATTTATTCCTATAAGCCGATTTTGATCATGACATTTGGGGAGTTTCAGTCGCAGTCAAGTTTTATCTGTATACACTAAGTTTATTTTCCGGAAATATATCTCACTCACCAACCCCCTCACCCAATAAAATATTTAAGAAAAGAGGTCTGGTCTGCAAATCATCAAGAAGATTTCAAGGTTTCATATAAGAATGACAAGTTGTCGCAAACGAAGCGAGCAGAAGTTTTTGGGACCTCTGGGAGGCTGAAGTACCTTCCTTCTCCAAAATTCTACTAAAACGAGTGTCCTCTCCACAAAAAATTATGCTTTCGTATGGATTTCTTGCTATGTATTACGTAAATCTGCCCCTTGTATTAAATTGTTTTAAAGAAAAAGTCTCTGAGGCGGGAAATTGTCTCTTCTGGGGGTTTAGCCGCCCACGCAGTCCCCTTAAATCCACTTATGTTTGTTGCAGATAATCACTGCATAGCTCACAATTGGTTTTTTCGACTTCTTAAAGCTAATCTCATTTCTTTTCCTTCTGCAACACACATCGAGAAAGTTGGATCATTTCGGCTGTAAATTTAATTTCAAATAATGAAAAATTTTCATTATTACTCCATTTTACTATTATTTTTTCCTCAAAGTGACAACTTTAATCGTGATATCGCGGTTTCAAGAATTGACATTCTCTTTAAAATTATTCCCCTTTCAAAATAATGTTACTTTCGTTTTGTTTGAAGACGTATTCACTTGTCACTTTTCACAGATAAATTTGACATTATCCACTAAGACTATTAATGAATACAGTCATATCTGTTCAATACACTGAGTGTAGTCTTGCCCGGATATATTTTAATCCTCTTGATTAATTTTTTTCATGAAACAAAACGATCAAATTTGTTTGTTTAAATGTGTTTGATTGATGATGGTTTTTCGATGTCTGTTAAGCCATGCTCAAACGAAAAAAAAAGAAAAAAAAAGAAAGAAAAAAGAAGTTTCTGTTCTCGTAAAAATAGATTGTATTTTCATTACGTAGATTACGACGGCGGGAAGTTTATTTTACACGAGCGTAACACGACCCAAAAATAAAGTTCATAAAAAAAGTAGTTAATTTTAGAAATGGGAGTCGGTTTAAAACAACAGCGCCTTTCTTTTTCTTTTTACTTGCCAACAATAAAAATCATTCAATAAATCGTAATCAAAGTACCGCACAAATATGCCAATTTTTCTAGTTCCAGGCTCTCAGTAGATGTGTGGTTATCTAAAAGTGTTCAGAAAATTTAACAAAATTATTTCGTTGTTGAAGTGTTAAACTACCAAAGAGGATAATGTTTGAATGAATGCTGTATTGGTTAGGGGTTTACACAAAGTGCTTCACATTTTGACGCACCATAGGAAAATAACATTTTGTGCGTCAAAATTTGAATCAGTTTCTTACTTATGGAGAACGATTCACAATAAATTCGTTGCACTACCTTCAGCCGCGAACTGATAGATTTTTCTTGGGGAAGGGGGATTGAGAAAAATTTAAGTTAGTTTTAAAAAAATTTTCCCCTCTATTTACCCTTATCTAAATAGGCCACTCGCCCAATTTTATTAATAGACTTGTGTGGATAACTGGCTAACTGCTGTAATCTAGCTGCCCACGAAGAATTGAAACACGACTTTGAATAAAAATTATGTCAGAAAGTAAGATACCTTCACTTTAATCGCATAAATCAAACACATTCATAAACCCAGACCGAGGGGCTAAATTCAAGTGTATATTTGATTTAAGTGTACAAAGTGAAGGGGTCTTGTGTTCTGATGTAATTTTTATTCAAGGTCAGTTTTTTTTAAATTAGATAGTTTTCATCATAACGGGGCGTGCCTCCCCCACGTCCTGTCTGGATCCGCCAATGACTGCAACGTTCTCCTGAAATATGTCGTAGGCTATGCAGTATGCACGATGGTAGTATAAGAGTATGCAGTTTCTTCAGAACAGGTAACTCTCATAGGAAAAAACACGTGAATTTGGTTTTTGTAACTTGAAAAGCTTAGGTACCTAAAATATTTTTGATTATCTTCGCTGTATCAAAATTTAACGATAAATCGAATGGTGAAAATTTCAAGTTCATACAAGCAATATTCACGAAGTAAAACGTAATCAAATGGTAATAAAGTAGGTATCCACTATTCTTCCCTAAAATGCAAGAAAATTTTTGAAGAAATTTTTTGGTCAACATCTGCAGTCAAAATGTCAATTTTATTTCAAGAAAATAAAGAACTGTTGGTTAATCCGTTTACGTTGAAAATAGAGCTCGAATGTTTGAGATATTGGGCTGCAGCAACACCCACATTGTCCACAATTTTGCTACTCTATAGAATTTAGAGCTGAAAAACAATTTGAAGAGTCAAGTTTGATTGTTGATGAACTTCATAATAGGGTCGATATGAAGGGACTACGCTTTAAAAAGTGGGCGTATTCATCTAAAATTTTTCCAATATTTTCGTCGATGATACGACCTTGAAACTTTCACCATTAGATTTTTCGTTAAATTTTAATTTTTAAAAGCAACTCATATCGCTTTGCAAAAATAATGCCTACTTTTCAAATAACATAAACAAAATTCATGTGTATTTTCCTGAGGTTGATACAGTGAACACTTTGTATACTTATCTATATACAGTATAGCACATATTGCGTTGTTTTTTTTTAACAGAATTTTTGTTATTGAAAAATTACCCGTATGTAGCCATTATGCTCCATTCAAAATATAAGAAAAACATAACATCACAGAGACAATCACATTTCACAGTTATGTAAAGCTAAAAACATCGTTATGATGAAAACTGTTTTGGATGCAGCCTTTGTTAAATATTATTAATCTTTAATTTTTCCTCTCCCCTCCGATCCATCAGTTCTCATGAAATCACGTCGTTATTATATGGAATAGAGTACAGAACCTAATGAACATGATAGGTCGATAGGTCAGCGTGTATTCTGCAGTTCTCAATATTGCTGGCTTATAAGAAATAATGATAGGTTTTCATAGCAAATGTGAACTAGTCCACAAAACCATAAGTACCTATACCTATTTTGAGGAAAATTCATTTTTAAAGATTCCTCTTCATTATTGAAATTAGAAATGTATTGCAGTCACAACAGATTAAACGCTTTCTATCGGCAGAAAAATGAATTATGGCTGGGTTCTTTAATTAGTGCATTAAAAAAATATACTTACACTTATCCAGAATCAGTCTTTTACTCCAAAATAAAAAAAATGGCTTTTGTTAGAAATTCACATACTTATATGATATATCTACGTATAGAAGTGGTCTCTGTCAAAGATATAATTATACTCTTCTGCCAATATGGTTTTGTAAAAACACAAACAAAAGTAATTTTTTTTAATTGATCCTGAAAAAAATTTGTAAATACAATTTATACGAAGGCTTCTTCATTCTTCCACAATTTTTAAAATTCATGTAGGTATGTACATTTTAGTTTTTACCAGCTTTTAATTGTCGGTACCTAGGTATAATAGGTAAGTATATAGTCTGCGGAATACCTTGTCGTGAGAGATATTAACACATCGAAGGTCTTTAACAGTTTTGCGTGTTTTGCCACTTTGTATATCAAAGTACAAGAGAGCCAAATCCAAGGCGAATACTGTTAATTTTTTCGTCTTTTTTGAGAGTTTATATAGTGGATTTGGCACACGCACACGCACACAGACACACATATGTACATTTACAAATGTATATGTGTTATAGAAAGTATGTCATTTCTTATTCATTGCTATGGCAATTGATAAGAAATGACATAATACATTCGTGTACTTGTCCAAGTTGCCGAGATCTTTATCTATTATATTGTTATTGACCAAACGTTGTATCTTACTTGCTTGTATGTGCAAGTAAGAACATACGAATAAACAAAGTGTGTATATGATTTTGGTTTGAATGCACTTGATAAAAAATGACGTGCGTACGACATATATATATATATATGTAAGAATATGTATTCACATTCTTAAAATAACCACAGTTTCTGTCTGTGTTTCGCACTCGCTGATATAGTGAGTTGCAGAGATCTCTCATATATATATTAGATTTGTATTATATTCATCTATTGATGGATTTTAAGTATGGAAAGATGAAAGATGTGTCTACATAATTCTTCATTATTTTCTAAAGAGCTTACATATATATAGTCCCTACATAGTCCAATACTAATCAGCTTAAATTTTTCAAATTTTATACCTGTTTACCCCAATGGTTACTACTGTTCCGTAGCTTGGTATATGAATTATGAACGTTTAAATAACACCTATATCTTAGAATTATTTCGCATTTGCAGGTAGCAATATTGCTTTAAAACATTCTAAGAACTGCGTGTGGCATCTGTTTTTCAAAAACAAAATAACACTAAAAAACAATCAGAATACAACGAGTGGCATGTCGAACTATTTCAAATTTCGGTTGTTTGCTTCAAATACTACAAGTAGTGTTTACGTAAGATCATTGTCAAGATCTGTAACTATACCTACGCACGAAGTTAACTCTATACAATTCACTATTATAAAAAAAAATTTTGCACTTGATGATCTGACTCCTGTTGTTTCGTTTATTTAAACAGTTGCATTTGATGTTTTACGGAATTAAAATGACGTTCGAAAGAAAAAAATGAACTTGTCATTTCCAACTATAATTGTGTACTTGCGCCAAAAAAATGTATTACTAACACAAATTCCTTATACATATGTTTGGCTGGTATGGATACGTCGGAAAACATTTGTTCTTAAATGAAAAGTTTTAGTTTTGCGATGTTAAATACCATGGGACTTATTACGCTAATAGAAAAAAGAAAATTTTTTCATTCATGTAGACTTATTTATTTTCGTACAAATAAATTAACGAATTTATATAAAATCTTTGAAGTAGCCTACAGCCTACGTGTATATGACCATCTTTAGATACCTACTTCGAAGGGATAGGCGTCGACTAGATTAGATGTTTTCAATTAATAGGCCTACGTTCCTATAATCATAACCTTCGGAGTAGGTATATTATTATTTGCTGCTGTACACTGCAGTATGATTTAAAAAATGTCACATAGACTGTACATTGTCTGTTTGGGAGTCTGAAATTTGAGAAAAAAAAATCGTAATTTAGAGTTGAGACTAAATGAAGTTTTAGGGTATCGAAAAGAATTCATTGGATTGACTAAAAAAAAAAAAAGATCATAGCAGGAGTACTTAATTCTCATTGATGATAGCAAGCATAGTTATATATGTAGGTACTATAGGCAACAAGAATTTATTAAAAACCGCAAAAAGTCATCAAAGCACACGGTAATTTTCTGTTTTATTTTAAAAATTTCTGATAATAAAAAAAATTATTTTATTATTTTCGTCTAGATAAAATAGGCTTAATAATAGCTACGAGAAGTTTTTCTTATGGAATGCACTACATCAGTTTATTTGATTAATTTTTGTTCGAATTTGATTTTGCAGTTGCTAAATGTTTCGAGTGAATTTTTGACTTCGGTAAATATTTTTTGGTAAATTGTTTTTGGGCTTCAGTTGATAAAAAATTCTGAATTTGATAATAATTAATTAGCTTAAAATATGTGTGTAGGTAGATGCTACCTACACGGGGTTCATGGAACCTAAGGAGGAAGACAGTGGTTTACATGCGGGGCGACCAAATTGTTTCTTGGTACCAGTAGCCAGCCGGTTTAAGTTGCCTTACTGTACACTAGGCGTACTTCCTAACTGGGGCAATTGTCCAAAGGCGATGTGGTACCATATACGGGCCGCAGCACGTATACTGTCAGTGAGTATGTAAGTATTACATACTCACTTGCCTCAGTTTACCGCCTCAATGGTAAACACAGAAACGCATCGTCTGTATGAGTGCATACAGATGATGTACTCTGTTTAATGTGCAATGCACATATAGTATGGGTCGCGGACTTTGGTCTGCGACCCTTCTGTCGACGCAGGGCCGAGTCCTGAGGGAGGCAAAGAGGGAAACGTCCCCACAGCCACTCCCCCTTAGTATTTTTGCACAAAAAGACTAAGTCCCGTCATACTATAAAAGTTGGGGGGACGTTGAACTGATGATTGTCCTGTGGGATTACATCCTCTATAAGACCTAGCTCCTCCAAAGAGGATGTCTTGGAGGGCCTGGCCTAAGGCATGGCCAGTAAAAGTCCCCGTATGATAGTTGAGGATCCTCTGTTGGTAATAATTAGCACGAGATCGTGTTCCTCTCTTTTTATTTTTGTGCCGGATCACCTGGGTGGAGTTCCTGGAATTCATATTTGGAATAGAATTCCGTTGTTGGACGAAAGGCTGGAGTTGGGTTTCCGGTCTATGGACCGTGATTTTGGAGCGAGAAGGCTGAAGGCTCCTAGATGGGTCCACATCCATGGGGGTAATCATGGATCGTGAAGCATCCGAGGTCTCGCCAATGGGAAGGTGGCGAGGAAGAGGTTGGGTCATTTCAGCCAAGACTAAACTGACCTCAGGCCTCGGAGTGGAAGTCAGAGCAAGATTGCTTGCCGAAGTGGAAAGTTGGGAAAGCATGATGTCATGCTCCCAATTGTTCTGTTCCTGCTCTTCTGCGAGGAGGGCTTCCTCATAGTCGAGCAAAGGTTCAGAAGGATTAATGGAAGACATAATAGTGGAATGCAAGTGTCAATTAAGACAAAGTAAGAAATTTTCAAAGCGATTTTAGCACAGAAATAAGTGGGTGTTCGAATTGAACAAATTTTACATGAAATTAGAATGCGATGTTGCTCGGAGCGTAATCGACAAACGAATGATTTGTGTATCGCTCTTGGCAGTTTCATTTGGTACGAATTTGTCATCGAGTTTATCATAATTCATCTCAGTATAATAGATTTAGTATTTTCCCACCATTTAGAAATTCCCACGTAGAAAATTCTACGTGCAAAATTCGTTGATTTAAATTACCACGTGCTTTTATGTGAGTCAACGTATTCGAGTGAATGAACTTTTATTCTTTTATATAGGTCAATGCGACAAGGAACGGTGGTGCGATATCCTTATCGCAACGTACATTGTGGTATGTTCTGTGATAAGGATGTGTGTCATTGCAGTTGCACCGTTTCTCATTGTTCGTCAGCTGATTTTTGTTTTTATAAAATCGCAAGTGAATTTATTTTGAATTTCACGATAGATGTTTTATTTTCGAGCTGATTTATTTTCCCATTTTTCTTCTCTGCGTCTAGGTTCGAATCCTGGAAGCGGAAGATTTATTTTTTGATTTTTATGACCATTTTTTGATGTTTTAATTTTATTTAACCTTCTGCTATGTTTTGATGCAGGGGTTGATGGTGAATAAATTTATTTTGCTTTTTGTAACCATTTATTTTTCTATGATTTGGGAATTTGGTGGTTTTTGTATGAGTGAATTTTGCAATTGTGATCATGTTTCGGTTTAGCTATTTTTGGTGTTGAGCTAACCTTTCTGATCTACGACTCGGAATTTGGTTTTGTTTTTTATAACTACCTTTAGGCCTGCCTCTTTTATTGGGCTTTATAGGCGCTTTTGGATCGTAGTAATTTTTTCGTACATTGTCATCAAATTTGACAACTTTTTTGGGTTTGGTTTTTATGTCTATATGAGTGCATACAGACGATGTACTCTGTTTAATGTGCAATGCACAATTAGTATGGGTCGCGGACTTTGGTCTGCGACCCGTCTGTCGACGCAGGGCCGAACCCTGAAGGAGGCAAAGAGGGAAACGTCCCCACAATGTGTTAAATTATGTTATTATTAGTTGACCTATAATAGCCCAGTGCTATAGTTATAAAAATAGAATATTAGCAAAGTACCTAAGTCTTATATTATGCTGTACCTTTGCTGAAGAGCTTTATGTCGAATTTATACTGGTACAAGTGCCAATACAGATGGGAGGTGATAGTGAATATTTGTGTGCCTAACCAGCATTGGTAAATCTTTGTATTAGTGGTAAATATAATCGTTATCACAAATCGTGACTTAATCTATTGTCACTATATTTTACCAAATGGTGCATTTTGAAGCAAAAAATAAAACGGATGGAGAAGGTAATATTTTTAAGTCAAAATGTGTATATATAGGAAATAAAAATCCGAATCATTTGGGATTTCTTCTCAACTGACAGCTGTAACTTTCAAATTTTGTCAGAATTTACTCAAGATAGGTTTCAGAAAAAGATTAGAAGTGAGAAATAGCATGTAAGTAGACTACAAAGAAAGTTATGGGTGGAGGTAAAAGTTTGCACAATCTGGTTGGATCATGATCATGAAGGCTGTTAATCAGAGGTAAATATTCAGTGTTTTTGACGTGTAAACATCTTAGCACTCGGTGTCTACAGTAGGGGCTAAATGAGAATTACAATCGTCAGATTCGTGTAACTGTAATTCTTACAATGGTAACTCTTGTTCGTGTGTGTTACATGACCTGTAGGTGTGTGGTTGTGTGCGTACAAATGCATTGCGCAGGCACGCAATCACACTATTTTGTGTTTACACATCAATCCTTCCTGGGTATGCCCCAGCGGAACTCACGCCTTTTTTTAAAATTTTTTTATCTACAGCTGGTTATGTAAGGTAAGTCTTTGGAAGTTAGTTGGTTAGGTTTTGGTGGCTCTGTTTTTCAACATAAATATTCCAATCCTATATATAAGGGAATACAATGGAATCAATAAAATAGATTATAATTTTATTTTGGGTGACATGTTTTAGGCAATGGCTTTGGCTTATCTCCAAGCAAACGGCATTCTCCATTTAATAGGCGTAGCCGATGAAATATACAAAATTATCAACTAAAATTTATTAGAAATATTCGCTCATGACTTAGGTATGTTATACGTACATGTTTCCAACAAAGGTTCTAAACATCTGCTTAAATTGTCATATAAGTATACCTTGTGACATAAAAAATGGTTAAGAGCAGTGTACGCCAAACAGTAGCTCGCGGAAGTATATGATACGTGTGGTACCACGATTCTTATGAAGTTTAATTCGAAATTTCAGGTCCATGTAATCGTTTTTTAACGTTCATTGTCTGATTATAGGTGTAAAATCATCTAATTTTGTTTCAAAAGTTTTTTTTTTTTATTCAGGAAGTATTTAAACTTTTAAGTAACTCAGTTGTTGAGAAAGATGGCGACCACTAGTGTAGAGAATACAATATATGGATACCGTACGAAGGTGGGTACTGGTTAGTGTTGTAGACAAAGAATCTGATCTACTGGAGGGTTAAAATTTACTCAGATTAATATTTACACATTTTGCTTTAAAAACTAGAGAAATTTAAGTTTTCTGACCTGTATTTAGGCTGTTATTAATTATTTAATTTTCGATCATGCGAAGCCACTTTACTTATCGATAACGAATGCACAAATTCAATAGACCTATTATTATTAGGCCTATACATATTAGATTTATACAAGTATGTAATCTGCAACAGTAAAACATTTTTATTCGATTTTAAATCAAAATTATACTTTTAACGTACATCAGTAAGCGGCAGTTATGAAAAAAATCTTACAGCCTACGTAAAATTAATGTTTTCAAATTTTAATAACTGAAAGAATTTATCTGGAACATTGTTCCAAGATCAAGTGTCAGTAAACTTACTATTTTTATGAAAATCAAATCTTATTTTTTAGCTCATAGGTACTTAGTTGGTTTCGATTGGAATAGCCAGAATTAAATTTAAGAATGACTAAATTTTTATCCGATCATACAATTTTCAGAGAGCTATAATTCGATGATAGACCAGTAAAATATAATTAACCAAGGGTTACAGAATTTAATATACTAATTTTTGTAGTTAACCCGATCATTCAAAATTTTTCTTCCATTAAAAAAAATCAATAGATCAAAAAACGGAGGGAAAATTTATTGGAAATTCAAAATTTTCATTTCTTTGTAACCCTAAATTTCTTTCCATCTTAAAAGCAAAATTTATTGTCAGAACTTTTTCAAAAAAATAAGACTTTTCCAAATTTTTTTTATTGTATAGGAAGAATGGAGTTTTTCCTCATTTTTTCGCCTTTAAAATTGTATAAACCACCAAGTTAGATTTTTTTTTTCGAAGGAAGTGGTTTGAACAATCAAAACATTCGCTTCGATTCTTGGTCTGTACAAAAACGCTCCCTAATTTGAAATTGATCGAACTTTTTATGGAGAGTTTCCTCAATCTTGGTGACGTATTTTCTCACAATTTATTTCTTCTCTGAAAGAAATTCGCGATTTCATCCACTTAGACCGCCTGCCTCTTCGTGAGGCTTCATCCTTCGGACCTTTACTCCCCGGATCCCCTGCATATCGAAAGCACTTCTATTCCCTTGAATCTTTACCTCGCGAGGGGGATGAGCTCGTTGATGAAGCGTAAGGTGTAGAGTTGAGGAGGTCAGTTCGTCACATATTTTTGGGAAAATTTTCTCGCGGAAATGAGACCTAAAACTTGTTCAACTTTAAACAACTGTAATTGTAGCTAACAAACAACAGAAACTTTAGGGATCGATAGAAAAAAATGTAGCAATGATTCTTATTCAGGATGAAATTTCTTATAGAACAATAAGTAATAGTGGCGTATCGAAGGGGGGGGGACATGGTTGTTTAAACCTTCCTTTGGAGCCAAAAAAAACTCGTAACTTCTCCCCTCAGTATTGGGCAGTTGCTAACGAACGAGCATTTAAAGATTTAATTTCTAAAATCCCTCCAGAGTCTTGATTTCGGTACTCTCCTGATCAGTAATTTATAGGTCTATTGATTCCCGAGAATTCAATAATGGCTGATCTGTATAAATAGGTATGTGTAGTACATCGCTTCTCATCATTACATCACAAAAAAGAGATAATTACAGTTGTTTTTAGAGCAGTTATCACGTAACATCGAAAATAGCTGTAAGCTAATTACTAAGTACCTATCCAGAAATATTTTTCTCAGTGTTGAAATTTAGCATTCTTTCTGTTTTTGATTTAATATCACCAATTCATAATATTTTAAATACCCTAAATTAAATCTGTAGCAAATAAATTTTATTATTGATTTCCTGTAAGTGCTTTTTTTGGTATTGGGTTTCTTTGAGTAAAGTTTGTGATTATAAAACTCTGTTATTTCACTTATTTCAGTCTCGAAATTTATGTTTTGTCTACTTAGGACTACCTTTTAGTGTGTATATGCTGTATAATAGGTGTTACTCGTAACTTCGCCTGCGTTGAGCCCGCGATTCACCATTTTTTTCATTCTCTTTTATTTCTTTATGTTCATTTTATACAGTGAATGACGAATTTTGGTGAAAATGGACAACTTTACCTCCAGAGAGGGGCTAGAGACTTCGACGATGAGTTCAAACATGCCTCGAAATAACAATAATAAATTCTGAAATTTCATCTCGATCTGCCTCACGGTTCTGAAATTATGGGCGAATAAACATACTTACGTTGAGTTTTATTTATGTAGATAGATAGATAGATAGATAGATAGGTTTACTACGACCATATTTTTTGTGGTTAACCGAAGTAAGTGGTATACTGCTGGTTTAAAGTGAAATGTTTTTGTCATTGGTGTATAGCTGTTATAATGACTGTACGTTTATACTTACCGACAAACGTAAATGAAATTCAACGATATAGGTATCCTTGAAATTTAACAAGCAAATTTTTTTGTGATAACGTCAAAACTGTTTCATAGAATTTGAGTACTTGCTTTCGGAAAAAAAAAAAAACAAAAAACAAAAAACCCAAAGCTCATTCAAAATTTTTGTGTAAGTAAATATATAAAAGTTTTTTGAATCGACTGAGACAATAATATAAGAACTTATTATTTTTTTTTTTAATCCAAACGTAACGGGAAAAATCGATTTTGTTTAGGCTATATACGTAATATTAAGAACAATAATAAATTACAAACCTTAAAATATGACTTGTTTCTTTTTCATTATTTCGGTTTAAAGTAAGACACGTTCTTTTTTTTAGCGATAACATATTTAAAAAATTTAAAACATTATGAACACGTTTTTGTTTTTAAAATTGTGAGTAATAGATATGTCTACACACGTACACATACTACACACATCCTTCATGAAACAAAAGTAAATTTATTTAACATTTTTACGAAACTTAAATTCTGCATTTTAACATGACTAATTTCGGATGAATTGAATAATTGAATAATTTAAGAGTATACATTTTTAATATAATTTTCCATATAAAGTTCATTATAATTTAAATAAAGTTATTAATAATTAAGAAGCATGTCGATAGTATTTTATACTCGTAGGTACAGAAAAATCCAGTTATTAGTTTCAATTTCATTAATTTTTTGTCTCTTATTGGACTTTGATGATGTAAGTAAAACGATTTTACCCATCTGCGACTGGTCTCGAGCCCACTACTGTTAAATTATGAGTCCAAGTACCACAATATTTTCTATGCTGGCAGACTAAAAACTGAAATATCTATTTATACCTAACTTAAACAGTATAATCCATAGTTATGCGTAAATTCAATATTCTAAAGTACCTACCTATATATTTATAGGCTATTACGGTGTTCTAAAATATGATCACATATAACCTAAGCTACAAGTTTGGGAATGATTAAAAATAATTATGGAAATAATATCTCTGCTTGTGGCTTACTAATCATATGGTACGATAAATGGAGTTTTTTACATTTTTTTTTGCTTTGTTTATTAAGTTTACTGACTGAAGAAGAACCTTAAAAAAAATTTTCCATTTCACAACCAACAAAAAACTATTAATACCATTTTTAAATTTCGACCTAATTTTTTTGTGTAGATATATAAGTATAGTATCTATTTATGTATATGTATATACCTATGTATGTATCGCTTAAATTATTTATTCATGAATTTGAGAAAATTAGGGAAGGGACAAGTTTGGAATTTTCAAAAAAGGCAATTTTCTACATGACCAAATCTGATAAAAATTTGGCGTTTATTGGCTCTGTAGTTAACAAAAAAACTAGAGAACAAAAAATACCTGGAGAAGTATTTTTTCCTGGATTTTGAGGAAAATGCAAGGTATATTGGGTAGAAATTTTCACAGTACAGATTATCCTTATATAAGTGAAATTATGATAGAAGATTGGTACCAATTATTTCAGTACTGTGAAGTCAAAAAACTGAACAGTCCGAGTAATGAGGAAACATACAAAATGTTATAGGAGTCTAATTCATGTAAAGGATCACAACTTAAAGACTAGTAAGTCGAAACAAAAACAAGTCAGCAACAACAGTATACATTACCAGCCTACCAGAACAAACCAAGTGGCCCTCAGTGAAACAGGCTAATGATTTTATAAATGAGAGAGAAAATTAGGCCAACCCATTATCACAAGAATGGTAGTGTATAAAAGGGAACTTGCAGTTGTTGGATTCAGAAAGAAATACTATCGAGTTGTGCATTTCAGATTGTTTATTACATGGTCTTCTTCATCCAATTGTTCATACAAATGGCGAACTAACAATCCCAATTATCAACGAGTCATTGAGAATATTGAGAGTCTCCAATCATAAAATAGAGTGTGATGTTTCCACTATTAGGTGTTTATAATTGATTTTGTAGCGATTAACTTAGTTCCCAAACTGGGAGAAACAATGACTTAAAATATTGAACTAAACTGTATAATCTGTGAACACTTTATTGTTCACGGGGAACGGATATTTTTATATCAAAAGGTAAAAAATGAGACTGACTGTTCACCGAAAAGTAAGTGAAAAAACGTGAACCGTCTAGGGAAGAGAGACGACAAAGGGGAACCTCGAACATCGTTGGTTCACCATTGTATATTGAAATTTACACATTACCATTTTATATATAATTTACAGATAATTGAGTTAAGTGTCCCTATCTCGTGTAAAATGGGTATCGCCGATGTAATGTTGTGATTGGGTTTGTTTTCTAGTGAGTCTTGTAATTAACAACCTTAAGGTTCATAAACCGTTCCCTAATACTTATAGGTATACAATATTTTGAGTCTTCTGAAATATATAACGTGCTAAGACTGTAAGTTTTCGGATGCTCAGTTCCTACCTGGTTTTGAAAGAAAAAATTAATGGAGAAAATTTTAGTCTATGTTCATGGTTATGAGAAAATGACGAAAGTGATAAAGCTAAAATTCTTACGAAAGTTGATCTTCATATTATATAAGCAAGTACCCAATGCTACTACGCAGCAATAATTCACAGACCTACATGAATCATAAATGTGTCAGAATAAACAATTAATCAGGTGAAAAATGAGAAAAATGATTTATTGTTAAGCTGAAATTGAAATATACGCATAGCTAGATATATCTGTAACTATGGTCACGTGATAGCGTTACAGAAGTGACTTTTATATATACGATATATCAGGAAACTAGAGAACAAAACATTTATGGAAAAAAGGTTTTTCCAGGATTCTAAGAAAACTGTAAAAGACAGGTCTTCAGAGAGAGGGAGAAGGGGTACCAAAAGTACCAGGCCTAGAAAAGCTCAGAAAATTTTTTTATAGTAATAAATTTGCGAAAAAGTCCAGAATAGATGTATTTTTTGTTCGAGAAAACTACAAAACGTATAGAGCTGAAGGTTTCTCAACGGATAGTTCTTCTATAGGACAAGATCTGATGGGAGTTTGATGCCTATTAGCTCAGTATTTTGTAAAACAAGAAAAAATTGCTGGAGTAAAGCAAATCGCCTGTGTTGCTTGAAGTATCTTTTTCGTATTTACGGCGCAAGGCGTTACCAGCGTATTTTCTGCATTACATTTAGCAGGGATTTTGTATTTAAGGCGTAATGGATTGCGACGTTAAGGGGCCTTATGTTTAATTGTATTCCAGGAGACCGGGAGAGAGGACACTTTGGAACTGCTTCAAACTGGAACCAGCTTTTATGAGTTTACTCGTGGGTTGATTATGTTTCTTAAAATGTTTTTGAATATTATTTTTTTAAGAACTTTTATTTAACCTACATTGAAGTTTTTATGATTTTAAGATTTTAAGGGAGGAATGCAAGAACGATATTTAAGTAATTCTCAAAATTTTTATGCTACAAATTATAGCTAAACGTAATCGTATATACAGGGTGATTCACATTTCGACACAAAATAGGAAAATAACATTGGATGCGTTGCAATTTGACTAACCCATTTTCTTGTCGAAAGCAAATCACAATAATCCTTTGCATCATCTTAATAGTTTTATTTAAACAAATTAGGGCTTATTCTAATAAGTCGAAAATCTTTTAACTACAAAATGGAAAATAAACGTTAGGAAAAATAAACACAAAGTGGTCTACAAATTGATTGAGAACATACGCGATATCGCATAAAGTAATAAACTTGTGACAAAGGAGAAAAAATAAAAAAATGAAATTGATAATTGCTGTATCCTAATTAGGCCTTTAGAAAGGGGGGGTAAAGGGTACCAAATATACCCGGCTCGGAATTTTTCGGAGGGCCCGAAAAGACTCAAGTTTTGAAATAAATAGTAATTTTGAAGTGAGTGGTTAAAAAGGGCATCAGGGCCAATCAGTGGGAAGGTTTTTGGGTGCCAAATCTACTTAGGTTGAGAAAAAAAACCCTAAAATGTAGTTATGTTCTAAAACACAAAAAACACCCGCAAAAAATTTTTCAGTTGCTTTTCTCGCGAAATTGTTTTCTAAAGTTATAACCCCCTTTCAGAGATGAATCCTACAGCTGAGTACTAAGAGGACCCGTCAGTTTATTCAAGTTTATTCCCTCTGGGCCCGAAATTTCTCTCTGTGGTTCTGATCCTAATATCGATTCAAGTTGAAAGCTAGTACACATTCCAATTTAGGTATCTTGCTTTGAGTGAGTTTTATCTTATTTATTTGTATTAATACCAGTGGAAAAATGATTTCATTTTGTACTTAAAATATCTTTATTAGTATAGGCCCTAATTTGTTTGAACAGAACAACTAGTGGGTGCTACGAATTGTGAATCCCTCTCTGACAAGTAAATGAGTTTTCAAATTTTGATCCACCAAACATTATGCTCCTATGGTGCGTAGAAATGTGAACCACCCTGTAGATATAACTTTATTAAGACAAGTAATTCTTAAGTAACTGTTGATACTTAAATATTTTTCTTATATTTGGGCATGAATGATGGATGAATTAGCAAACTGGGTGTTATAACGCGAAGTGATGCTGGGCTAGAGTTTTTTTGTTTATTCTTTTTATTTATTCCGAAGACAAGAACGATACTTAAGTTTACTCAAGTTATTATGACTTGCGAAATTCTTAAAAATTTAGTATAAGTAGGTAGTCTAAGCAAAAATGTTAATAACTGTATAAAAATTTAAGAAATACATAAGTACGAAATTGTCTTGCCAGTGCTTAAACTTGAGTACCATCGGGAAAATGAATTTCTTATCGATGTTGGTAGAACAATATTCAAGTATCCCTTCAGAATTATTTTAGAAGGTAGATACCCCAGTAATATTACTCATAATAAGAAGTTCTTAAATGAGTAAGTAAACTTCCTAAAGTATCGTTTTTGCGTTCGGTCTTCAGTCACTTACTGGACAGTTTTTGGCCAAGCTGGTGATTATTGTAATACATCTATATACCTATAATGAACAAAACTGTAAACTTTTTGTATTGGAAAAACTAGCAGCTAGGCCTACAATAAATCCTTGTGAAAAATTAAAACCTGTGTAATGATAATTTCCTATCATTTCTTATTTTAACATATATTTCCTATTCTGTTAATATTATTCCTCTATTTCATTTTGTCTATAACCTCATTCTTACATCCTGTCTTAATGACATCAACGAAACTTGTCAAGACTTGTATCTTGACGTCACCTTTTCCAACTAATACAATATTCCCTTACTAAACATAATGATGTCATTTATTCCATGAATACAAAATACAACTCTGCAATATTCCCAATTCCTCTTAAAATTATAACTACACCTACTTTATGTCATAAGTATGTTATTCTATTGGCTCACTCTAAATTATGTAGATTCTATCAATCAATCACATTGTATACCTCCCACGACACCAATATATAATTCATTTGAATCCATACCCTTAGATTTAAGCCTAACTGATTACCGATTCTTCTCTTGTACAATATACACATGAAAAATATACACTATGCGAAAATAATATATGTGTTGTGTACTTTTTGTAACAATTATACCGTTACAACCTGAATGGATAGTACCTTCATAAGTTTATAAGCTTGCTTACAGTCTAAGAAAAAAAAATATACCTAAATATCTAAATTAATACGCGTTTTACTGCCAACAGTTTGTTTGGAATATTACAGAAAGATTTCAATAAAAAATGTCAAAATTTTTTACATTTAAAGAAAAACTTTTGCATAAAAACCACATTTTTTGGTTTTTTAAATTCAAAATTTCTTGAAAAATTTAAAGAAGAAACAATTTTGGTCTAAATCTGGGAAATCCCACGATAATTCACATAAAATATAAACAGTTTACCTTAATTTTCCTTCAGTGCATTGGTATTAGGTATAAATGAATAGTTGGATGCTACAATGGGACCATTCCACTTTTTTGAGGAGTATAACTGCAAAGCCATGTAGGTAAACTATGATAGTTTTATCACGGTAGAGTGGCTAGCTATCACATTTGTGTGATCGTGTGGAGTACTCTCGTGCTAGTGACTGACTACACCCTGATAATTTACTAACATGACATCAACTATAGTGATAGACCATCATATTATACACTTGGTTTAAGAAGGTAGCTGGATCAATTGGCATTGAAAAGAAAACCATTCCACTGACTCTTCAGCTCTTAAATTATTTCAAAGGGATCAATTTTGGAATGGATCCTTTTCAAAAATTATTTCTTCCTCACGATATGTTCACAGAATATTAAATATAATAGCGGACACATGCGAGACGAAAAATGGCACTACTTTTGAGACAAAGTATCCCCACTTCTATAGATCAGTGCAATTTTCGTCTCATTTTAATCTGTGAAGTTCGGTTTGACATGGTTTCAAAATTGTCAATTATATTTACTCGTTCATTTAATTCAGTTATATGAAGAAAAAAAAAATTCTTATCATTATTATAGGCTCAAATACGGGCGAACAAATTTGAATTCGGTACCGAAAGGATGGGAACAGCTCTTCAAAAGTGGTGCCATTTTTTGTAACAGCGTTTAAATGGGCAGGCGTCCTCTATTGTATTTTATACTCTGTGGATATGTTATACTGTTTTGAAAGAAATTCATTCCGGACTAATCATTTTTTTACCATAATCTTTTAAAACATATTCATTCCAAAACTTTGAAGTGACGTGGAAAAACTTAGTGGAATTGAAAGAAGTCAATTGTTTCATGATGTAAGGAGGATGGTATGATTTTTGTACCAACCAAATTTTGAGTTCACAGTTCCTCCTGGGGGTGAAGGAAATAATTTTTGTGACTATCACAAAACCACTTTCAGTGGAATCAGTTCCTCATAACAACTGCCTATTCATGTAAGTGATAAATACGTTTCTCATTTTACCTACCAAATTTAAAAAGAGGATTCCAAACGTACAAATGTCTACAGTAACATTATTATCAGAAGGGCTGAGTTACAGGCTTGGTAGAACAAACAATAAGCAACTTTCCTAAGAATATTATTCTGTGCAGGCTCATTAAATAAAACTTGAACAGATACTTAATTATCGTTGAAAAAATTTTCTTTTGATCAGAAGTAAAATTTTCTCAAGTATCTTTACAGCAGGCTATCTTATATGATTTTATTTTTTAAATAATTTAACTATATTTTTTCCTGTGGTGACTCTCCCGTATGAGGTATAGGGGCTCGGACCCCTCGACGACAGTTGCTGCCCCAAAGGGCAGGCAAATATTCGTCCATGTGACATAAAGAACACAAATTACGTTCGATCGTAATTACCTGCAAGTACATGCAGGTAATATACGAGTACCAAATCGTGACACAATAGAATCATGTCACGATCCGTACACAAACCGGCCAACCATCTCTTATCTTGATAGGGGATGATGTAACCTGGCCGCTCTCACCAACGTACAGTGTGTTTGTGTGCGTGTGAATAAGCCGTATATAAACTGCCCAAACTGGCTCTAAAATCGTCAGTGTTTGCCTTAGTTTTGGCTTACCCATACTTATGTATGAAGTGGCTGAACATGCTTAAATTCAGTTGAATTTACCTTCTGGTGAGAATATCTCTCACAACAAGGTATTCCACATTGCCTTTTTGCGATTAATCTTTATTCTTGGTCCTTTCTCAAATTATTTTTAAAGGATTACAAATTAAATACAGAGCTAGAAAGAAAAAGTTTTATTTTTATTATTTTAGCCAAAGGGGGCAATTGAAGACTGTGGATCAGTCATGTATGGAGTTAATTTGTAAACATATAATGTTCAATTATTGCATACAAGTTGCAAGTTTTTACGGACTAGGCCTATACGAATGTATGCCACGACATATTTCTTCGAAAATCATCATTATTAGCCTTCTTCGTTTGAATTTTGTGTTTTGAATTGTTGCATAAAGATTTTCGTAGATACCTTCATTGTAATGAAAGGTTCTTATCTTCTGTACTGTCTCCTCTGACGCCTCTCTGGTAAAAACATCATCATCACTGAAAGAAACACTAAAATTTTAGGTATCAAACTTTTTTCTATGGCTAAGGGGAAGAGTCCAGACGGTGTAGTGATAGATACGTACTTGACACTTGCGCACATAACCAATAAATTAAAAGAACCCGTCACACAAGTGGTGGAAAAGTGGTGATACTTGCCTACAAACCTATTTCGTTGCACCGTCCAATTTCTTTCCGCACTTTTTCCAGGTGTAGGTTTGGTAAATTTCATGTTACTTACTTCGTTGTTTTTTATGCCTTTATCATATATAGTGGGCGGTGAGGTGTGGTGGGTAGTTTATTCACAGAAAAAAAAAAATAAAAAAAGGTAAAAACCAAACACTAAACTTAAGAATTTCTTCTTTCTTGGGTAAGTCCTCTGTACCCATCGTACTAGCTCCTTTACCCCTCCAACTCTGGCTTTTATGTCCTCTTACCATCAGCACTTTCTCAGACCTACATGTTTTTTCAACCACTGGCTCTTCTGTCCACCATCCCATCAGATGTCACAGTCGTTTGCTTTCTGTAAACGCAACTGTCCCTGAGTGTGCGCAAATGACACTAATTCAGCCACTAATCGGTTATGTACGTAAGTGTCGTTTCGTATTTGTTACCAACCAGTCTAGGCAGTTAGGATCTCCCCTTCCCACGCTCTTAGAGATCTTAGTATTCTTAAAAAATGTTATTTAGATTTATACAGGTCTAAATATCTATATATGTTTTAAGTCATATTCTACAAGCAATAATGCTGTTCGGTATAGCCTTCGACTATATGCTAGATAGACACGCCATATGTTAATGGAAAATTGAAGCACACATAAACGACGTCACAATAGGGCAAATGCATGTTAAATCTCATAAGGATTTTTTAAAGAAAAAAAATCAAAAAAGTTTTTATTTTTTCTTCTAAAATGAATTTTTTAATAGAAAAAAAAAAACAAATGATTATGTACAATTTTTCAAAACCAAAAAACTCCAATTTTGCTAAAATCAACTTCAAAAACCTGGAAATAAAAGCACTATAATCTGGGTAAAATAATTTCTTGCTGTAATGTGACGTCACACTCCCTATGTATTAGTGCTTCAATGGGAAGCATTGTACAAGATTGTACAGGGCATGTCTATCTAGTATATGGTCGTAGGGTATAGCCTATATAGGTATACCTTACACCTGGTCATAATTTTTTATCCGAAATTTTGATTCGGTTCCTGTTTGGAACAGAAAAATAATAAAATAAGGTATTTTTATATATATGACTTCAAGTCTATGGGTCCTTTCCTTTCATCAGTATTTTAAATGTCAGATGACAACTTCATGATTCTCTTATTATAGTCTGTTTATTCGTAAACCTCAAATAAGATAAATCTCTTATCAACTACAACGTAGGCTGATTTGGCTTAAAAGTATGGTTTTTACTTACTAATATCATCGAGAAAAAAAGAAGTTCAAGAAAGGCCATTTAAGTTGGAATTTCTCATTCTTTATGATAAACATTATGAAAATTTTACTATTTATATAGACTCATTAGCTCGAATAAAAGTTTTCAAATTATCGAGAAAAGGAGATGAAACAGTCCGAAAACGTTTATAAGTCATTGTGGTGCAAGATAGGTTTTCAACTTTAATGAACTATTAAACGTAATAAGTTTCCTGGTAGAGATACACAACAGATAAGTTTTACGGCCATAGAGAGCCAAAAAAAATGATGGCATAGGATATTAAATTACTTTTTTCTTCTTTTTTTTTTACTCGTTCATTCGTACGTCGGTTATAGCTTAATATTCTTTCGTATTCAATATTATTTTTTCTTTTAATAAAAATGAACTCTCATTCGGCTAATGCTATAGTGAGGAAGTAATTTAACCAACCCACACACGAATTCATCAAAAAAAAAAAATCTGCGGTACATATATTTTATTTTACTTTTCGAACGTGATTATATAAATTATAGATATATATATAAGTTATACCTATAAATGGAGGCATTTTATGTCTGCTTATATGTAGCTAAACCATGTATAGGTATAGGATTATCCATATATACGATTTTTATACATAATTGAATGCCTACAAAAACATTGAAATTCCATTTAATTTGTTCGGAGTATTTCATTAATTGATCAAATTAGAAAAACTTTACAGATATATTTTACGTAGCCCATACAAGGTAGTAATTTCGATGTTTCTCCATGAGAAAAATACATAGGATATACTTTTTCCTGATACAAAAAGTGGCCAGTATGTATTCGAGGTTAAGGACAAATTCTTCTGCCCTAAAATTCAACGATAAATAGAAAGGTACCCGTTTGAAGACAATCCAAATAAAATTAGCGGAGATTGAGTTAAATATTGAATTTGCTATGGTGACATACCTTGGCCTGAGCGATTACTAGATCGAACTCCACGTGATTTTTTTTTGTGGGGACACATTAAAACGAAAATCTACCATTTGGGACGATCTTATGATAGAATTGCTGTCTTAAAAAATTCAATTACCTCGTGTTGTAGAGTTATTAATCCTCAACAGCTGAGTCGAGTGAGAATGGAGTTTTATAATTGCCTGGGGGGCTGCATTCTGGCTGAAACAGAGCAGTTTGAACACCCTTTGTAATTTATCCTAGTTTTTATTCGGTTTTGTAATGTGCAGATACATACTAAATACAGTCTACTGAATTTCATTACGTTTAGTTTTCATTCTATTTCCAGTGTAAATACTAATTTTTTATGATTAATATTCAACTCTATTTTCGCCATTTTTATTTGTATCAACTTCGAACCGGCACCATTCAATTTTTCGTTGAATTTTAGGTCAGGAAAGTTTACTTTTAACCTTCGAATACATATTGGTCATTTTTTATAACAAGAAAACCTAAATCCCATATATTTTGCCTACAGACAACAACGAAGTTACCACCCTGTATAAATTCAAACTTTGTATAGGTATTAGAGATTTTTTCTTCATTTTTGCTTCTTATGTTGGCACATTTTAGCTTCCCTAAATACCTAAATCGTAAAATTTCCATAAACATTTGAAATTCCTGCTGTTAGAGGCGTACTAAGACCAAACGAGGCCCAGGACGGGCTTTTAAAACAGCTTCATTTTTCTAAATAAATTAAGTTGGAACCAAGAGGAAAAATCCCCTACTCCGTTAAAGAGGCCCATGGCAGGCTGTCATCGTTCCCTTTTTATTCATTTGACATACTGACATACCTCCGTACCTACTGCCGTTAATAATTTACAATTTTTTTCTGATTAAATTTTATTGGAACCGATGGAAAGCCCTTCTGCTGAAGGGACGAAGATGGACCATCCTTATCGCCTCAATGCCGGCTAGCTGTACAAATTTGGAACGAGGAAGTGGAAAATATTTTGCACGAAAGCTTTCAATTTTGTACCTAAATGTTTGTCTGAAGAATGAGTTGTTAGGGATGAGTTGAGGAAGGGAAGACAGGAACTCTTCGACGGGGGGATAAAAACCCCTGTTTCAATCTCAGTTGGGAAAATTATAATACAGTTACCAAAATCGTGCTAATTGATGACTTTTTTTTATTGGCATGTTAATTTTTCTGTTTTCCGAAAATTGGTAGTTTTGTTAAAAGTTGGCTGAATTAGGAATTTTATCCCCTCTCAGCTAAACTGTTTCCAGTAGCCACTGAGAGAAGTGAAAGGATACAGGTGAATATAAGTAAACCAAATTAGCTTATAATTTTTACTCACTGTCTTACTTACATTAATTTTAATTTCTTATCATATATGTACAATGTTTATGGTTAACTGAATCTAAAAGATGTTGCTTAACTTGTTTGAACTTGACATCAAAGTGGTTGACATCTGGTGGTCATTTTTTGAAGTTCTGAAAACGAGATAAAAATGCACAAATCACTGAGAAAACACATGAGAAAAAAACGAAAATTACATGTTCATTCCATTTTCAAGCCTCCTTATCACCAAACGACATTAGCGTGCAACAGGAGTGTCGAGTCCCAGCAGGTAGTCATGGAAAAAAAAAAGTGGCAATTTTTATTCATTGATGATGGACGATACCTAACTTATACCTATGTATTTAGCGACAAAGACAATATAATTAATCACAATATGAAAATGAAACTGAAATTGAAACATCATTTTTCATAAATCCAAGAATCAAAATAGCCATCGAATAATATTTTTAATTAATTTTCAAATATGGACTTTTTCTTATTAATTTTATATGAATAGACTATTAAATAATGCTTTACTTAACCGATATAGTTAAAATCGGAAAAGTTATACCTGACTTAGAAGTGCGATCAATACATTATTTTCAATTTTCAACCCTACTGTGGCCAACAAGCCTAATATTCATTTTTTTGATAATAGACCTGATCGCTTGTTAGTGTAATAAATTTTTAACAATTGTATTTTAGGTAATTTAAAAGCTGACGAACTGAAGGGTCGCTTGCAACTGAAGAAGATAAAATAATTTTTATCTCAAAATATGAATTTCTGTATTTTAAATTTATCCATTCAAGAATAAGATTCCAGAGACAGAGAGCTTCGCCGTTTGATAATGCCATTCACATCATAGGATCATACATTTAAATCTCCGGCATAGAAAATATAATTTTAATTAGCCTTTATTTTCCTCAAAAACCGTTTTTTGTAGTTTTCTCTAATATCTTTAGGATGAGATTTGGAAAATGGTGAACAGGATTATTTCTAATTCTCTTGATGAATCAGGACATACATTCGTGGCACATTCTGGGACATACCTACTTGGATATTACTAAAAAAAACTTGATTTACTTAAGTTTTTGGCCTTATTATATTAAATTACCCTTAACTTATCCCAGTGGCTTTGATGACGTAGCGATTAGGTATTCGACTTTACAGTTGAAAGGAATCGAAAGGTTTTAAGATCAAGATTAGCCTTCGATACATTCCAGACCCAAAATGGCGGTGTATTCGGTTCGCTGTATAGGTACTGCAGTACGTAATTAAAAATTCGTACTGATGAACCACTGATCACTAAATTTCTCCCTCCCCAAGTCTCGTATCGATGTACTAATATCCTTCAGACGGTTTGCAAAATGGAAGAAAAAATACCAGTTAAATTGTTCAATATTTGTACAAAACATGAGGAGACTTGTTTTTTATCTAAGGATTGATTTTTATCATTTTATTTCTACAAAGTAAGCAGTTATGCCTTCCATCATTGTAGTTCTTCGTTATATATCTACGGGGAGTTTAGACTGGACAATTTCCTGCAAAAAATCAGAAGGAGGGGATATCATAATTTAATATTATGATTTTCGTACTTGAAAAAAAAACAAGGAGAGAAAAGGACAAAATGACTATGGTTTTATAAATTAATGATTAAGTTAGACTTCTAGGACTATTTTCAAAATTCGACAATGTTATTAAATTATACATACCTAGTTTGTATAGGTAGTTTTTATAAATATCTACATCGTATAGGTATGTATAAGCTATTCATTTTTGAACAGTTTTCGTAGCCTTTGATACGTTAATTGCTTATTAAATTTTATTTTCTCCGAAAGGATTGATTAAGATCGGCATTAGTCCTTTGTAGATTTTTTGAATTTAGAAGACATTCTTCAAGTGTTTTATTTTCTAAATAGGCTTCGACCACATGGCCACTATAAGCTCAATGTCTGAAAAGTATATGATATAGGAGTGGAGAGCGGCTTTTAACTGGATTAGAATACCAAATTGGAAAAATTCGGTTATAAAAGCCTTACCAATGTAAGAATTTAGCCTATATATACCTTGGTCTAACAGTTCAGAAAAATAATTTGTTATTTATCAACTATTTTTTCAGGAAGTTTCTTAAAAATGATGAGCCTATACCATTCACAGATGAAGAAGAATATTGTCGTTATGGTCCAGGCAGAAAACCCCAGTGTAAGATACGACCGAAGTTTTTTTTTTTTGGAAAAGTTGAACCCCGTATGACACGACATATCCCTATTGTCGTACCCCAAAATAACAAAAAATTTTACTCCGTTTGCAAAGAAAATTTCCAGTTTTTCCTGGTTTCAAAGTTCGATCGCACCACGCTTTGCTATGTGTAGAAAAGTACTCAGCAGATTTTCCAAAATAATGAGAGTATCAAAATTCTAGGCCAAAATCAATTTGGTACTTAGTACCTTTATTTCATCATTGGGCCAGGGCAAGAAAACGTATAATCTGAGACATAATCGAGCTATATACGTAACCCTCTTCTACACCAGCCACCGAGGCACCAACACAAACATATAGGTACGTCAAAAAAACAGGATTAATTAACGTTAATTGTAGATATTTCTTAGAATAAAATGATGGATGTAGCTGCCAAAAATTTTATAACGAATTAAAAAGAAAATTATTGGGTAGATACCTGTAGTTTTAATTAATTAGTCATTATATTAAAAAATTGAAAAAAATAAATAATTGAAATAAAAAAATTTTTGTTCATGTAATATTTGTCGATGGGAGAGGGGCATGAGTAAAAAGTGGACCGAATGCTTCAGTTACCTCTTGCTACCCTGGAAAATCTGAGCAAGCATGATATTGAAAAAGAATAATGAAAAATGATGATTTATTTTAAATTTTACAATTCTATTAAATTAACAATTTACATATTTTCATGAAGGTTATAATACATCGATGTCTGTTTTTTATAGGCTGTTTAAGCTTCGTTCCTTAATTCATAAGCAATTACACGTTATTTTAATTTATTTTTTTACTAAATTTTAATTAACATGTTCAGCATATTTTTCCTCATTTTTCGCATTTAAAATAATATACATGCTCGATTTGTTAAGAAATCGATAATTCAGTTAATTATCGAAAATGTAATTTCTCAATATTTCAAAATTGATTCGATAGAAGCTCGTGGAATTATTATACATACGAATTACGACGATATACAAAGCGGAGAGAACGTTAAGAAATGGTGTCTAGTAGCCAACAGAAAGCTGGCAACGGTGGAGAAAATAAATTCAATACATGGCATTCGAAAGAAAAAAAAAGAAAAAGAAAAAAAAGCAGTTTATGGAAAGCAAATAGAGGACAAATGAAGGATAAACACCAACGCAAATAACAAACGCGCTCGTCTTTTCTGAAGTACGAATAACTGTCACTAGATGGCACACCACTACGAGAGAAGCTTTTTTTTCTTTTTTTAGTCTATTTACGTTAATTCATACAGCTTACCCAAGGACTGTAATTATGAAATGGAATAATTTGACAGTTTCTATGGACAGAGAGAAGGTATTTCGGTAAATCTTGATAGTTTGTTCCATTTGTTAAGAAGTTCATTTTAGAATTTACGAAAAATATAAACAAAAAGCCTACCTACTAAATGAAAGTCGTACCTGGTCAATAGTTGTCAATTAAGCATGGTCGTAATGCATAGAAGTTTTATTTAATTATTTTCCCCTTAGCTATTGATACCGGTATATGAGCTCTTATATTCGATGTTATAAAAAAACTTAAATCGAGTACAGACAGACCTATAATAGGTACACTTTGACCATACATGCAGTACTGGACCAGTAAAGAAAGATGGTTTCTGGTTAGACATGCCAGTGTTAAAAAGGCAACCAGAGCGTACCTTTTGATGTACTTTGCTCTCCTTATGAATTTAAAGGATCTCTTTATCAGATGTATTCTAAATTAGTAAACTCGAGCAAAACGTCGAAAATACGCTGAAGGTACGCTAGGGTTACCTACTTTTTCGCCGTCATGTCTTGACATTAGAAAGTACATCGGTGTTGCAGAGGTTTACTGGTTCAGTACTATGTAGTCAAAGCAATTGTCTTGCGGTGGATGTTACTAGAGAAATATTATCATAAAAAATAAAATTATAAGTTCTTCAGAATTTTAGTTCTTGACTGGTAACTAGGTATAAATAAGTCAGTTTCAAAAATCAAATTACTTTTCATCAAGAGTTATTCCGAACAAGATTTACTCCCTTAAAATCACATCATAAATTGGCCAAAATATTTTTTAAATTAATGAAATTCTACTAAAAATAGTCCAAGGCCTTCTTTAGATTATATTCTGGCGTCTTAAGCAATAAAAAATTTAACACCCTTTTTTTGCAAATGTATAGCATGTCCATTTTTGGACTTATATATTTAAGACCAAAATTTGCCAGAAAAATTGCTATTTCACGCGTCTTTTTCTTTGCGGACTTATACGCCTTGTGAGAGTTTGCGTCCTAAACATTTAGTGCGTAAATATGTTTCATAATAAACTTGACCGCTACACACATAAAATATTAGCCTTATAAGCATTCAGAGGAGGAGGAGTGTTTAGGTCACTTTTCCATAAAGTTTATGATAAAATTTGGTAATCTCACTCTACGTACGTATGTAATGCTTATGGACCTGCCATTATATTTAAAATGACTTTTGTACGCTGTACATCGTTATCTTTCTGAGATTGTTAAAATAAGATCATATTATACAGTACTCTAACAACGTTTCAGGGTTATAAAAGTTGAATTGTGCAGTTAACTGAGTTTTTTCATTGAACGGATCTATGAATTTTTGTAAATTATTTCCTGTAACGAAATTAAAATTAGAAAAAAAGCTAAATTCTTGTACTTACGTTTTTTAGTGATAACTCGAAAGTGCAATTAGAGCATATACAAGTATAAGTCGGTAAAAAAAAAAGAGACAAAAACTTAGCGTTTTTACCCTTGTATCCAATCGCGGAAACGTTAATTCAAATCTCCTGCAACTTTTAAGGTACCTATACTTAGATGATTTTCAAAATTTAACTATAACTTTTGTCTCCATTCAATATCTTCCCAACAGTGACCTGAAATTTTTTTGGATGGATGGTTAGAAGAGAACTTTTTCTATTTAGACAACTCATAAAAAGTAAACCGACTCATGATTTGAAACTAAAAAAATGGCGTGAAGGGCAAAAATGTCCAGCACCGTGGCTGTCTTCACCTTCTACTTCTAAGATATTATAATTTTTTTTTAATTTAAACGTCATATTTTGAAGAAGATTATGAGGATATGTGTGTTGAGTGTGAATTTATCGTCAGATTGACAGTGTTAGATCATGTTTAGTGCGTTTGGGAAGAATTCCACACTGGTTTAAAGTTGTGTCTCTAGGAATTTTGTCCATCGTCGTGATGCATTTTGAAATAACTACCTCAGCTCCCTGTTTCACTTATTTTTCTGGTTAAGTGGTCATATTGACTCATCTTTGAAACAGTTACAAGGTCCACTACTGAAATTGGAAAACTTATTCAAAATAAACATTCTATTAAATTATTTCTATGAAAAAAGTGAATTCTACTTTTTCATGTGTTCAAACCAGCGTGGATGCAATATTTATGGAAAGGAAGATAACAGTTTGGAACTGATGGCAGCCATAAGTTTGTCTGATATGTCTAAATAAATAGTGTTTTTTTTTTTCATTAAAAATTATGCATAGAGCGATAATTTTAGAGATATTTGTGATTTTTTCCAACGTCGCGGATGATCAATTTTTGTCTTCATCGTATCAGTAATGAAAATATAGAAGCCATAGAAAAGGACAGGTTTCCACAACCTGAGACATAATAAAAATTTGGAAAAAATTTTTATTGAATATAAAGGTATCAAAAAAAATTGGTAGTATCAGTATTTTTTTTAAGTATTAGAAGTATGGTATCAGTTCTAGAAAGCAGAAATAAAATCTCCATTTCATAGAATACAACAAAAAAATGGAAAATAAAACTGAAGAATCTGGTCTGTTAATTTATTTGCTTCATTCTGCAACTCAAGAATTGCTGATCCTTGATGGATCAATATATTAGCTGTATTCCATACGATGAAAAGTTTCTAGGTACACTAAAAAGTTCAAGAGTTCAATTCTCTAAACATAATTTGATTCACTCTACAAATTTTGCTCTTAATAGTTACGTGGCAACTGTACAAACAGGATTATATCTTCAAGAAAAAATGTTTTTCTTACCTATTTTACTTGAATCAGGTTATTCTTCCCTAAATTTTTTGATAAAACAAAATCGTTTTTAGTTCAACTCAAGAAAATGGAGCAGCCTCTTCAAAATTTTTGTACCAAAATGGCCAATTTAAAAAAAAGTGGGCAGGTATATTGAACTTCTACACTTTTCTTTACAATATCAAACAGACATGTAGTTACCTAATGATGAAACTTGCAAAACTAAAAGATCACAATACTACCTACTGTCACTACCAACAAGAATTTAAAAATTTTTCAAAGCTAGAGGTCTATAAAAACAAATGTGGAGGGGTTTTCGGACCTCACCATAAATATGGTACTGGTTGAAGAGGATATTATTCTAAATGTGATTGAAATTGGGTAGTTCATAAGTTTAGAGCCTTAGTTGCATAATATCAGAAGTGTCCATGGTCGTGGATGGTGTGTCCTCCGTTGTGGACAAGTATATTCTAAAAATATTGTGCCCCTTCCTCCATCGAGTTTTTTTGTACATTCATCCATACTAATACTCTCTACGATATGTCTACAATTGAATCTATTCAACAAATTTAGAAGAAAGGGACTTTTAAAATTGACAAAAACAGAAGGCAAAATTATGGTCAAATTTTGAAAATTACCCACCTATATACTCTGTAAATCTGTTTTAACGTCAAACAACTTTCTGTAAAAAAAAAAAACAAAAAAAAAAAAAAAAAAAAAAAAAACTGTACGGATTTCACAGAAACTGTACGTAAATCAGTAATGTCAAACGCAGTTATTATATAGAGATCAGTGGTGTAGTTGTGGACAATGTGGAGGTTCCAACCGTCTATCAGAGCCCCCAAAAAGGTATCTCTAGGCGAAGATCATACCTACAGTTTTTTCATAATGGAGAAATTTATTATCGATACGGAATCAAAGGAAAAATTACTGAACTGAATAAGTTTTCCAAAAAACATAAAAAATTTAGAATGCCAAACCTTACAAACTTAGGTTAAAATGTACAGATTTCATATCAAATGCAAGGATCGTGATCATTGAAAATGATTGAGAAAGCCAGCAAAAAATTTATGAATAAGCTTCTTTACTTATACATGAAACAAGAGAATATCCGATAACTGAACCATATGACTCTGTCATAACCATGAGACACAGAGCTTACCAAACAAGCTGCATCAAATTCCTTTCACGAGTAATGCCGGAAGTATCATTCCATGTATTCAAGGCGTGCAGGAATGCCGTTTGATGTGTCTTGTTCTGTGAGAAATATTATTCTGTGCATTTATAGCACTAGGGCAACAACAATGCTATTTTCAGTTTTAAGCTGCCCAAATTCTGATGATAAAGTCGTATTTTCCATATTCGGTCATAGTCTACATAATACATATACTTTGATGTTTGGTTAGTTATTTTGGGATTTTTCAAAGTTCTGCCTCGGCGTTATCAACCAGCAATTTTTCTGAATTCCTTTTTTTCCTCTCAGTTTGTGTCAAAACAGTGGGTGTTATTTCTACCAGCTTGGGTGAGGTGTTAGTTTTCAAATGATTCAGTGAATCATACAAAGTGGTATAGAAATACAAGTCTCATTTATCAGATTTTTTTATCATTAGAGTTAATGGAGACTGGAGAGTAGGAATTTTTCACTTTTCAATTTACATTTTCCAAAAAATTAAGTACCCTAGTTTATTTTGTGAATTATTGATGTAATGTCGAATTTAAGTTAAATATTTTATGAAAATATTAGCTTGTGGTGTCCAAAAAAACTTCGTCATATTTAAAATAGCCCAAGTACCTGTCCAACTCGTAGCTTAGTTGATGAGTGTGACAGGTCTGAAGTTAATTAAGTAGGTAAGAAGATACCTTTTCAGAATTCATTGACATACTTTTAGTATTTGATGAATGGATTGAAAATGAAATGCCTCTTTCAGCTTTTGTGAAAATTTTTCAAAACTTTCTTCACTTTCAATAGCATATTTAATATTTTTATCATCTTCATCAAAACTGATACTATTTTTCTTCAAATCAAGAATGAAATCTTTGTGCGAAAATATTAATATTAAAAAAGAAATGAAAAGCCGACTTTTTATTTTGTAGTTTCAGCTTTGCTAAATTTTCGTATATTTTTTTTCACTATAATGATAACATCGAAAAATAAAGAAACACCCAGGGAGTACAAGCAATCTCGTTCATATTCAGTTCAGATCCAAGCAACTCCTCACTCAAGCTGGTAGAAATAACAACACCCCAAAAGGGTACACAGAATTTGAAGATTTGTCAGTCGACAAAAATCTGTCGCAAATTTCAAATAGTCCCTCAATAAAATCATTTTCAATGATGAAAATAAAATTAAGCGATGTATGATTACTTAATTATTGGGATTTGACACGGGATATAACTTCAACTCAGCATTATGTTATGCTCACGCGATGAAGAGGAAAGCTATTTTCCATATCTACGTACTTACCTAATTTCTTTTCTTTTCTTTTCTTTTCTTTTCTTTTTTCATTAACCATGAGAAATATGGGGATTGCAATCAATCTTGCTGGATTTCAAACAATTTTTGCAACTACTCAAGGATGCAGGACTGCAGGATCCAACGGATTGTTCATAGACATTGTTTTAATATGCGAATCTTATGTAAGTCACTAATGTTGAGCAGATTTGTTCCAACCATGCACCAACTTTTCAATCATTGGTACACAATTTTCAGTCAATATTATAAATCAAATTTTTACAGGAATTGATTTCTTTTTGCACGCAGCAGAATCAACAGTAAATTATAAAGAACCTAAGAGAATAATTCATTCAATGAACATGATGAATAGGTACTAGTTTTTCTCTTTTTTGTTGGTATAGATATTTCTTTTCATTGTTTGTTCATTCAACTTAAAATTAATTTGTAGAAGCTCACCTACGAGGGAAAAGTGTAAAAAAAAATTTTATTAGTATATATCCGTTCAACTCTGTTTCAATTAACAGAATCCAAAAACAAATTTTAACCAGGGTAGAATATCATTTTTTCTAAACTTTAGGGTTAATATAAAATTATGACAAACATTTGAATCGCTGACGTATATGACAAAATAATATAGGTAGACGTCGAATAAAACGATTGGAAATTGGTTAAACTTAGCTTTTCAATCGGAGGGTTGTGAGTTCGAGACTGCAGCGGCACCTTCCCAAGCGAAAATGGCTGTTTGTTCTGTTCGGTTCGATTGGTATATTTTGATACTCCGCAGTATTACGTGATAGAAAAATTCATGCTGGATAGGCTATGAGACACCAGATCCCGGGCTTCCCCTTTCCTACACTTCGACATTAAAATATATTCCCTGGCCGCTAAGTAAAATGGCCAACCGAAGCTCATTTAGAAAAAAAAAAAATTAGTTGAATTAAGTCATGGTCATAATGTATAATCTATCTATATTAATAATACTCGATGTAAACTTCAGAATCGCTTGGCAGATCGAGATAAAATTTTCAGTATTTATTAGGGTTATTCCGAGGCATGCTTGATTCTAGCAAGTTTAGCCTCTCTGGATGCAAAGTGGTCTATTTTCACCAAAATTTGTTATTTACAGTATGTACAAAAACAAACGAAAAGGAATAAAAGAGAATAAAAAAAGAACGCGTTCTTAAAAGATATGCTTTAATTAATTTTTTTATGGCTTTAGCTCCATGCGAAATAAATATTATTCCGTTGCGGAAGGTTGGCTGCAGTATTGGTATATTATAAAATCGTAGTAGTGAGTAGAATAAAAGCTTATAAAATGGCGAATCGTGGGCGCAGCGCAGGCGAAGCTACGGGTAACATCTAGTATGACATAAGTTCTACATAGATAAAAGACTTTTCTCGGGTATACCATTAGCCTATACATAACTGCTTGATAGGAAGACCTGATTCTTTTACTTAGTCATATAATTAACGTTAAAAATGTATAGGTCTATGTGCGCTAAAGAAAGAATAAGAGCTTAATTCAGAATAACAAAGGAATTTCGGGACAAGATATTGTTTTTAACGTAACAGTTGCATCACAATAAGACCAGACTGAGTATGAACCGAATACTGTAATTAGTTCTGTGAATTCATGTAATCATTTTTTTATTTGGTTATCTAATATATAAAATCCATTACCTAATCAACTAGTAATTTTTATGAAACTTTACGTCTAATGGTTAATAGTGTTAAGCTTATTTCGGTTGTATCTCAACCAGTGAAGTAGATAGCTTACGATTCTGGGAGGGCTTTTTAATAAATCAAAAAATAAAAACAACAAAAAAGCTCCTAATATTAATATAATTTCTTTGCTGAAACTTAGATCGGAGCTGAAGATTCGATTCCTGAAAAAATGTAGTAGTAAGCTTAAACTTTTTTTTTTCATGATTTTTATTATTATTATTATTATTATTATTATTATAATTATTATTATTTTTTGTTTATACTTAGTGAAAGCACAAACAGATAAGTTCCCTGAAAAATGTAAAAAAGAGCTCTTATACAACATACAACCCTCCATTCCAGATACATAAGGAGGCAATCAACTATAATTATATTATAAGGTAAACCACCCTGAAAACGACACCCTAGGCAAAATTTTGATCTACACGTAATAACTCCAAAATGAGGAATAATATAAATTTTATTTTTTTTATCTTATTTTCGTACACCTTCTTCTTAATAAAACTGTTATTCTATTGCCTCTTAAATGAATATTTATTTATTTTTCAAAGTTTTTCTAATGAAGGTTGAAAGATGGGATTTTTGCCAGTAATCGGCAATCATCATTACTGTCATCGACAATACATGAAGAATTAAAATTTGTATTTAAAATTATACCTTGATATATACACTCCTATCTAGAATCCGAAATACCAGTGATCAACTTTTTTTTTTTCTAAATTAAATAATTATATACCCGGATTATGTTTATCGACTTCTGGTAAGTACATTCGTCAACTAAATTTTTAAGAGGCCTTAAATTTTTATATTTATCTAAAACTTCAGAACAGAAAAAAATGCAAATGAAAATGAAAATTCATGCATTATACCTACCTACTAATAATCGTCAGGACATAGATTACTGGTACTTTTTTGAATTTGATCACCACTTATTGTTATCTCATAGTTCATGAGATTTAATTAAAAGTTAGTTGAAATTACTCCCATCTAGCTCTAAAAACCGTTTAAAACGGTAATTCATTCCACAGCCTGCCTGAAATGGTTTATTCATACGACCTTATTTTGTACGACAATATCCTCACTAGTTTCTTAGCATAAACAACTAAGTATACTATGATGATGACGAGTATAAGTATTTTTAGTTGTTTCTTCAATTAGAAGAGCGCATGGTTAGTACACACTTGGTACCACTGGAAAAGAGATTCAGAAGTTCTCATTTACATCGCCAGAGCGTAAGTACAAAGGAAATAATTCGTTATTATTCAATTATGAAATTGTAATGAATTACTGGAGCCATGTTGATTAATGGATGCTTTACCCTTTCTTCTTCCCTCTTCCCATCATACACTTCCCCTAGGAAAATTCGCCGATTGCATTTACCCGTTTACCTTTCTCACCTTCCCTTCGAGTAACCTGGTCGGCTCCCACCCACAATTAGCCACCTTCTATTTACCCCGCATATACCTTCTTCGTCTTTCTTTTTTTATAAACTCGTCGACTCCCTTGTAGAACGTCACCGATCTCAATTACCTAACAAACATTTTCTCCTATTTGCCCCCTACCTATACGTAGCTTCACCGCCACCATGCAGTATTTTCGAGCTCACTTTTACCCATCTTGCCATCTCATCCTGATGGCGGGTACGCCGTTTCTCGCACTATTTTTTTATTTTTTTTTACTTTGGATTTTTTCAAAGGCTTCAGCTAAATTTTGATACACTAGTAGATTTTCTTCCCGATATATTAAATAAAGTCTCTCACATACCAATTTTAATAAAGTTCATTCAACGAATACCTACCTACTCTTTCCAAATTCCAATAAATTCGATGACGTTTAAAGTTGAATGTAAAGTTACTCTCATAATATAATAAAAAACTATTAGGTAGCTACATTTTTAATGTTCCCTCGTATAATGGAGCTTTAATAAAAATTTTTGAACGTACCATTCCAACGTAGATGCTAACTGTTCATGTCGCATCCACTAGATTCTATTTTGATACCATAGTCTATTCCAAATAAGAAAGATATAAACTCATCTATCCAACGAAGGCTGCATCCAAAATGGTTTTGTTTGCGTCAATATTTTTAGCTTGACGTAGCTATGAAATATGATTGTCTCTGTAACATCATGTCTTTCTCATTTGGAATAAACTATAGAATAAAGTATAGATACTTATGTCTTGTTTATAAAATAAAATATCTAGGGCCGCATGCAAAATCTTGAATAACAACAGGTACTTAATTTTTGATGGTCTGACTACAGTATGTCCTACTTATCATTGAATCTTGATTGGGAAGTGGAGGCAAAAGATACGCATTCTGATGGCGGAAATAGTAATCAGCTGAAAACCGGATAATGGACGAATATAGGTATAATAGTATTAATCTTGTAATGCGAAAATTTATTTTAAAAATGAATTTTTATCGTTACAGTTGGATAGGATTTAAAGATTATCCTTTGACAATTAGTGATGTTCATATTAAAGTCTTTCCCATTTTCAGAAAATCAATTTAAACTCTTTTATTTTCTTATGGAAAAATACATAGGAAAAATACGTCGTCCTGTTTTCAGACTGAGATAATATGAAGCGAATTTAGTACTCCTTGTGGAGCCACCACTTCCGAGTACACTAACTGAAATAGCAAAGTGATCAACAGTTTTTTTAAATTATTATATGATTTATTTAACTCCGTTTGGGAATAGAATTTAGACTTTGTTTTTGGTTCGTATAAGGATATTCGGAAAAACCAGTGAATAGTAACTGAGTAAGTTAGAGGCTTAGACTTTGATAATAGATATACCTAGGACTGAACCAGTGAAGAATGATGATTTTTGGTTAGACAAGCTGGCGCTAAATTGACAACTATTGTGTACTACTTGTCATAATTTAAATTACATTCGTGCACGCTATCCTTGTGAATTTAAGGGATGACTTTGTCAAATGTATTCTAAATTGGTGACTCGAGCAAAATATTAAAAGTGTAGGTATACAAGGTGCACTCGGACTGCCTACTTTTATGTCGGCATGTCTTGACATTAAAAGGTACATTAGGCTTATGGGGTTTTACCGGTGTAGTACTATTTAGTCAAAGGACATAGAGCAGTACCAATGCGCTAGGATCGGAATTGCGGGTTAGGTTATGTGTTTCTGTGTGAGTGCAATAGAGTTCGCTAGGTTTCACTTTACACATTTTACACCTATAAAAGAAAATTTTGAAAAGTTCACTTTTAACATATTATTATTTACAATCAACTCAAAAACCATATAATCGATTTTGGAATGGTTGGGATTATTTGATTCCTTTTGAATCATTTGTTCATTGAAGCGAGCGAGGCGAAGCTTCCTTATGTACCCACTAACAAAATAACGTTTGTGATGACAAATAACTATTTCGAGTTGAGCCTGATGTCCTGACAAAGCCCTATTTTTTAAATTCGATTTATTCAAATCACAATTCCACTAGATACTCTACCTGAATTTGAACCGTCGTCGCACGATCCGTATTATATATTTTAATAAGCAAGGAGTTAGGATATTCTTTTCTTGAAAATTGTGAGATACATCGTCCATTACCTTTTTTTGAGGCCCTTAGTTAAAATTTTGAATTCATTTTTGGATTGAACCACATATTATTGGCTCCTGTGACCCCTGAAAAAAGTCTGAGATAATTTTGTCTTAAAAAATTAAGTGATAGGTACATCGTCAGTTATGTTTTTTTGAAGCGCTGCGTTAAGTTAATATTTTTGGATGAAACTACTCATTAAGACCCTTGTGAACCCTAAAAGGGGTTAGGATAATTTTTTGTCAAAAAAGTGAATGATACATCGTCGCTTACAATTTTTGAAGCCTTGAGTTCAAATTTACCGTAAATTTTTGGATTGAATCACTCATTTTGCTCCATGACACAAAAAGGGTTGAATAGAAAAATTTTTTACTATTTCATTAGGTGTTATATCCTCGGATTTGTTTATTGAAGACCAAAGTTTCATTTCTAACAGTGATGTGGCGCACGAACACTTTTTTGCGGTGGAGTCGTTGAGGGTAACCCATTTTGCTTCAGTTGTGGTAATAGGGTTCACCGGCGACCGCGCATCCTACTTAGTTATTTTTGTTTTTGGATGTGTTGCACCTAGGTGGGTAAGTGGGGTTGAAACCTTTCGAAATAAAAAATAAAAATAAAAACAGAATACACGTACGGGGTCATAAACTGTGCCACTAAAAACTACTAAAATTCATACTCTACGAAAAAATTCCTGAGTGCGCTACTGGTGTTTCCGTGTTTGGGACGGATTTTAACCCCGTATTTAAATGAATAAGATATTAAGACATTTCTGAAATTTTCACAAAATTTTACGAATTTAATCAGTGTTTCACAATGCTAATCAAATAAAAAAATAAAAAAATGTTATCATAGATGTCAGTAAATCTTGCGAAGATGAAAATAATGACATCACGTGGAACGTTCTATCACATCTAAGTCCCAATTTATTCTAATTTTACTGAGATGACAAGCCAATTTCACAACAGAATGTCGAGTGCAAGCACCGCTCATCATTTCAATTTATGACTTTCGACTATATTTGGTCACACTCTTAGGACCCTTCTCTCTTTAACATACTTCCGTCAGGTATCATAGTTTTTGAATTACTGAAGGAACTCTGGTGTAGGTCTGTTGCAAACACCCTTTCAGACAAATTTTTAACGGAGGCAGTGGCGCAATATGGAATTTACCAGCCTCGGACTGGACAATGTTCCTCCCCCGGCTAAACTAATGTCGTAACCAGAATTCACATCTGAAGGGGATTTTACAAAAAAAATTATTATTTTGTTTTTTGTGTTCTAGAACATTCATACATATATGACAGTTTTTTTTTTTTTTTTTTTTGCGACGGATGGTTTTGCAAACGTTATCCCTTCCCAGTGTATTCGGCCCAGACCTGCACTATGGATGTTTCAGGGTAAGAAAAATATTTATTTTATTGCTTGAAAATAAATTTTAATTTATAATTAATCCGCCTCAAAAATTCTGCCACCAGAGGACGAGTCACCTGTCGCCTCTTAGTTGCACCCAGTTTTGAAATTTCAGAAGTAGGTATTCTACGTTAAAAAAATTTGTTCTTTTTTCTCATTAAATAATTTAAATTGTACCCCACTATCCTTTGACTATATGTATGGTACCGGATCAATAAAGAAAGATGATTTCCGTTTAAACATGCCGGCGATAAATAGGCAACCAGAGTGTACTTTATGACGTATTTTTCTTTGTGTTTAAGTATTCTATCCTTGTGAATTTAAGGGATTCGTTTATCAGGTGTATTTTAAATTAGTGAACTCAAGCAAAACGTCAAAAATAAGCAGAAGGTACGCTAGGGTTGCCTATTTTTTCGCCGGCATATCTTGACATTAAAAAGTACATTAGTCTTATGGAGCTTTACTGGTCCAGTGTTATACATTTAGTCGAAGCCACTATCAGATAAGCCGCCAAAACCGAATCCGATCTGAATTGAAATATTAGGTGCGTTTGACATGGCTAAAAAATACGGAACTTAACTTTCAACTTTTAGAAGGGCTATTCTGGTAATATTTAGTATATCGCCAATAAGAAGTGCATGTGACTCAAACATCAGCGGAATAGCCCGCCCCTGCAAAAGATGAAAGTTCCGTACTTTTTTGCCATGTCGAACATAGCTATGGAAATGTTTAGGTAGTATGTTTCTAATGTAACTTAATGAATTTCGTTAGAACCGGAAGGAAACTGAATTAATATTTTATCATCGAATTAGAACTGAATCATTTTTTAAAAACTGGAATAACCGAATCGGAACCGAAAGTATCCTAAAAGAAAACGATAGACTACCAGTTCGCTTTTAGTTTTATGAGTAAAATACCTCTTGCTAATATCATCACATGCGCCGACTTACGGGCTTGCGGATAGATGAGGTACAACTTCAATTCTAAAGTGATTTTCAGTGCTGCCCTGCAATACTACTGAAAATTCATTCTCCCAACACTAAAATTATTTTCCCATTCTCCACTCATTAACAAATTACAATTACAAAATTTGGCACCACTGAAAAAAACTGAACTCGGCGCCTATGAATATTATTCCCTCGTTTTATGCAACTGATAAGTAATTCAAATTGGTAATATTTCCTCAAACCCGTGCGTAATATTCCCTAAACAAAATTAACGCTACGTATTACCGCTACGTGTAAAACGCTTTTTTAAAACAAAATGAGTCTGATGGTGTGAAAGCATATCTTCATACATGGAAAAAAACATGACGACGAAAGAGGAAAAAAAAAGGCCGCTTAACAGACGCGCATTTTGGGACGTACTAATGTCGGCAGTTCTTCTTCTTCTGCCTCTTCTTCATCATCGCATTCACAATAAATGGCACAGGAATGGAAAAGACATAATGATGAACGGTTATTGGGAAATTTCGGATGAAAAAGAGATTGTACGGTGGTCCGAATGTTGTGCGAGACGAAGATAAAAAGCAAAACGCGTTCGGGGCGGCGGCGACGAGAGCGAGTGAAGTGTTTCAATACAAAAAATGAAGTGTGAGAGAGTGAGAGAATGATTGAGTGAAACAGCGAATACGAAATAACGAACGTGAGGAAAAAAGAAAGACGGAGTGAGAGAGTGATAGGGTGACCGCAAGCGACGAAGACAGAATAATATATAAAACGTATACGTATAGTGCTTAAGGAGGGGAGAAGAGAGAAATCGTTAAAACATGTACTGTGTACGAGGAGCGAAGATAGGCATCGCAACAACGAAGGACGCTTTAGGAAACCTTCGTTCGGTTTTTTTATTTTTTTTGTTTGTTTTTTTCATTTTTTTTCTCTCTCCGACTTTTTTTTCCTTTCGCGTTTTAACGCGCAAATGAAGAAGACAACAAATACTGGATTAAAGGCGACCCAGCGAATGTACGACGAAGATGGAATATTAATGACGGAGACAGACCGGGATCATGCTGCAGGCGTGCGGCTAAGAGGGTAAAAATGAAATACAAGCTGTCGGTATACCGTCGAGGGAGGAGGCGATATCAGCGGCAGCGGCGGCAGTACCACTGATGCTAGTGACGTCGACAACCTTTTGATAATTACGCCACGTTGCCACGTATCCCACGTTTACTTGCTTTTCAAATTAGGAAAAAGCGCGACGACGATGTACATGTTTTTAAACGTTGCAGCAGAGCCAGTGCTTCGTAAACTGCATTCTGAGGGAAATTCGATGTTTTTATCTCGCGTTTCTTCAATATTGCTAGTGGTTTTGGCAGATTTTTTTTTCTTTTTAATTAGTGTTACGTGTATTAGTTCCAACTGAATAAAAATTTCGAATTTTTAATTTTTCCATCGAAAAACAAGTACGTACACAGTATGTACGCAAAGAAAACGATGATATTTACATTACTTTTTGATAATACCAACAATAATATATTTTGGTATCCATTTTTTGAGCAGAAGTCAGAAGGTGCCCCAGAAAATTTACTATTCACACAGCTTAAAATTTTAGCCTTCATTTGAATATGAAAAATTCTGTTTTCAACTCTATACATCCACGATTTTTCTAAAATAGCTAGTCAAGTGCGTCGACACAATCAAAAGAGTTATAGCTGCTAACATTAACCCGTTCATCACTTTTAATACTTCCACTAGTAAAAGTCAAAAACGTCTTAAGTGAGAGTGTGGAACTACTTACTACTCATACAAAACCAATTTAAAAATAGAAAATTCTCTATATTAAAACCAAATAGGAAGTTGAATTAACCAGTAAATCACAAATTGTTAAATATTTTCAAAATTTTACATTTTTTCATTAGAGCTTTTCAAAAATTTCTTAAAACATTATCTGGATAATACATAAGAAAACTTGCTGAATTTTTAACCTGAGAATCATTTAAACACAAAAATTTTTAGTTATAAAAAAGAGGAAAATAGTTTTTTTCCTGTTTTCAAAATCAAAACTGTGGATACCTTGACGATTTTTTCATGATATAAAATCGGGAACATTCTGAAATGAAAAAACTGTAATAGGCTAAGCTCTAAACTTTTCAATAATTCGCCATATTCGCTCATTTTGTTAAACATGTCTTTAAATTGAAAACTTGGGATTTGGTTGCAAAAATCTTAAGATTTATTACATTGTACATAGGCTATACTTTAAAAGATGTCCTTTAAAATTCACATCGAAAAAAGTAGCATTTGAGCATATTATGATTAGATCCAAAAGTAGTTTGAAGGTAACTTTGGCCTCAAAATATGTTTTAGATTTTGCGCCTAATCGATCTGAAGTCAAGAAATCGGAGAATAAGTTAGAAATCATGTGGGTAGGTCTAATTATTCTAAAACCATCGCTGTTCCTATGATTTCACTAGGAAATACAAGCTGTCAAATAAAACCTCTGCATTGCAACTTACACTGAGAGTAGATTTGGATTTTACTCGTATCATTGAAAATGATTTTACTAACAGGAATATTTTTAAAACTTGCAACCAAATAATTTTCTTCACTTTTTTTTTAGAAAATTGTTATTGATCTACATCAATAATATATGTGTCGCAGTCAATTTCCAAAATCAGTCTTTATCGAAAATGCCTAGGAAGTTACTATTTTGCGGTCAAATGTTATAATTAATTCACATTATAGCTTTTGACTGAATGAAATTAGGCATTATACATATTATATACTGCGAATCACTCTTTGGCATTTTCTATAATTTCATCATAGAATTTGGCCAAGTCTTATCAATAAATATTATTCGTTAATCAAAATTAATAAACTATCAAATACTGATGGTAAAATTAATTCTAACGTATTATTAATAAATGTAACTTGGAAAAATTTTAGTCATTTCAAATATTTACTTTTTTATTTTTTTAAATAAAATTACAATAAATTCTCGTGTACAGTATGAAAAAAAAAAAAGTGTTTGAAATGACTGAAATTTTTCAATATTATATTTATTAATAATACGTTTCAATTAATTGGACTATTAGTATTTGATGGTTTATTGATTTTGACTAATGAATAATATTGATAAAACTTAGCCAAATGCTATAATTATAGAAAATGCCGGAGAGTAAGCCGTATTATGTAGGTATAAAACCTAATTTCATTCAGTCAAAAGTTGAAATGCAGTTTCATAATATAGCATTTGACCAAAAATAATAAATGTCTAGGCATATTCCAAGGCTGATTTTCGGATTCGACGGCGACATATATATTATATATATATATATATATATAGGTATCGATGTATTTAATTATATGCCCGTGAAATATGTACCTTTAGTCGAATATTGATGTCTTCAGAATTCGCGGTTCAAAATTGACTGGAATTATTGCCCCTGCGCACAGAATAATACTTCCTGTAGTACCAAACTACAGATGTTAGACGGCATTCATGCGCCTTACCTAAATATTCGAAGATACTTCCCATATTACACGGCTACGGGAAGTTGGGAGAACAGCGGCGTTCACTTTTTTTGGTATCCTTTTTCTCCTTTAAGAATTCAGCCCCTTCGCCCCTTCGCCCCTGAGAAAATCCCATCACCAGCATTGATAGATTGCTTTAAGTAGCTTGATGTTGCAGGTTTGCAGGTTTCATCAAGGTAGGTATGTTTGGAACGGAAAAAGGTGCGGCTCTTTAACTTTCTTTTCAATAATTGGCTGTCGTAAAAATATAGCGCACGCAAAAACGGTGAAGAAGCTAACCCGTAAAACTGAAAAAAAAATAATAATAACACTGTTTTCTCAAAATGTATAACATATAACCTGAACCAAGAATCATTTAATTCGTTCAAAAATTTTTGCTCTCTGAATCATTTTCAATGATTACGATCCTTCAAAGATACAAATCTACACCCTGTGACAGTTGCTGGAAGTCAATCAAACAGAGGTAAAGTATGAAATAATTTCGAATTAGAACTAGTCGATGACTGCCAATAAAGATACGGAATTATTTGGATTTAGGTATACTAAACTTTTAGGTTTTGATTTGCTCATGTTAGGCATTGATTGATCATTAGTTCACAGTTTTATGTAGGCGGATGTAAAAGGAGACGATTCACCGTCTGTTCATGAAAAATTTTTTCACTTCATAACGTTACTGTAAGCCTGTGCATCCGATTTTTTATGCAAAACTTGAAGGTTTGGAACTCCCAGATCCAGATTCTCTCTTACTAAACTCTCCCTCTACGTTCAAAATGGCTGTATCCAGCTATGTATGGTTATGTAATGCAAATACAGATGTTTCATGCTACAATGTGATACTGAGTGTCTAAAAAAGAAACTATTTAGTTCCATTTTAAATATTGCTTATGAATTCAAAATTCGAGTGTTTGTAAGGACTTGCCTAATCCTGAATACTCAAGAACCACTGTTAAAGTTTCTATAAATTTCATGAATTGAGCTTTTTTTTCCTTTAGAGTGGGAAAATAAATTTTCACTAGCGGATATTCCTGCTCCGATTGAACTGAAATATTAAACAAATACCCAGTCTGCAAGTAAGCTGCTTCAAAACAAATAGAACATATATGTATTTGTTATTCAGATACCACCATATTTTGTCGAAAAAATAAGTAAACTGACTCACTTCCGAAGATCCTGCGATCAAATAATTTGAGATATTTTTCATTTTTATGTCGGGTTTTTCTAGTAACGAGGCCATTTTATTGGTAGGGACAGCGACTATAGATTATAGATATCAATGTAGAGGAAAGGGAGTGGTCGGGATCCAGAAGCCAGGATCCAGCGACCAGTGGTCTTTTAGTATGAATTTTATGATCATACGTGGGAATACCCATTGAACTAACCAATTAATACCCCGTCATTTTACATGGCTGGTCTCGGACCCGTTTTAAGCAGGTTTTTACAGTATGAAAATCGGCTTATTTTTCATATTTTTTTCCTTCGAATAGCAATTTGATTTCGTATTGAATTTTGGCTGCAAGACCGAGCACCACATCACTATACATGACGCAGACCACAACAACTGAGTTTAACAATAAATTACAATAATATTGCAGGTTTGAATCTTGTGAGGGAAAACTGAGCCAGTTTTTGTTTGATGACCACCACAATTTTTGAAATTCTTCGAAAATTAAAAGATTCAACATCGCTACGAAATTTCTTTACAATAAGAAATGATTTTCCATCAGGTAAGAATATACACCTTCATGTGCTTTGTAATTTTGTAGTTTTTGTCGAATCAGTAATCTATCCTTGATTTTTAAAGAAAAAACGAACTTTATTGGGCATAATTTTAACTGCCAGGAAATTAGGGTCGAAAGTTTAAATTAAGAAACTCATTCAGATAATAGGTATCAAATTTCTTTTTTTTTTCTACTTAAGTTATAACTTAGGTTAAGTAAAATATATCGTATAAGTATCGGATTACATAATATAATTCAGTGACGTACCGAAATCAAGATTCTGGGAGGGGGAGTTCAGTTATTAAATTTTCACAAATACTCGTTTGTTAGCTATTACGAGGGGAAGGAGTATAAGTTTTTTTTTTTTTTTTGCTCTGGGGTGTCTTGAACATTCATATTCCTTTTTGGTATGCCACTAACATATTACTACTAAGTAGTTTCTACGCGAGATATCGTGGTTCATTTGGTATCTATACTAACAAACTAGGCTAAAATATTATTTTCATAATAGGATAGTCTATATTACGGCATAGGTAGGTACAACGTAAAGAATTTCAGTCTATTCACCTGGATTTCTCGATAGTTGTATTAAGAAGATGGACTACAAAATTATCTAAACATGGAACAATTTAAACGAAACGTAGCTTACAATAAGCGAACAAGGTTAAAATATTACTTTTTTTGTTCTTTTTTTTCTCCTTCGAGTGTAAGCATAAATGAAAATTACAGTCACCAATGCATATTCCTACCATAATTATTACGATCAGGCAAGATATTAATTTTTTTTCATCACACCATCTTTCGTAGCGTGTTCTAAGCATTGTCAATACCTACAACGACCTAGTCTGTACTATTCCAAGATTATTACTACGACAAATTATAGAGGTTACCTATTTATGATTTACTATTTTTCAGTCTCATAAATCAATTCATACTATATGGTTCTACGCAGACTGTAGTTCATTAGTCTACGTAAACAAATCGTAAATCAAAATTTATCGATATACTCGCATAAACAGCAGACAAAGTCACGCAAAAAAAATAATTCAACTTTAGAAACTGCAGAAATGCTAAATTATTTTATTCAAAAAACAGACAAATTCTTTCGTGAAACCATATGCATGCATGTGAATTCGTTATACCAGTATAAATTTTCTTGCGTACGTAAAAAATAACAGTCATAGAATATTAGAACCGATAAAATTCAAAGTTTATTTTTTCAAAAAGAGCTTAAACCAGTCATATGATGATAAAATAAAATGCAACTGTTCAAATAACACAATATGTGACCCTGGCAGATTGTCAATTTTTGAACGCAGTATGTAGGTAAATTGTTTGAGAATTTATATAGTAACTGCATCACTCAACAGTTATTTCATAGTACGTATGTGCGAAAAAGAAAAAATTCGAAAATTATTATTTGGTCGTTAATTCTTCATCCCTTAATTTTATTACAGTCAACTTCTTCAAATTATTTTAAAATTCAAAATGAAAGGCTAAAGTCAGATTACACAGATTAGCAAAAATGTCACTATTGGAAACTGACATAGGTTTGGGGGCGTGATTAATGAAAATGTTCGAAAATTAGTGACAGTTTACATAAAGCTTAAATGCAAACATTAAGAGTATGCAGAATTTCATGTATAGGATTGAGTTTAAATTTTGGTAAAACATCGATTTATATTAGCTGAATATTCCATGAAAGTTTGGCTTAAATCATATAACCAAACGTAAGACTGAGCTTAAATTTTTACGAAACATCGACTTATGTTGGTTTGATATTTTATGAAACGTTAGATGAAATCATACGTTTGGTTCTTCTGTTCAAGTATTTAATTTGCATATCAGTTTATTCACAGAATTTTAACGATAAGCAGGTATCTCGAAAACCAAACGTTCGATTTCAGCCAAAGTTTCACAGAATATTCAGTTAACATATGTCGATATTTCAACAAAATTTTAGCTCCATCCTACGTGAAATTCGGCTATAACTTAAACTAAATATATCTAATGTTTACTTTTAACTGCTTCATATTGCAAATTGTCATGAAATAGTACTTTTAATTTCTCCCAGTAGAAAGCGTATTCCCAGAAGTCAGTTTCAAACTGTGATTAGTCAATTTCCCTACATTTAAAACAAAGATTGTTTTTTCATTTCTATCCATAATGTGTTTCATATGCACTTGAATTGAAGCAGAAAAAGGAAACTGACATGGGATTCTTAATCCGAGTTGAAGTGGGACTTGTAGTAATTTCTTTTCAAAACTCTCGAATAAAATAAAAGACAAGGGGGAAAATTCATTCTGATTTTCATATTTCTTGTAATTTAAAGTAAAAGCTTTTTTGTACTTGTCAGTAAAAATGGCTGGAAATTTTTAAATAAGAGACGAAATTCTGGATATGTTATTGAGAAGATGACTATTTTGTTTATTTACTAGTTATAGACGGAACTAGAAAGGGTGGGCTGGGAAGGCTAAGTTCTCCAGCCAGTTTCTCTTTTAAAGTAGGATAAGGGTAAAAAGTGACGGGGATGGAAATATACTTTTGATTTTTAGGTAGATTTCATAGAATCTAGCAGAGGGTGGCATGTCACGACTTCGGGAAAATTTTACTATATTTTTTATGATCATGGTCTCCACACTCCAAAGGGTAATTCTTCACCGATTGAGAGAAATTTTGCGTGTGCATACATTGGGTCTATGTCTCGGTCAAGTTCCAAGATGAGCCGATTTGGCCCATCTTCGAACTTGACCGAGATGTAGATTCAAAGCAAGTGCATGCTGAATTTTATCCCGATATGTAAAAAATTACACCCTACCCCTGTTGTTTAGAAATTTTAAATTCAAATAGCCACAATTTGGAAACAAGTGAAGAGATCCAGCCAAAATTCCATGACTTAAGGACTTGACTCTCATATAAGGTATAAAGGGATCGCACCCCTTGACAAGAGTTGCCGCCAAAAGGTTGGCTTATTAATTGTTTCTATGACATTAAATCACATAGAAATGTTGGAACATTAGTACTTGCAATTACTTGCAAGTAATGTACAGAAACCAAACCGTGACTAATCAGACAATTACGATGATATCAAGATTTGGTAAACAAACCTGTAACGATATTTTTGTATCGTTCATAATATGAAATATTTTTGTATTACTAATTATCATCATCATCATTACTTTCTCTCTATTTTTCTATTATTTCCCATTCATTAACTCTCACGTCATTTCTTCAAGTCAAGACTTGTTTGATGACATCATTTCCTACATAAACAGTTACTGTGTTTGCTCATAAACAATGAACTCATCTTTTGTTTGTACTATTTCTGCAATCTTGCATATATACTAATTTCTACTAACTTATTTGTGAACACCCACTTTATGTCATATTCTTACGAGACCATTGGTCATACTTACTGTACATATATTTCTATTAACCAATAAGATCAAAACCCTTCTCCAATACTCTGTAAATTCGCCTGAACTTTCCTCTTTTTACTTACTATATAATCTCATGTTTTGTACTATTTCGTTCATTCTAATTCATTCTAATTTATTCTAATTTGTTCTGATTAACTCTTCTTAATGTTGTTACAATCTTACCTATTCTTTTAATTCTTGATGTTACTCTTCTATAAAGTTTATGTCTAATACACCTTTTTAACTAACTTGTGTATTTGATTGTTCTGTCACGATATATAACCGTCACAAAACCTGTCCATTGTTCTATATCTCTATAAGAAGCGACACACTTCCCTTATAAACAGATGTACCAACATATTCATTACATATATGTGTTTGTGTGTGTGTAAAGAGCCCCTCTATAAACCACCCAAACTGGCTCTAAAATTGCCAGTTTTTGTCCAGGTTTTGGCTCTCCCATATATTGTACATATGCAGTGGTGGAACATTCAAATAATCTGTTAATTACCTTCTTGTGTGAATATTCTATCCTGACAAGTTATTCCACACATGATTTGAAATTCTATTTATTCTAAGCAAAATCTATGTTTCTGAATGGTATGCTACTCTATTGGCAAATAAAAAAAAGGTTGTGAGTCCTAACAGGGATTTATGAAGGATTGATGTGTAAACATAATTGTGTGGTTGTGAGCATGCGCAATGCACACACACACACAACCACACACCTATATGCCAACAGTTACAACATTTGAACTTGTAATACAAACGAGTTACGATTGTAATTCTTATTATAGCCCCTACTGGAGTGTAGATGTGTTCAGATGTTCACACATCAAAAATGAAAGAGTATTTTTCAACTGTTTTACTATAGTTATATTGGGTTAGCAGAAGAAGAGTAATTACTTTGTAAAAATTTCTTATGTCTTATATGGAGGAGGTAAAAAATTTGTCTAGTTTCGCTCATTCTGTCTGTCTGTATGGTAGTGGGGATCTCTAATGCTGAACTGTTTCAGATACACCTTTTACTGTAGCTTAGGGTCTTATGGTTTCACTTAGAAATGTTGGTTCAATATTTTTTGGGCTAACCATAATTTCAAAATAACGTTAAAACATGTCTAAGGATGGCGAGCCAACGTACTTAAGTGAAACTTTTAAAGGAGTGGTGCCTAATCTTCTTTGAATTTCATCTTTCTTGTCCATCGTTCAACTTTTCGTCTTCTTTGTGCCCCCTACCACTCATTACCCCGATTCGATTCCGGTCACATGATATCACAATTTCTTTTAACAACAGTCATCATAATTGCATATGATATGTTGAACATGAAGGTGTTCGCTTGCGGCTTGCGTCCTTTCGAATTGATCTCACGGTTTCCCTCAAGAAAGTCTCAGTTTGAAAACCTTTGTACAAGAGCCTTACGACCTTTACATTTACTGGAATAGGTATTTCTTGGAATCTAGATTGTGGTGAGACGATGTATGTGTGGAAAAAAACTGCCATTAGTCTAAGCAACCATTGTAACAGGTGAGTACTCTGTCACTCGAATCATTCCTCAAAATTTTTACTTTGACTCCGAAAATGACCTGTCTACGGAGGAGTCATTTGTAATTAAATTTTTACGCATCTATTCGTCCAATATTTTACTAAAACTGAATTCTTTGTGTTAGGCCTACTAATTATAGACTGGGATGATGTGCCCCGGAGACAGATTATCTCCTTTTCCCTTACGCGGAGACTTCGGACCAGTTCTTTGAAAAGTTTCACTATCGAGTTTTTGCCACCTTCAATCGACATAAACCTGTAGGTACTTAAAATATCCACCATAAAAAAAAAAACAAAAAAAACAGACGTTCATATCGTAATCAACTGAGCGCGACATTTCACTATACCTACATAAACGATTAGAAAGTGCGTCGGTAGACGTGAATGCATACATTTACAAAATATGAAAGTTTGCACACGTGGCAATTACAAATAAAAAAAATTATTATTTCGACGATTTAAAAACAAAAAAAAAAAAAAATTAAGTAACAGAGCAATTACATGATATTATATACTCTTACCGAAGCGTAATTAGCAGAAGCATTGTTTCTTTTTCTTTTTTTATTCTTTCGTGTTGTTATGTTTACGTGTGCCTGCGTATGCGTATGTATTTACAGAACATGTTCGTATATGTGTTATTTAGTTTACCTTGTGTATTTGTAAAATATACACCATTCGAATGCTAATTAACCCTCACTTGTTGGGCCTTGTCGGGCTGTTTATATGTTAATTGAAATCTTCTCATTCCTGCATACTGTATACGTAGGTACATTAATAAAATACTTATAAACTACACAGCGGCGTAAAATAAAAATAATTTAAAGCCGATAATTTTTAAAAACGACAATTCTTTTTTTATTTATTTTTTTTTAATTTCCACTGTGTTCGAGTTTAGGTATACACTATTAACGTGGTGCACTGAAGCGTAAAAAAATTTCCGCTCAAAACGGTAGTACCTATTTAAAATGCACGTCGAGTCTTCTGAAAGTGGAAAACAGTTCGCCTATCCAAAGAATGTGGGTTGATCACGACGAAAATTGACTTAATTTTCAATCTCGAATCATTTCCATGTTTTCGAAATAAAAAATTTAAAAAATCTATTTTTTTTTATTTGATCAATTTACAAGAATGCTATGGTAGCCTATTCGTTTTTTCTTTTCGCAAGGTTTCCATTGTATAGATATACATAAACATTCGACGTATATTATTAAACAATAAATGGATGAATCAACACTTCGAATGGAAGACAGTGTCGAATTTTATCGACTATAGTTTCTTATGATGCTAATTTTCACTTGAAACTTTCAATAAAATAGAAACGTTAAAAGTCCAATCCTTATTTTGTTCGTTGTAATACATTAGGCACTGCGGGCCTCTTCCAGTTTATTTACTTTAAACTGGCTCCCTCCAACGACCTAGTGACTCTACAGTCTTTCAAGTGATAAACAGATTATTATAATTTGCCAGGTCATTGTCATTTACTTTTTTAACTTTAAAAAAAAAAAAAAAATTCATTGGGACGAAATAAAATGAACGAAGATCGGTTTAGGTAGATTAGGTAAAGTGCATGGATTATCTTTTTTTTTATAAATAAAAAAAAGGTATATATTTGGATACAATTCTTTTTTTTCTAAAAAAAAAAAAAAATAAAAACAAAAAAAAAAAACAGCAACTCATCACTCTTAAGCAAAGTACCTGTAAATAATTTATAAGCTTCAGTAAAACAAATACTCAATTTTGGATCACGCTGACTCGGAGTACTGTTCCGTTCGTTCCGCTGGAGGTACTCAATTGCAACAAAATCAGCGTTATCCAAAATGGCGTATTTTCCCGCTAAAGTCTGGAGATTCTTTAATCCTAACGACCCATCATACGTTAAGGCATACGTAAAATAAATCCCTTTAATGTTACAACCGAGTATAAATTATTTCCCAACAAGTGGCCATTAACGAAAAAAACCAATTCACATCATTAGCCTACCGGTAGAACATAAACAGGGTATTCACTTCGTATCTGCCCCGAAAACACACGTGAATTTCGTTTTTGAAATTTAAAATGTTCCAATCATCTTTTCAAATCAAAGTAAGTAGCATTCATGATACAAAATTTGACTTTGACGAGATATCGAATGGTGAAAATTTCAGGTTCATAAAAGAAATAGGTATTAATGGAGAGCGAGAGAGAGAAAGGTAGAACTTCAATTGGAAATACTCGTATAACTACTTTTGATGTAAATGATACAGTCAAAAGGTGATAACTGATAAGGTACACAGTTCTTTACAAAAATTCAAACAAAATTTTAATTCAGCACAATATTGCTGGCCAACCTTTGCCGCCAATGCATGAGTTTTATTATAAAAAAATGTTTTCTGTTGATGATAAAGTGCAAATGGTTAAAAATTGCATTAGATAGGAACGCTGGAATCAGTTCCTAATTTGATTACAAATAAAATGTTAATTTCTGAAAATACCACTTTTATTTATGCTCTGATGAGAAAGTGTAATTGTTTTGCTTTTAAACTGTTTCTCATGCTCCGTAGCATTTTTTCTAACAGTTTAGGCGCTCTTCAAAAAGTGTTACCTATATATGCATCAATAATTTTGATAGTAGATAGGTATTTTCCTCAAAAATACCTATTGATGAGACGACTTTGAAACTATCAACGTTCGATTTCTCGTCAAATTTCTATTTTGTAAAATTACTTCCTACGATTTGAAAAAATAATGTGAACTTATTAAGTTGTACAAAAACAAGTTTAGCTTAAAAACGAATTTTTAAAGATGCTTTTATTTTTTATTTTTGGCTTTAGCTTCGTGGGAAATAAATATTATTTCGTTGCGGAAGGTTGGCTGCAGTATTGGTATATTTTAAAGTCGCAGTAGGGAGTAGAATATAAAAGCTTATAATGAAATTCACTTGTATTTTCCTATGGAGCAGATATGAAGTGAACAGCTTCAACAAGTATAGGTCTATAAACTATAAATCAATTCGAAAGATCAAATTTGGTGCATGGGAATATTCGATTCGTTTATCTGATAGAGAATTTTTTCATGTTTTCGAAATGCGTCTGCATTATGCTGCACTTTTAGCTAGTCGATCGCCAATAGTCTATAGATACTTACCAAGATAGTATTTTTGTTGATACTGTCATAGGTATAGGCATATATTGTTGAAATTTATCTAACAAAATTTGTATTTTCTCTCCCATAGATTATGTTTACTTAATTTGATTAAAATGTCATCTAAACTTGTATATTTACTGTTTTACGCCAGTCGATTGCTAACGGTTTAAACTCAATTTTTCTTGTTTTGAAAGCTGACAAGCAGTGTGACAAATAGCTTTATGGTTTGTTTGTTTGAACAGTTGTTGTTGCAGTTTGCTTCGTTACATTTGACATTGTTTTGATGAGAAAATAATTTCCATCGCAGTTTCAACATAACTATGCGATCATACCATATACAAAATTGATTAGTTTGAACCTACTAATGAAAATACTTAACCTATACCGACTCGTATTTTATTTCATGGTAGTGTGGTAGCCCACCATGTTTTTTAGATGCACCATGAAATAGTACTCATATCTATAGTATACGTATACATAGCCTATAATAAGTAGGTCTGTAAATATGAATGAAAAAAATCAAAAGAAATACACTTTGCAGATGTTTTGTGACTTAACCTGTAATTGTGCTATTTCTATTCAAAATTTCTCAATTTGTGTGTCATTTCGAGAAAGAAATGTTGAAGAAGTCTCATCAAAATAAACTTATCAAAACAATCGCTTAAATAATCGAAAAAATATCGTTTGAAGAACATCGAAATAGTTGATACGCTGCTCTATCATTATGATTCATTGGGCAGGTATTGGAACCTTGGAAGAAGAAAATATCTATAAAAGTTGGTTTAAAAAATAAAAAAAAGAACCTTGTACCTAATTGTGGAAGAAAAATTTGGTGTAAATTACCAGCAGTGATTCTTTGACTTTACTGTCAAAGTATAATGAATATAGAAACAGTCATAACCTAACCGGTTAAGAAAATTGGCTACCTATAATTTTTTATTCAGTTTCAATATTGAGATTTTCTCTTTTTTTATTTGTATATAAGTTAGGTACCTTTTATAAGTAAATACCTATATTAATCCAAGGAAAAGTTTTTTTTCGTTAATAAAAAAAAATATATAGATAATAATACCTACCTATTTGGATAATAACGCATAATATAAGTACTCATACTATGAAAAATAACCCAAATTAAATGTTTAATATCGTTTTTATTTTAGCTATAATCCGGCTATACAATAGAATTAGCCTGCTTTACCAACACGAGGTTACGTTATTCATAATTTGTAGGTATAGCACAGTAATCCATTCTTGGAGAGTTAAATTTTGAATGCAGAGTCACATTTACGATGAATAAAATTTATTTTTATAAGAAGCTGAGAAGTTGGGAAGTTCTAAACAATTTTATTAGGTCTAGTAATGTTCTCCGTATTGCATAAGCCAAAATAAGCTTCATCTCACTCTATCCTGGACTAGAGCCCCATAGATACAAGTACGGTAATACGCCATTTTGTATTCACAGTTCAATTTACATGACCCTTTCATAATTTCAGCTTTATCTCAAGAATTAATAATCCGATTTCAGCAAAATTTTCACAGAATCTTTAAAAAATATATGTTAGTGTTTCTCCAAAATTTCAGCTTTTTACAAATAATGGTTCTCTTAGAATCGCATTCGATAACATTGATTGTATAGTTTTGTCTCATGAAATTGTGTATCATAAGAGGCTTGCTTCTTTGGCCCTTCAATCTGTTGGGCGAACGTAGATTTCAAGTGAAACAATTAAAAAAGTCTATAAAATCAATAAAAAAATCTAAAACCATAAAATCTCTCTAAATTTAACATAAATATCAATGAATTCACTTATGAGCTGTTGGATACAAAATGGCGTATTGCCGGACTCGTATCTGTAGGGCTTTATTCTGGACCGCCGAAAACTTCCGTGGCTTCCTAATGACCCAACCAAAACAAAATTTGGCTACGCCACTGTTCGTATACCTATATCGTTATTATAACTCATATACGATAATTCAGTTCAAAAAATAGTAGAAAGTGTTAAATGAGCGCTAAGTATATGGGCCTACATTCCTTTTATAGGTATGTGTACCTGGTTCAGAAAGATTTTCTCGGATGAGTAAGTGTAGTCGATAACTATCGTACACTAATAAATTTAGGTTAAGAACGATTTTTTTTTTAAACACGCTTCTATATATTCGAAAGAAAAAATAATTCAAAAAATTTCCATCCTTAATGGGATTCAAATTAGAAGAAATTCACTCTGGAGTCTTAAGGACGGTTTGTACTTGGTTTGTACTGGTTGATTTATTCTGTATGATCTACTTAATATGTAAAAAGTTTACTAAGGGGAATCATTGTGTTTGGTTTACACTGTTTCTCTTGATCTATTCTCTAAAAGTTGAAATTTTCCAACTTTATACAGTACAGATTAGAGATTGCAAAATTGAGAAGTGAGTTTAAACCCTCCTTTAGAAAACTACGTCACATTTTGTTGCGCTAGTATTCTAGTAAATAATAAAAGCGTATAAAAAGTAAAAAACCATATTTTAAATTCAGTTCCCAATTCGAAATTCAATAATAAAATTCTATATCAGAAGCCCATGTTAAATTATTTTCTAATTATTGAGACTCAAGATCAAGATTCAGTATGTGACATTTTGTATTCATTGTGTTTAGCATTAATTGTAAAATTTGATAATTTACAGATTGCAAATCTAAAAATCATGTTCGTTCCAGGAGAGTTTTTTATCAGTAGCTGTTATCACTTACTACTAATGGATAGATCACAGATGTAGGTATACAATACACTATCCTAATATATAGGCTAACCTAGACAGCTAACTTTCCTGTTTTCAGCAACTTACGCTTCCCCTTACTGCACCAAAGTAAATAAATTGTAATCAGTAGGTAAAAGTTAGAACTGGTAAAGACTTGCATAAGTTTTAAATATAAAATACCTTATTAAAAATTACAAAAAAATTAATTTTTTTGTAATAATAATTTCTGGCATCCTAGTTTCAATCTCGAAGGTTGATAAAACATCCACCTTCAATATGACATCAGAACAAGCATTAATAAACATACAGAATTTATTTGAAAATAGCCTTTTCTGCACAAGAAATGCATTATACACGATTTTTTTGCCAATTGGCCAGGGGATCGATGCAACATCTCAACATTCTATGGGGGTGGAAGTTCAATGTAGTGAAAGTAGCAAGTTAGTTATCTAGATTATATACTTATAGTGTATACATCTGTGGGATAGATTAAGAATATTGAGATGCTCATGTATCTGTTCAACGAATTTTCTCAAACTTGAGACCTATCTAGATCGTTTTCTCTCACCTAAAAGCTACTATCGTGTAAATTTAAGTCACCTTGTTGGTATAGTTATTCAGAATGTGTTTACCCACATACATACAAACATACATACATACGTAAATACGTACATGCTTACAATTATTGCTCGTATAATAGTGTAGGATAAGACAGAGTAGGTACGAAGTTCTATCAAAAATTTTTTAAATTAAGTTTTTTATTTTTTCCAATATTTTACAGGGAATAAATACAACAAAATAGTAAGTTTGTAAGTCACCGATTTTGTAGCCCATAGACCTGAGTTGTGAGTTTATGCTTATACAGCGCGTAGCTAGCCTACGTACAGATCGTATACACTGGGCTATTAATTATACGCATTTGCGCAAAAACAATAAAAATAAGAAAATAGCTAGTAAGTAAATAATGGAAGTATCTCAAATTTCTACGGCATTGAGTACGGATTGAGTATAGGGTTTTTCTATAAAAAAAATATGGCGGAAATTTTTTCGACGATTTATTATACTTATTGGCCGAAATTTTTCTCACTCTTTAAAAATTCTTCTATTCTATAGTCGACGACCACTCCCTCGATTTCGTCAGATTCATTGTACAGCGAGTGATTGTCAAAAATTGATTTCGTATACGTTGTGTATTCTCCAAAATCCAGCCATGATTGGGGAAAAAAAAAAAAAAAGAATAAAAAGAGGTCGGGTAGTAATAAAATTACCATTGGGTGATTAACCTATTGTGTAGCTGCACAGTGCCCATAAATATACAATGGTGAAAGGAGAATGAGGTCATCCAGAAAGGAAAACGAGTTCACGATAAGTGGGAGCAAAAAAGAAGAATAATAAAAAAGAAAAAAAAAGAAATGAGAGGGAAAAAAAGAACGATTGGTACACCGGTATATTATGGATACGTAACTTCAATGCTGGTAATCGTGGACGCTAGATAGCGCCACTAACTGGAGAATTATGGGTGGAGCGATATCACCCTTTTTCTTTTTTCTTTTTTTTTCTTCTTTTTTCTCCTTTCTTCTCTCTCCTCGTCCATCAAAATTACTTGCACTCGTTTTGATGGGCAATGTGTTGTGTCTTGTGTTCTCGGCCTAACTATTTTCGTTCGCTTGTAACCGACGACATTTATAAAGACTGAATATTCAAATTATAAAATGAAGATTGCCTCTCATTTTATTTTCTTCTCTCACTCCACCTTTCTTCCTGTCTGGTTTGTCTGTGTCTTCACTCGTCCTGAACATGCGCACAATAAGCATATATGGGTATACATTTGTGTATTTTGCGCCATGTTTTTATCGTTTTTTGACTCAAGTTTATGACTCACATCTACATATTATACAGCTATTTTTCTTCGTCTTACTCATTTCTATATACATCGATATACAAAAGAGTAGCAAAAATTTTCGAAGCTTCAGGCGACTAAAAAGAAGCCTTTACTACTTGTTTCTTTGACACTCTTCTACCAGCTCCCCGATTTTTTTCGTAATGATTTTTCAATTCCTCGGACGGTATAATTTCACTCGTCTTTGTCTCTTCCCTGTAAAATAAGAATAAAATTATATCTATTGTAGTGAGCTCCAGAAATGATGAAATTGACCGCGACAAGTTCAATAGGGTGCTCGCATGAATTTGAAGCTCCCTGCATTTTTCATCAGTTTGAAGATCTCAAGGCTCATCTTTGGGGTCTCTTTGAGATCATGACTTATTATACATTGAATAAATACGAGTGGTAATTATTCACTGCAGACTATGTATACAGTCACAGAAAAATCTCGTAAATTAAAAAAAAAAAAACATGCAGTAGATAGGTAACTCATCGACAGGTTATACTCCTTAAAAAATTTATGATATAATTAAAGTTTAAAAATTCTAATTGTTTGAATCTCGTTTTATTTCCAAGAATTTTCCAGCAATTTTATAATTATATCTTGATTATGTCAAAATTTACTATACCTATAGACAATTCTAATAATTTTTTATCCATGCCAAAACCAGTTTCACTTGTCAAGCCATAAAGTGAAAATCGCAACGTCGCAAACTGATATCCGAAGGACTTACATATTTTTGAAAATATTAGAATATTTTCAGTTAATTTTCGAATAATGTACCTAATTCGTCATAAATTTCTGAACGTTTTTGTCTTTTTTTTTTCAAGACATGCTTGAATATGTGCTGAAAACGTGAAGCTGGCAATTATATTGAGGAACCACTTTTCATTCTACTTCGCACCGCTTTATAAGTAAAACTGGCTTTCCCCGTGCATATATCAATGCACGTAATTCACTGTTCATTACAAAAATGTATTATATGGGGAAGTACGCCTTTGACCTGTTGTTTATCATATGCGTGAATTGTATTTTAAAATTTCATTTTTTTCCCACCCCATCTCTAATTTTTCAATGAGATGTTAGAGAAACTTGAAATTTAAAGTAAGAAGCAGATATGTACCTATAGGCCTATAACCTTCTATAGTTGGTTTTTAAAATCTTCTTATTTAGAAATGTGATTAATTACAGAAGCGAAAGCTGTGAATGAATAAATTTGAAATGGAAAAATCTCAGTCTAGTTCTTTTCATGGACCTATTTGTCTAAAAAAAACAAAAAAAAAAAATACAAGAAAGATAAGAGATAAAAATATGATTTCACTTTATCCGCGCAGAGATATTAAATATACCTATACTTAATAGAGGATGCACGCACCCAAATCTTAACCCTAGCTGTTGCGAGAATCAATACCACTTTTTAAGCTATTTTCCCCACTCGTACGTACCAAATTCAAATTTGCTTCACCTGCATTCCGGCCCGTTAACGATAATCAGAAATTGTTTTCTGCAAATCCTATTCTATATATAATACAAGCAATAATTGTACCTACGTAACATGTAAGTATGTAGGTATGTAAATGCGTTTGGAAAAACTAGATCGACGATGATGTTGAAATTTAATGTTAGGTATTAAAAATTTCTGGGGTATGAAAAAACGTTCTTGATACGTCTTAAGGTTGAGAAAATTCGTTAAAGAGAAATATGAGTATTTCTTAATCTATCCATCTGCAGTAAGTGATAACACTAAGCCCTGAAAAATTTGCCTGGAACAAATGTGATTTTTATATCTGCGATCTGCATATTAGAGTAGTATAGAAATTCAAGTCCAGTCACTGGAAAAAAAATAATGAACTTAATTTTATTTTTTAGTTTACGGTACTTACGTACCTATACCTAGTTATCACCTAATGCGGGTAGAAATTATTTAATTACCATAAATATAACAAGTTTATCAAAAAAATAATATTCCGATTATCGTAAACTTGTAGTTTAGTTTGAAATTAGGATTATTAGTGTAGCCTATATGTATATTAGGAGGTGTAACGTCGTAGTTTTCTAACTATCATCATAAAACAATAAAATTAGCAGAGCCTAAACTGCCAATCAGAACATTTTAATTATTGGCCTAAGTACATACGAGGGGAATGCTTATGAATAGCATTCTAAATATTCATCTGATAAAAACCAACAAAGATAAAGATAGAACCTTGGAATAATCATCACTGTATAAAGTAGGCAGCTCTATAATCTATTATAAAATATAAAGAGGCTATTCATAAAATTTTAACTTAACTGGAAATTTACAGTGAAAAATTAATGATTTTTCAAAACATTTTCGTGATTGAGTTTATAATTTAATTACTTGCAGTTCTTAGACTAGGGTTTGATTCTTTTATTGACTAACAACTGTAGACCAGTTGACAGTTCAATTAATTATAGACGTACGAGTATAAATATCATACACTTGTATAAGAATTGGATTTTATAATTCAACGAAAGTCTATATTCTATAAGAGTATTGGCCACATTAAAAGAATATGGGCTAACTATGTATGCAATATTTTTAGCTTTGATTAAAACTTTCTTGCCGCTATTTATCAACCATGCATATCAAATTTACCAACACTGCTTAGTCTAGTTATAAAGTAAATAAACAGGCTTAAAAATGTATGCACTTTTTAGAGAAGCTTCAGTTCCCTTCATACCATACGGACTATGAGAAAAACGATAATCATCAAATAATTTGACCTATCCGATTTTCTTCGTTTGTAAACCTCTATAAGCTGAAAGCATTAAACTGAAAATAATTTTGATGATATTTGAATAAATTTAAGTTACTTATTAAAATTTCGTGTAGGTACATCGTAAAAATATTAAAACATCCATATATACAAGCGCAACTATGGGGCTTTGAAGGCTAAAATTCTACCTAGAGGAAAAATTTACTTTACGTTAACTGTAGGTATATATGTCTATAAGCTACCTATACGTCATAAGTATGCGAAATAAGCTTCTGTTGGACGCTGACTTTTATTTTCGGAAGAGAACTGAAATTCCTTTCCAGAAAATATTATAGATGCCTGTAATATGTTCAAAAGATTTGACCTCCTTCCCATTTTTTTTTTTTTTTTAAATTAAGTTTATATTACACAAGACCTGAAGGGCTGCTCTGCGGTGCTTTGGCTTGTGCAGGCCTTGGATTTTTTCTGGCAACACTGTAAAATTCGTTGTTTCGGAGGACATAATTAATTTTTTTTCCGTGTCTGTGTGTGGCTGTGTGGGTAGTGGCGCATGCGAATCGAATATGAGGGAATAATTGGCGAAATAATATCCGGAAATAATTATGTGATATAATTAACGGCTTGCGCATTTATTATAGTGATGCTAATCAAAAATTAAATATATGTTTAGATCAGAAAAAAATAAACCAAAAGACCCATCAGCATTAGCCTATACATGTTATTAGGTTTAGTTGTATAGATTAGTCTGCTGACCTCTGGAAATAAGAGACTATACGCTAACGCTTTTTGAAAGGCTTAGGTATCTACATACAATTTTTTTGTTATGCACCGAAGCAAGATTTTTTACAAGTAGTATCCATTTGTATAGGTACTTATATATAAACCGAGAAATAAATCTAGCTGTAATCTGCATAGTCTTGTAAGGTGGAAGAAATAAGATTTGTGTTTCATGAGCAGTATTTAGCAAGTTTAAACATTCCAGAATTGTAGGTGAAAGAGGTATTTGTATACAAGATTGGGCAAAATTCTAAAAAAAAATAACTCAATTCACGAATCATTCGTTTGGAAATGATTAGAATTACAAATCACGAATCTCTCACAATAAGGTGATTCGTATGACGAGTTAGTCGCCTGAGCTTGCAGTCTCTAAAACATCAGTCGAGAGGTTGAAAGTGATTCGCACGAATAACTTTCTATACGAATCACGAATCCTCAAACAAATTTTTTAAATAATTCTGTTTTATATGGGAAAAAGTTTTAAACTTTGAGCACTATTTAATAAAAATCTGTTCTATTTAGGTAAGTGGGGCTTGTTCTCACGTCAATTTTGAAATATTACCAGATTTTTTTTTTTTTGAAGGAAGGATGGTTGAGACTTAAGAGGACAGGTATTTTACAATGTCTATACGTTCAATAAAATTCTTGCCTGTACAGTAGGTATAGGTCGCCTCTTCATAATTTGGAACCACTGACTAAACTATGTATTCAGTTATAAAATTTTTCATTTGCTTCAATAGTTGCTAGGTGTATTCTAATTTTCTCCATGAATGATTCAGTGTATTATACCTACGCTGCTGATATAACTTCTTGCACCGAAGAATTACAGGTGCCACTGCACTTTTATTTCCATCACAAATTCCGGTATTTTCACTTAAAATTCCGTTCCTCTATCTCCGTGAATATTGGTCGTATATATAAACTTTAAACTTTCAGTATTTAATTTCTCGCCAAATATTGGTTCTGAAAAGCTGTGTACCATACTTTGAAACAGAATGGTAACATTTTAAGAAACAAAAACAACATTTGCGGGTATTTTTCTATGGAGCAACACCCTGTATAGACGATTCATTATACTCAGTATTTTTCACATCAGAACGATCGAAAAATTTATGCCGAAAAACAATTATTTTCATTCTCCAAAATCATTTTATATATCTTACGTAGCACCCGTTGAAAAGTAGGTATACTTATGTCAAGGCTAAGTTGTGACGCGAGTAAAAATCTTAGGCCTAATTTTAAATCTGAATTTTTTGATGGATATAAATTTTAATGTATAAATAACCATAAACATCATATACCTAGCCGTAGCTTAAAATGTGTGACTAAAAAGCTCATGATTACATAGCCTATATACGTAAAGAGAAATTGAACGAATCAATTTGTATGTGAAAAATGCGATTGTGTTAGTTGAAGGCCTGGTTTCGGTTACATAATCAAAAATTCAACATTGGATTTCGCTTCGATATGCTGTGTAAGGGGCATTCCCGGCCGGAAAATAACGGTGGCGTTTATTGATCGAAAGCTTTTCACGACGAAAAACAAAATAACGACCTCAAACGGGAAAATACGGAACTTCATTCAAGACAGCGACCGATCGATAACCATCTTTGCCGCATTTCCCTCGTAACGTAATACCTTCCATTTATTGTCTCAACTAACTTATACCTAAACTTAGCCTGTTTGTAATAGGCTACAATTCGATAATTTATATTAGCCTGATACACTGTAGGTACCTGCCTATTGGTATAGGTCTGTATAATTCGTATACCAAAATATTAACCATAAAATTACATAAAAGAAAAACTAAATTCTTTCGGTGGAATGCATGTTCTTGGAATCTGTTGATACTATGTTGATACTAATATGTAACTCAAGTGAAGAATGATATAAGTTAAACAAATTTAAATTATTTAGCCTAAATGTATAGGGTAGGCCTAAATTAAAGGAAACTTTAGTTTAGATCTCTCTTGTCCAATAGGACCTCAATATACATGTTATCTTGATTATATATTATGAATGTTGAATAATGGTGAAAAAGTACCTTCCACTGTCTTCTTCCAACCAAAACCGCTGTAGTTACCTTTTATTTTTTGTCATAAATATACGTAGATATGTATGTACAATATAATTATTCAATAATTGAACTGTTTTTAATGTGACTCTTCCAGAAGTCTAACACTGAAATTCACCCTTAACTTTTTTTTTCATTTGAACTCTCTACATCGTTCAATTGGGACACTGTTTATTGAGGAAAAAAATGTATATTACGTCCCTAAAATGTTTCCACCTGTATATTATTATCATAAAATTGCGTTGGCACCAATTTTTTAACATGTTTTAAAAGTGAGGGCAAATATTGCCCCCTCAATATATTATGGAAGCCGGAGACCTGAAATAAATGTTGCCTACCAGCAGAGTGCGCAGATGTATAGGCTACCAGTTGAACAGAACTGGTAAAAAGTTAGACATGGTGACTCAGACTATTACTATACAATCAAATACAAAGACAGCGTATGATAAAATATGATGTGCTCAGCATACTGTTCTGTGTTTATGAGTTTGTGAATGTTATTTTTTTTTTACTTCAAATGTATTCGCTGAAAGAGAAATATTTACTAATATAACCTGAACTGAAAATTATTGACTCAAGACAACATGAAATTATGAAATACGGGAAGAATAATTACGAAGACTAACATATACTATCAATAATGAACTGAAATAGGATTATCATCACTTTTAATAACAGTTTCAAGGGCAGTTTTTTCTTGTTTCTGGACTTTTTTGTCCCAATAAACTGATGAATTGTCCCCAATAAGCGATCTGTCCCAATTAAGCGGTTGTCGCCTTTGTGCCGTGCGTCCCTAATAAGTGGTTTCCACATTATTTTATTCGCTTTAATCGTTGTGTTCTCTTGTATGTTGGCACAGGGTGTTCACTTTATGACTGAGGATTTCCCTAAAGGAAAATTCCAAAATACATGCAAATTTTGTTTTTGTGATCCAAAAGTTCCCGCATTATTAACATAAATCACCGTTGAGAATCAAAATTCGAAAATAAATTGAATAATACAAGTTTCGAGATTGTATTATTGTAGACTATTAAGAAAAATATTAATATGATTTCTGATAGACATACTCACTGTTTGAAGTGAGTTCAGAAGTATTTCATACTATAAAAAGTAACAGATTTTTTTGCTGTTACACGAAAAAATTTTGGATATGTTTCCCTGGAATTTGACTGGAACCTAGAGAAATGCAGGGCTAAAGCTAAAGAAGAGCAAAACTGCAAAAGTTATGTTTGACTCACCTGTCTGAGGAAAAATAAGCCGATAAAAGATAGAACAGAGGGAAAATGTCAGGTATTCTATGGAAAAACAGTTCGTTCGCCGTTACACTCTGAGACATATTCAAAATAATTTCACTATAAGAACATCTGACCTTTTCAGAGGCTTTCCATTTCAAATTAAAATTCTACCTCTATTTCTCACGAATAGTGCTTGTATGAACTTGAAACTTTCATTATTTGAATTATATAGTGAAATTTTGATTCAGAAAAGCTATTAACATTGATTTTAAAAAATAATAGGAACTTTCCAAGTCGAAAAAAAAAAATTTGCGTGCATTTTCCTCCGAGGAAAGTTATAAATAAGTGAACAATTGAACACCCTGTTCTTCAATTGCATTATTCAAAATGCTAATATTCTATTAGACTGCACTAAGTATGAAATACGTTCTAAATAAGAAGATTTTCTTTGAAAACTTGTTTAAAAAGCCCAAAATTCATAAAAATAGAACCCCACAGTTCGTTCCAAATTAGAAGTCAATTTTTTACCCGCAATACATCTAATTTGCAGGCATCATGGGTAATAGAGGATAACAGTAAAAGGATACACAGTGGACGCGGAAACAAAGCACCTACGCCTGCTCTTATGCAATTTTCATTTTGCCTGTACCTATTCGGCACCAAATATGCTGAGCTCTAAAGAAAATAGGCAATATGACATTCAAACCTTTAATGCCTAACGAACGTGACGTATAAATGTTGAATGGCCAATGATTAGTGCGCTTTAAAATTCAGAGCTCCACTTATTTTGCGCCGAGTATAGCAATATTCGATTTAACTTCAGTAGTTAACGTGTTCATTCCAAAGCCGTCTTTTCGCGCTTTCGAAGAAATACTACCCTCTTATTTACAATAGACTAAGTATAGATGATTATAACTTATATCCTTATATCTACCAAAAATCAGAGCCGGAGAGAGAAAAAATGGGTCCAAGGGCCAAAACAATTATTTTAGATCAAAAGTATCGATATGGCTAACTCGTATACTGAAATAAGGATCCAAAAAAAGATAAGACTCAATTCTTTATTGTGAACAAAATTCTCCTATGTCTGCTACGTCAAACAAAAAATAATTCGATGATTTGATAATTTGATCACTTCACATCTTATTTAGATAAAATATTGAACAGTTTTTTATTTGGCCCAACGACATAAATTCGATGGATGGGCTTGAATATTTTCCCTGTAATGTCAATAAAGGTATAAGTACAACTATTTTTATTCAAAAATTTGAATTGATCATCGTAATGTAGGTACCTAGCTTTAGAAATAATGACGATTTATTTTGGAATTTAAAATTACCGACATTACCTATTGACTTGGGTCACTTAGAACTTTGAAAATTCAAAAATGTTTTTCCTCTTTTTTCTCTGTGTAAACCTCTCTGTCTGTTTCTATATATTTCTCGGATTTTTTTCCCCATTTTAAAGGATTATTTCATAGCCCGTAGTAATAAAGAATAAAGGGAAAAAAACTAATTCGACATTTTCGTCTGATACAAGTTTTGTAGGAGATATTATCGCTTGGTTGGGATTTTAGAAACCGGTTATTTTTTTAATTATAAAATACCACTTTTCTGAGTGTATGTGGTTGTATTTACAGGATTAAGAAAGGAGAGAAAGAGAGAAAGAAAAAACAGCAAGATAGAAAAATATATTCTACTCCATTGTAGCTATCAACTCCACCCTAAACGACCATAAATCTTCCAAAACAAACTGATATTCTCATGACATTAATTATGTTTTAACGAATCAGTCCAATTTTATTTTTATTTTTTGGTGTTCTTGAGTAGGTGTCAAAATACTGAAGTTTTATTATGTTTGTATATTTATATATACGGGTACAGATGATGCGGTATAAAGGAGCTTTCTACCAAAAGAAATAGGTAAGTAACTACGTATCACCATCATAGACACAATTACCAGGCTGTTTATTACGACAATCAAATGGGCCATTTTTAATCCTCGATTCAAAGAAATTTGCGTATATGTTTTGTGTAAACAATACCTATGGCTTATTGACTATATAGGCGACTATATGTGGTAATACATATATTTATGGGCTTTAATTTGAAATTATAAATAAAAAAATGTGGTTCATGACTTTAGAGTGAAGGCCTGTACCTGCATAAAAGCTTATAAAAATCTGAATATGATGAGCTAATAATATTCATGAGATATAACTGGTATAAATAAGGCTCTAGTTACTAGTAACAGTAATTTAAATTATTTAGGTACTTGTAAATATTTGGATAAGTATAAAACTCTTTTTCTTCTCTCGAATAAGGGAACCGATCTTCAGGGAGGGTATCCAAAACTTATACATGTACTTATAATGTATAGTGAGACACTTTATAGATTAGCCTATAGGTATGGGTTTACAATACAAGGACTATACTCTCCTATAATATAATTAAAGAGAAGCTCCCTTAACGCACTAAACTTCGAATTTCAATCAGAACTATGCCTATATGAGGACTATCTTTTCTGAACATCTCAGTCTGATCCCGCTGGTTGTTTTCTCAAATTCATTGAAAAACCACTTTTCTAGCAATATTCGGAAACTACTCAACCAATAAGCACTTCCACCAGACCAAATCCTATCTATCTACCTATCTATTTTTCTTTCATTCTATAACAATTTTTACCCGTGCAAAGCTGGGCAGAATGACTAGTATAAGGATACCTTTTATGAATTTCAGCTCCATCCTTTCTGTAGGTAATTTCTCAAACCTTTTGAGATAAAATTTGATTTATACGTTAATATAGTTATATGTATATATGTATATTAAAAAGATTTGGTCAAAATGGAAAAATGTTTTACTTTATCATGAAACCGATAATTTTCATCATCTCGACCCATGAGGTAAATTTTAATATCTAGCCCATTTTAGAGAAACTAAATAAGCACTTATCAGTAAAAAAGAATGCATTTTTTCAGCAACAGCTAGGAAAAAGAAACTTAATATCTTCAAAAAGAGAAAGCTTTTTTTCTAGACATCTTTTTAGTCTAAGATCTTTGCATGGATAAGGCCTACAATTTAAGATTGAGTTTGTTGAATTTGGATCAGCTTCGTAGGATATCCTATCCTATACTATAATACGAGCAATAATTGTATGTATGTATGTATGTATGTATGTATGTATGTAAATGCTTTCAGAAGAATTAGACCAACAAAGTAAATGAAATTCACAGGATAGCTGTTTTTGAGTGTGAAAATACGATTGAGATGGGTCTCAAGTTTGAAAAAATTCGATGAATAGAGATACGAGCATTTATATTTATCCATCAGCGCACTAAGCGATAACAACAAACTACAACGAATGATGAAAAATTCAGCTGGCTAAAAATAACAGAAAGGTAAGGTTTTATTAGCTAATTTTGATAAGCCTAGGCAACGTATGATCATTATGATTTACAACTACTGAAGTACCTAATGAGTTTATGGTTGTAGTTTTTAATTTTATTCTCCAGAATTGAGTTATGTCATAAAAATATATTTATGAAATTCTCCAGCTTGAATTAAATTAACAAAATTTTTTCTAATTTCTACATACGAGCAAAGCTCGGTGAACCAGGGACTACTATAATATGAGCAGTAATTGTATGTGGGTATGTTTGTATGTAAATGCTATGAAGAACCAGACCGATGAAGTTCCTGAAAATTACAGTAGAGAGGTATTTGGGTATGAAAAAATGATCTAGATAGGTCTCAAGTTTGAGAAAATTTGTTGAACAGATATATGAACATCTCAGTCTATCCATCAACAGCAAGTGATAACAACGAACATTGAAAAACTGATTAATCCTAAAACTAACCAATGAGAAAGGTTTTATTAGCGAATTTTGTTAATCCTAAACTGCGTATGATTATTATGATTTACAACTGATGACGTAATACGAGTTAAATAATGAAATCTTAATTCTCGAGATGTACGATATACGATAATTCAGAAGGATGTACCTAATATTGCAGAAATTCTTCAGCTTGATTAAAATTAACAAAATTTTCTTCTCTTCCACATCCGAGCAAAGTTCGGTGAACCAGGTACTACAATTTTATATATTCTGTAGGTGGCAACGAATTCATGGCAAAAAATTAAAATAATACACAAATTTTTTTTAAAAATTGGGACCTATCTGTGATTATGCACCACTTCCACCACTTCCTCACAACCAAACCTTCAAAAAATATAAATCAATAAACAAAATTGAGATTTTAGAATTTAAAAGTGGCTTCCGAGCAACGCTCGGTCAACCAGCTAGTTAATAATTATAATACCAAGATATCCTTCTTCCAAACTTTTTACACACTTTTTTTTTTAAACTTTTTTTTCCAGACTTTTGTTTTAAATTTTCTTACAGCCTAAAACTTCCGGATGGGTGGATCAGGCTTTCAATTTGAGACCAATATTTGGTCCAATAATGAATGTACATTTTTTCACATTTTGTTAGAAAATTGAATGGGTGCAAAAGGATTGGGGGTGGAAAAATGTGGATTGCCCACAACCGGAAAAAAGGTCAATGAGGCCCATGCTTGGAGTACGATAGTCCAATTGTTGTTTTGGTTTACATAATGTATATAGAGTAGGTATAGGCCTAATGAAATATTTGGACATAGTGTAAGGTAGGTATTCGTACATTACGTCCGATTCATTGACACCAAAGACATGGTCATGCTGTTTTTTCGCCCATGAAATCGAAAAAATTTAAATAATAAGTATTGGCGAATAAATGTAGGTATATTCTTAGGAACATTTAAGTGAACGTAAGACAAGCTAAGATTATTGTTTTTCATTATAAATGAGACTTATTATATAGGTACTTATCCGAAATTCGAATCAGTATTATATACAGAGTGGCCTCAGTCTGTATCGTAAACAAAAAAAGATTCATAAATCGATTCACAAGAGTTACTATATGTAGGCCTAAGCTATTTTATAATATATTATGTATTTATTTTACTTTTAGATAAAGTTTCAATTTTCAGAATTGGTTCTAGGTACTAAAACTGTTTTTAACATTGAAAAGTTATACTTCAGCGTATTAGGGTCTACGTTTCGAAACAGTTTGAAAAAGTTCAACATCAACGACATCGACAATGTGCGCGTGTAAATGCGTGAGTAAATATTGCATAGCAAAGAAAAAAAAAAGGCTAAAGAAAAATCAGCCAGAATATGAAAAAGAAAATTAAAAGTACCTTACAAAAACGCAGATTTTTACCCCACATATTTAATTGTGTGATACAAGACTGGGCATACTTTTTGGGACGCTGATTTCGAATTTGATGTTCATTTTTTAATCGATTCGAAAAAAAAAAGGAGGTTATTAATTCGATTGGTAAATATGTTTTTTTTTTTTTTTTTAAGTTTATTCTAACATAATTTCTCAATATGGGCCCTGATTTTGATGAACTTGTTTTTAAATGACAGAAGATAATCACATGGAGGTCCCATTAAATATTTTTTAGAATCGATGAGGTAGTTTTGGAGTTATCATTAGATAAAAAAACTGTTAGTTTTAAAAAGTAATATTGCCGCTAATAATATAGAAACGAAAAATCATCGAAAGAATTTTTTTTTTTTTAAATCCGAACCAACCTTAAAAAACTATAAAAAATGCACTAAAAAGTGAAAAATAATACTTTCAAAATTTCTCCAGCAAGATCTAAGTCTAAGGACTGAAATTATTGAAGCTGGTGCTGTTTTTTTTCATCATTTAGGCTTTATACCTACGTTAATTCTTTCCAATTTTACGAAAAAATTTTTTAATTAGGGGCAACTTCAATAATTCCAGTCTCACCTAGATTTTATGCTGGAGAACTTTTAAAAGAATTATTTTTCACTTTTTAGTGGTTTTTTTAATTATTTTTTTGAAGTCAGTTCTATTAAAAAAAAACAAAAATGTTTTCATTCGACTAATTCGTCCACAACAGAGGCTTCAGAAGGGGTCCAAATTTTGACTTCTTATATTTTATTGAGTGATACATCATTAGGCATATTTTTTGGGGGACCGATTTCTAATAAATTTCATATTTACTTTTTCATTTGACTTACTCATCGACCCTACAGGGGTTTTAAAAGGAGATGAAGATATTTTAATAGTATTGGATCTAGGTACTTATAATATGGAAAAGGATAAGATAGAGGAAAGGCATGTTTCATTTCTCATCATTATCACTGACTCAATACGATGTTATCATTTTCAACGTACTATGATCTTTATTGGTAAGGTGAAACCTGTTAATTTTTTTTCTCTCTGCAGGATTATATGACAACAGTAAAATATTGCAGCAGAGGGTTGTTATACAGAAAATTTACCTTGTGTATATCAGACTTATTGTGATATCAGAAGATACGCTATGGCGAGATAAAGGCTGTCATCGTTTCTAAAATTTTCACGATTAATTTTTGTGCGCAATGTACAGGCGTAGCCTAATTTATCAAATAATTTAGGCCTATTTTTCAAGCGAAAACCGTATAAGCCGGCATAGCAAAAAATTATGGACTTCGTGCATAAATAACTGTGCTATACTTATGCGTGACTCCATTTTCATTTTCTGCACCCCTCTGACTGTACGAACTTGTGGCGCCTGGTGTCAAGAGAAAATGCCAATGAATTATAGACGAGAGTGCGAAGGGTCGAAAGAAAACACGAGGTAGCGAACGAAAGATGGGGAGAGGGCCATGGGTGGGTCATTATATTGATCGACGCAAACAACGAAAGAATACCATAGACTTTGACGCCTCTTCCCTTACTGCTGCCTGCATACACTGCGACATGTCAAGCTGTATAGCCTACACGATTGTCTTTATAACGTAGGCCTATCGCGGTTAGCAGCCATTTTCTCGAGTGGTTTAAGTGATTGTCGAAAAACATGAGCGCCCTCTCGTCGGTAAAATATTTTCAAATACCTATCGGCTGATAATTAGGTTACACATTTGTATGCAATTCGGACTAGTTTTTCCATCAAACCTGTACCTGTAGGCTAACATTCGATACTCCAGAGATTGTAGAAGATAGGCCTAATTAATAACGTATGTCTTTTCAGCACACCCTACATTTTACATACCTAGTATGTACGAAGGAAGAACACGTATAATGTTTGCTAAACTATATTTAATCGGCTTTAATAAAATGACGATTGGTTCGAAAAATATTGAACAGTCTGATATATATCAGTCTTTACGGAGATAACCATTATAGGACGACTAACAATCTGTGCAAATTTGATCATTTTGTGAAAAAGTTAAATTATCTCACTGATTTAGCAGAATTGTCGTACCTATTTGATTGACAGTTCGTATATATTGGGCCTAAGTTTTGATAGGCTATGCTTTAGCTTATTTTCTATCACAATTTAGATTCAGACTGGTTCAAACTCCTGATGAAGACGTTTAATGCAGTAGAAGGTACAGATTCAACGATTGTTATCAGGCTTGCGTGTAGGTATTATAATTTATTCAATAATTTAATCTACGCAACCTTTATAAAAAAATATTTGTATTTTTTCTTCAACGCACATCTTTTAATCGTTTTTTCAGTCTATTCACCTAGTTTGCTTGCAAGTGGGTATTAAAATTGTCAGTACAAATTGATTAGGGGTGGTGACAGAGAAAATTATACGTTTCACGACAAAAGAATACGATTGGCATCATTTTCCCATTTTGAACTGATTATTTTCTGGTATACCAATATGAACTTATACATGTATATGTATTCATACATTATCTTTATGAATATTGTTGGTACCTATGTATGTAGCCTATGTATCTCCCAAATTTTGTGTTCACAATTTAAAAAAAAACATACCAAACAGATGAGGCTGAAATTTTCATGAAAGGTAGTCTTCATATAGGAGCGAGTCTGAAAGAAGTTTGGTTCTTATTAGTTTAGTATTTTTGGAGAAAAATGGAAAACTATTATAAGAATATAGTTGAAATTTCAGTGAGTATAACAGAATTGCTTTAATAGTAGGTATCCATAAAAGACATGAAAAACGGTAACTAAAACCGATGATAAAAAACATCGATATCGTGGTTTATCCAGTATTAAGTACGTGAAAACTACAGAAGAAATAAAGCCTAAATTTTCGTTGGAGATTGTTATCATGTCGCGGACCTTGTGGTGTAACTAGATTCTGTGAATCGTTATGAATGCTTAATGGCAAATTTATTTTCTTATGTACCAAAAAATAACTAAAATGACGTCACATCCAATGGAATACTCATAAAAATGGTGGTATTCTGTAATATTGGTTTTACGCCATTGATCGTTACACAATGAGTATAGGTAGGTATAGAAAACGTCAGTTATTGTCAACGAGTTCATTAAATTATGAATTATTTGTAAACGTAACAGAAAATGTTGAAATTGTTGTGAAAAATAAAAACTAACATATTAATTAAACGTAGGCCTAACAGAAAATGTTGAACATTTATGTCATTTATTAATGAAAATAAAACGTAGGCCTAACAGAAAATGTCGAATTTTTATGCTATTTATTGTGAAAAATAAAAGTACTAACATATTAATTAAATGTTGGTCTAACAGAAAATGTTGAACATTTATGTCATTTATTAATGAAAATAAAACGTAGGCCTAAAATATTAATTAAATTTAGGCCTAACAGAAAATGTCGAATTTTTATGCTATTTATTGTGAAAAATAAAAGTACTAACATATTAATTAAATCTTGGTCTAACAGAAAATGTTGAAATTTTATGCTGTTTATAGTGAAAAATAAAAAACCTACCTAAAATATTAATTATATGTTGGCCTAACAGAAAATGTCGAACTTTTATGTTGCTTATCACGAAAAATAAAACAAGCCTAGAATATTAATTGAATGTAGGCCTAACATAAAATGTTGAACTTTTATGCTGTTTATCGTGAAAAATAAAACATAGGTCTAACATAATAAATGAAGGTAGGCCTAACAGAAAATGTCGATCTTTTATTCTGTTTAAGCTATTGTGAAAAATAAAAGTACTAATATATTAATTTAATGAAGACCTAACAGAAAATGTCAAATTTTTATGCTGTTTATCATGAAAAATGAAACGTAGGTCTAATATATTTATTAAATACGGGTCTATCAGAAAATGTTAAATTTTTATGAAGTTTGTAGTTAGTGATTTACGGTGATATATAACGAATTTAGTATGTGCGAATAAAACAATACTATATTTGAATTTAAATTTTTTAAGAATTTGGAGTATTTAGTAATTTTTTATTAAGCCTAAGTATATTCCATTTGAGAAATCATATTCAGTCACAAATAACAGCTCATAAAAGTTCATAATTTTCCAATAGGCCTTCAATTAATAAATAAATATGTTAAGCCTACATTTTATTTAGTTCCTCCATTAAGCAATATTAAAACTTGTCTATTCCAGAGATAAATATCTTATCTCTGTAATAGTTCTACATTTTCTGTTACACCAACATTTAACTAATACTTATCTTGGGGCTTTTATTTTTCTCATTAAATAGCATAAAAGTTAGATATTTTCAGTTAGGCCTTTTATTTTTCACAATGAATAACATAAAATTTCGACATTTCCTGTTGCGCCTACAAATAATTCATAAGTTAATGAACTCGTTGACGAAAATTGACGTTTTGGCTGTACACTCTTTGTGTAACGTTGGATGGCGTTAAACCAATGTTACAGAATACCCCCATTTTTATGAGTATTTCGTTGGAAGCGATGTCATTTTAGTTATTTTTTGGTAGATATATAACGAAAGCAAATTTGCTGTTAAGCATTCATAACGATTTACAGAATCTGGCCATATATCTGGTAAAAATTTCGGGAATATTGCTTTCGTATATTTTTAAGGAAAAAAAACCATAAAAACAACAGTGAATTCTACTATAAAACATCGATATTATCAAATATATCGATAACTTGATCATTTTACTGCAGTTTATCCATGTTGTCCCTAATGGACTTCTATAGGCAATCAAAAATAAATATTTTCGTTGTACTTTTCCAGTATGTATTATTTCCTTACTCCGCGTACCTACGTAAAGATTGCTGGCCTCTTAATTTTAAAATAAAAAAATTTAGAAAAACAAAATATTTAATAGGTGAATCATATTCCTTTAATTTCCTCAAATCACAACTGAGTAATCGATGTCAAATAATGTTAGCGCTAAAAAAATAACAACAAACTATCCTAACAACAATAAAAAAATAATAAGTAAGTAGTTAATTCTTAAGAAAGCGGATTAACAAGAAATTCATAATTTTGAATTTACAAAACGATTGGTAATAAAAATACATTTATGGGTCCTAATCTGTTTCAGAATAGACATTAAAGTCCGTGACACATGTTGATCTCAGAATTTATGGACTTCACGGCTACAATTTGACAATCTGACACAAGGCATATCTATTAAAAAAGATACGAGAAATATGGGACCTAAATGCGAAATATTCGAAAAATTCGTCCAACATTTGACTGACGACACTCAAATCTGCTATTTTAAAATAAACAGGCTAAAAATTACCTTGAAGTTAGGTATCCGACAAATGTTTGAGAAAGAATCAAAATAACAAAAATACAGCCAGTTTTGAACAAAAAATTAAACCAGTCTACTAAAATGGCGTAAGAATTATAAAATTCGAATTATTGGCAAACGAATAGCTTACAACTTCACAGCCGACAATAATTATGAGTTCATTTTCATTTTTAATGGTAAAGGTAATTCTAGGTAATTCTCGAGTACGAATTACGAAAGTTCAATTGGAAAACGTATTTTAACAAGAAAAAAGTCTTGAGAAAGTTCTATCTTAATAAAATTATTTTACTTATTTGAATAATTCTATATCCGGTAACACTCCCTTGTACAATACGAATTGATTGATCTGTTGAACATGAAAATCTGTCCAATCATTCTTCAGTTAGGTATACATATTGTTATTTCTATAATTATTAATAAAAGTAAATAGGAATAATATAACTCTCCATTTTTGTAGTCGGGTAAAAATCAAGATTCAGTATGGTGAGATATGCCAAACTTGTACAGCCTGATTCAAGCTGTTTTTGAGGCTAATAGGTACTAATTTGTACTTATTTATACTCAGCCTATCCCTATGTATTCGTCAAATACTTACTGCAGTGGGCAGAGAGAAGAATTATAAATGAGAGTTAGCTTAATTTAAATTAATGTACATACCTCACTTATAGAAGTAAAACAGGTTAGCTTATTAGGGGCTCTCTACTAAAAATATCGATACGCAAAATTATAGGAAAATATCGATATTTGTCTGAATTAATCGTCAATCTAACCGACGCATATGTCGATGTTTTGCGTATCGATATTTCGCACCACTAATATGTCTACAGTAAAAATATTTTGCTGCTTGCTAATTTATGCATCCTGCGAGCACCATTTTAATTTATAATTGATAATTTGACCAAAATTACATTCCCTTTATGATGATATATGCCACCATACTTTTTTCATTTCATTTGTATAGTGGTGATTTCAAAAGTTTTTTGGAGAAGGTAAGGATAGACTATAGGCTATCATATTTTTTGTCTTATAAAGCTATAAAATTTATCACTTTATAACCTTTCTATGGTAGATAATAGTTTTTTCAGATTATATCTAGCCTATATTCATTCAACATTTCAGAATATACCCTTTCTAAAGTCGAGACCTATATCTATGTACCTTATACTTTCTAACTTTTTCAGTACACGTATTCAGCAATCGCAGTCACTAGATATTGCTTTTCTTTTCTTTTCCCACTGAGGTGGGAAACTATTATTAAAATTCAATCAATCCTGTGTGAATTTCCCACCATCGAAACACAAACAAACATCTGGGATGTCATTTTTGAATTAGTTTAAGCCTATAGTTTCTTCAGTGAAGCAATTTATATACCTACTAAATTGGAAAAAAATATATAAGTAATATACCTATTCTTCAAAATATTATCAAAAAATTAAATAATTTATGCAGAAAATATAGAAAAGTCATCGGCTGAAATTGATTCGCTGAAATGAAAACATCCGACGAAATCAGTCAATTACGATATAGCCTAGGCCTAAATATATGGGAGTTAGATGACAAATTTTGTCTAATTTACACCACAATAAGTTACACGAGAGCGTGTGAAATTAATTTTTGTAACTACCGTGTTATAACTATTAGATGTAGGTATTCGGGTTAATTTCAGGAAAACCGCATTAAATCGATTTTGACGACTTATTCTTCACAATGACGTCGATACAGCCCCAAAATACGCTTAAATCAGTTAAGAAAATGAAAGCATTAAGTATAAGTTACCTAATTTTAAAAACTCATTCTATTTTGGTAAAAAAAAAAATTGTTGTAGTCTTTTTTCGTCACAATTTGCAGTATTTTCTCATGATAGGTGGTCCCCAACAGTGTATTTAACCTCTAAAATTTAAAATTTTGAAACTGCCTTCCTGATTCACATGTAGACCAATTGGCCAGTCAAAATTACCTAAATCAACTTGGGCTATACGTATAATACATGGTCGTAGTGTCTAATGTTCTCTGTCAAAATTTAATTAAATTTCTTTCGTTTTCTTGAAAATATAATCGTTGCTACGCTTTCGAAGCACAGTCTAAAGTATGCTCCCAAAGTTGGAGAATATAGACCATTCAGTGTGTCACTATAAATTGTCGATCCAGAAGCGCTGCTCCCTGATAGTTTGTTTTCGTATAGGTCTGTAGATGAGGTGGAGAGGCCCAAAGTATAAAGACCGAGTAAATATTCATATAATATTTTTCTACCATTAAGTAGAACTGAGAAAAAAACAAAAAGAAAAAAGAAAACTTACGAATAAAAATATTTTTTTAAGATGGAATTTATTGGTGAAGGCTGTGGCCTACACGATGGATTTTTCCCGATGAAGTCAACAATAAAAAGTGATACGCAGATGTGAAATCATATTAAGTGTAAATAAAACTTAATATGCGGTCACAGAGCGAGGGGGCTGTGTTCAAAGGGGTAGAGCTCTCGAATAAGGCTGGAGAGCCAAGTTCCTTTGAAAAACGACTATTCTGCAGCATATAAAAGGATAAATAACCGAACAGAAATTTAAAAACGAATTTATAATGTTTGTAGCATGAATGTTCTTATATAAAGAAGGAAAAGGAATTCCCTCTGGATCTCCTTATGGGTAAGCTGCTTCATGGATGACGGACACTAAGTATATTCACCTGCTGCAGGTAAGGCTTTTTACTAGCACGTATGCGCATGGGGGTGATAGGAGTTGAACTGCCATTTTGTGTTATTAATTATTATATATATATGTATATATATATAGTAATAATAAACAATGTAAAATTCATGAAAAATTATCAGGCCCATATTCACAAATGTCACTTTCACTTCCTTTCGCTTAAATTTCACTTAAAAAATTTTTTTTGCGCAATTTTTTACTTAAAAATGTGGAAACATTATATCTCTTATGAGAGTTCCAATGTAAAAATAAAATGTTACCACAATCTCAACTATAAAATTGTGATAAAAGTCATTTTCAAGTGAAGTTTAAGTGAAGGGAGGTTAAAGTAACGTTTGTGAATATGGGCCTCAGTTTCATAAAAAAACCAAATAACACATGATGGCTGCTCATCTCTTATCACCTTCATGCACATACCTTCTAGTAAAGAGCCTTACTGCAGGAGAAAGAGCGCACCTTTGAGAATATATATATGATGGAGATGATATGCTGCTATTTTACAATGAGATCAACTGTCGTTCACATCTACATGGAGCACGTATACACTGGCGTACAAATGCATGTGGCAATTTTTTCTTCCAATCATATTTTTAGAAAGCAAAATATCTGGGGTTGGTAGCACTATCCATAGATCCTACACAAAACCACTATTATGTCGTCTCCATCAAATATGTATCCTCGAAGGAGTGCACTTAACAAAAATCAGATTAAGTAAGCTCATAATGTACAAGCCCTGGGCTTGACAACACTGATCAATTTGTTATTAGGAAGCTTCAAGGATATATATATGATGGAAATGACATTGGTTTTGGTATTGCATCTATGGATAGCGTTGCCGATGCCACATGTTTTGATTTCAAAAAATTTGATTGAAGAAAAAATTTGCCATGTGAATTTGTTTTGTACGAATTACCCTATTCTAGAGAATCTGATTATTCTGATTGGTCGATGTCGATTGATGTGGGGTAATTTGTACGCCAGTGTACATGTGCTTGATGTACCTAGATGTTAACGACAGTCCATCCCTTGTAAAACAGCAGCATATGGTCTCCATCATATATATATCCTCGAAGTTAGGATGGAAACAACGAAATATTTGTAGTTGGCACATGCGCTTTGAATTTTGTCTGAATAATTTTCGTTGAATTTTGTCTCATAAAATCAGGTTTTACGTTTATTATAATGAAGCTATTATGGTTCCTGTAACAAATTCGGTTAATTTGATAAATAAATTTGTTAATTTAATATAATTTTATGTAGGTATATTTAATATAATAATTATTATGATGATTCTGTTTCAATCTGTACAAAATTGCTTCGTTTAAACTCAATAAAATCCATTCTAGCATAACATCTCACACTAAGCACCTATTTTGATGAACTTTTCTTAATGATAGAAAGGGAGACCCTACGGTAAATCCCATTCAATTTTTCTAAAATTGATGAGATAGTTTTTCATTAATTATTTTTAAAAACTATTTTTTTTAAAGCAGATTTGCCGCCTATGTTAATGTATCTTTATAACCTACCTATCTACGTAAAATGAATTAACGTTAAAAAATTTTTTTATCAAAACAAACCTTGAAAAACAAAAACTAACAAAAATTATCTAAAAAGAGGAGAATTATCTTTTTGAAATTACTTCAGTATGATCTAAATACTAGAATTATTGAAGTCGACGCTAATTAAAACGTTTTGTCATAAAATTCAAAGAATTGACGTATCTATAAAACCCTACCTACACTACCTACACTACCTACACGATAAAGGAAAAGAGCATTTCCAATAATTCCACTTCCTACCTATAGATCTTGCTAGAGAAATTTTAAAAGAATTATTTTTCTATTTTTTTTTTTTTTAGTTTTTGTTTTTGTGGATGTTGGTTCTATTTTTAAAATAAATTATTAATTTGGCTTATACTAATGCTTCTTCGTTTTATTGTAATTCCAGTAGATTTTGTTGGAAAAATTTTAGGAGATTAATTTTTTCTTTTTAGAGTATTCCTTTTTCTTGAAGTTTGTTCGATTTTGCGATACCTAATTATCCACCTGTTATGGATCACGGATAAAGATTTAAATTTGATTCGATTCACGGATCACAGATACAGACTTGAATGCGAATCTCTACTTGAAAAGTGATTCTAATCAAATTTATATAATTTTACGGATCATCCATCCGGATTATTATTATTTTTTTTTAAAACGGTACAATATTATTCAAATTCTCAAATGCGTGAAATTTTTAAATCTAATTATTTTTTTCTTCCTCTGAACTTCGTAGGCGCCGACCCTTTATCTTGGTTGTAGGTGCACAATGTTAACTCCTGAAACAGGCGAAAAAATATTGTTGCCTTCGTCCTTCGTTGGTTCACGTGCTTATGGATGCATGCATCCACAAGAAAGTTTTTTGTGGATTCACATGCATCCGCGCACCGACAGAAGTCGGCGCATGTGGGACTCTAAATTAATAATTCGAAAATATTGAATTTGAATAAGTAACTGGATCATTTACAAAATTATTTGAATCCCGCATCACGAGTAAAAATTTGAATTCAATTCAGTTTGACTCGAATCACGGGTCAATAATCATGGGATGAACATGAATATTATGATTAAGAATATGATTTACATTCCCTGAAAAGGCGGAAATATGCGCTTACCTAATTTTATCCATTTCAGAGCAAAAATAGGCCCAAAATATTCCCTAAAAAGATAAAATATTCCCAAATATTATCAAAAAAATCTCACAAACTTTTGTTTACAAAACATTTTCTTTTTCATAACTTTTTTTTTTAACTGTAGAATATTTGTTCGTACTTTTTTTCATATAAAATTTGCTTCAAAACTGAAGTTCTTGTGTTTTTCATGAACAAAAGAAAGTCTTAATTTGAAAAATATCCCATTACTCGGGTAAAATATTCCAAATTATTCTTTAAAATAACCAAAAAATGTTCAAAAACGAATTTTTAGGCCAAATATGGCAAACTACGTTAGTACGAATAATGGCTCATTTTACTTGGAATTTTATGATTTGCAAAAATTACCTCAATATTCTCAGTAGATTATTAGATAGTGCTCAAAAAAAATATGCAAAATCATAGAAATCACAGCATTACTGTAACTACCTAGTACTATGGTCTGTATGACAAACTCGTTCATTTTAAGTCGTTCTGGGAGTCATTTGCGCAAAGTGCATTACTTGGGTGAATCAGTTGTTTGTAACGTAGTGAATTTTCTTGCGCAGTTGTACCAACTTCAGAATTTTTTTTTTTTTCAAAAGGTAATTGATGTGAGTTTTTTTTTATCAGGGGCTTATTCCATAATAATGCACATGGTGTATCTGTGCATATAAGACTTACCTGTGATATTCCTTACTTACTCATCAGGTGTTGTGTGCGTATCCCGGTATTGGTACCTACGCCAGTTGCAACATATATGACATATATTTGCTGTCTTACTGAGTGTAAAAAGCATTTTTTCTTCGTCATTAGAAGATTGTTTATAAAATAATATATTACTGATGATAAGAGGAACCTAAGGTAAATAGTACTTTTCAAAATTATAATGAAAAATTAATTTCAGTGATTATTATTTTTGTCTGTTAATATAATTTTCACAAGCATCTAAATCTCACTCTGGAGTTTAGGAATCTGGCTTCTGTGAATGTGCGTGATGTTGGCAATGTTTATTTTGTCTTTGCTCTATCAATATCACAAGAGGCTCGAGATTATTATTATTATTTTTAATCAGGATTCAGCGACAAATATGAATTCTCTTTGATTCGTCACTGTTAAATTAATTAGGATTTAGCGACAAGTCGAAGAGAATCCATCTACAAATTCTCTTCGATTTGTTGCTGAATCCTAATTAATTTAACAACGACCAATCCTGATTAATTTAAAGGCGATGAATCGAAGAGAATTCACAGATGAATTCTCTTCAATTTGTCGCTGAATCCTAATTAATTTAACGGCGACAAATCGAAGAGAATTTGTAGATGAATTCTCTTCAATTTGTCGTTGAATCCTAATTAATTTAATGGCAACGAATCCTGATTAATTTAATTGTGACAAATCGAAGAGAATTTGTAGATGAGTTGGAGAAATTTCAGCTGTCCACAACAAACAGTGAATTTGTAATTACTTACAATAACTTGATTTTTATAGAATTTTAGAAGAGAATCGAAGGAAGGTAAAATACAGATCTATGAATATAATCATTAATCAATCCGTTCTACTTCAAGTCTAGTCAAGTTAGTGAAGTTGAGTTAAGTGATAACAGAAGTTAAGATTTTACAGAATACTCTTTCTTTGACTCAGATGAAAGCCATGTGTGAATAAATTGTGCTATGCTACATTAGCCAAGTAAGTAGTTCAGGAATAAGCCCCCAGTGTAGCTAATTATTTTTTGTATTTTTTGTCTGCTGATAAAGTTTTGTTTATTTTTTTCTTTCTATTTATTTTGTGCCATAATTTTTTAAGGAGATGTGCCAAATTAGTTAAAAATTTATTTTAATTTGAAAGATGGATCCAAAGTGGAAACATCCTTTTGGAATACATTTTTATTAATTATGTTAAATTACGTTAGTCAAATAATCACAATTGTACATATAAAATTTTATATTAAAAAAGTCCAACAATTATACATGATACAAAAAGACTGGAATAAATTCTGTGGAAAGGGTGTTTGCATCATCAAAAATTTCAAAAACAAAAAAAATTAAAAATTAATTAATTTCAAGTATTTTTTGTAATAGGTCTTCAATTTTTTTGTAATCAAGTACCTTGGTCATTATGTTTACTAATTGATCAAAAGTTGCAATATATGATGTATTTATTATTTTTTCATTTATTACACCTAATAAATCGTAACATTTAATCATGAGGCTTCTTACTCTTTTTTGATTTCCAATCATTATTATTCTTATCAGTAAAACATTGTTCTCAAATATTTTTGCAGGACTAAATGAATCGTTGAATAAGTTTGCCAAGTAAATTAAATAGTCCATAATTGAATGTCCTTTTTCTAAATCATTTATATCTATTGGTTCTTTATCTATTCCTAGTGCATAAGATGCATCTACATATGTTTTGGCATTATTCACCTAAGAAATTATAACAATAACAATAATAATAACAATAATAATAATAATAATAATAATAATAATAATAATAATAATAATAAAAATAATAATAATAATAATAATAATAATAATAATAATAATAATAATAATAATAATAATAATAATAATAATAAAAATAATAATAATAATAATAATAATAATAATAATAATAATAATAATAATAATAATAATAATAATAATAATAATAATAATAATAATTGTGGGAACCACCATACCCTGTCTAATATAAAATACATTCGCCAGTTATAGTCGGCGGTGAGATGGCCATACGGTTAAGTTCACCGCTTTTAGCTGGCAAATATGTAGGTCCCAGGTTTGATTCCCCGAGCCGACAAAACCTACATCTGGTGACCCTTGACGTGTGCTGGACACGCACGCACCCTAGTGGTGCATGGTGGAACTCACAACTCTCCTTCCTAACTTGAGTCGCCGATAGATGGTGCCCTATATAGTGGAAATAGAACCCGTATAGGTAGTATAAGCCTGTGTGTATAGGTATAAGAGGCGTTTCTGATTCAGCCCAACCTCCCACAGCATCTAATGTCGTTCAACTCGTGTTGAGTCTCTCTAGGGGGGAGTGTGTGGGAACTACCATACCCTGTCTAATATAAAATACATTCGCCAGTTATAGTCGGCGGTGAGATGGCCATGCGGTTAAGTTCACCGCTTTTAGCTGGCAAATATGTAGGTCCCAGGTTCGATTCCCCGAGTCGACAAAACCTACAATAATAATAATAATAATAATAATAATAATAATAATAATAATAATAATAATAATAATAATAATAATAATAATAATAATAATAATAATAATAATAATAATAATAATAATAATAATAATAATAATAATAATAATAATAATAATAATAATAATAATAATAATAATAATAATAATAATAATAATAATAATAATAATTGTGAAGAAATAGGAATTATCAACTGGTCCAGCCAGACAAAAATGACAACGAAAGACTTTAATTGAACGATAACATCGAAAGAAGATCAGACACGCATATTACAAACACATAAATAAAACACTAAATATTCACTTTTCACGAACTTTTATTTTCACAAACCAAATGGATTCAGTAGTGGCGTCACATATGGCGATGAGCTCACTCTCAGTGCTAGATAACGCTACAGTTGGCTGCTTTTTGCTGGACCAGGACACCAGTGAGCCATAGATAAAGACACAATATCCAGAGATTGACTGTCTTGTAGTCACACAATTACCCCAATCGGCATCAGAATATGTTTCTATAATATTGTTATAATTATCATGTTCGTTTGTGAATGTTAGTTTCTTATCTTTTGTGGTTACTAAATATTTAAGAACTAGTAGTAAATACCTAAAATGTTCATCAGTAGCATGACTGGAAAATTGGCTAAAATACGATATTGCAAAGCAAATATCAGGCTGTGACCCTAGCATTAGGTACATCTGACATCCAACAAGCTGCTGGTAGTCGTTATTCAATACACTATCACACGCATTGAGGTCTCTGTCCAATTGGAGTTTGGGGTCAATAGGTGTGTAGGTAGGTGCACAATTTTCAACACCAAAACACTTAGCAACAGTTTCAATGAGACCTCTCTGCTCAATTTTCAAGATGCCTTCATCACGATTGTGATTTATGTTTAATCCTAGGTATTTATTAATTTTTCCCAGGTCTTTACATTTAAATCTTTTATTAATTTCCCTTTTAAAGTATGTGATTAGTGTTTGATTATTCGAACTTATTATAACATCATCGACGTATGTGAGTAAATATACTTTAGAGTTATTATTTTTATTTGTGAAAATATAAAAGCAGTCATCAGCCTTACTTTGCACAAAGCCAAGAGAGACAAGAAATTCGTTGAACAATCTGTTCCACACCTTAGGCGACTGCTTCAGACCATAAATCGACCTATTTAACTTTAATACATTATTGTGTTTATTTATTTGTGTTTCTATACCTTCTGGTATCTCAAGATATACATCTTCCGACAGAATACCATTTAGAAAGGCACTACATATGTCTATCTGTTCAATATAAAATTTTAATTTATTACTAACTGCCAACAGTGTCCTAACAGTTGAAAGTTTTGCCACCGGCGCATAAACTTCATCAAAGTTATATCCTTTCTTCTGCTGACACCCTCTGGCAACAAGTCTGGCCTTATAAAGGACTTTATTATTATTATCATATTTTTTATTGAATATCCAGCGACATGTGATGGTGAGGGCGCCCTTTAGACATTTGGTCACCTGCCAAGTCTGATTGGAATCCAGAGCTTTAATTTCATCTGAAATAGCTTCTTTCCACATCACACTGTTAGGTGCAGCTATCGCCTCCTCAAACGTCAAAGGGATGCCATCCTCAGCAACATATATATAATTTGCAATGCCATCACGTTCAGTCGCCTCCTGTGGCAAACAATCCAAATTTAGATCCCCATCTACTTCTATATTTTCCAAGTTGGATTCTGTGACTTCCTTAAAAATATCATCATCCTTTGTGTATTTATTATTATTATTTCCTATTTTATTTTCAAAAAACTCAACATCTCGTGACAAACGTATTTCTTTTGTATTTGTGTCTAACAATCTATATCCACAGAGTGAGTACCCTACCATAACTAATTTCTCACTTTTGTTTTTAAATTTATTGGAATCATGTTTTAATGAAAACATATATTCGTCGCATCCAAACGTCTTTAATTTTGTATAATCATATTTTTCATCAAACCACCTCTCAAAGGGAACAAAATCCTTATTAGTGGGACATCTATTTACTATATAGGCAGAGCACAATATGGCTTCTGACCAATAGATCTTGTCAAGACAACTCTCGAATAACATTGTTCTCGCCCTCTCACAAAGTGTCCTGTTCATCCTCTCAGCTTTCCCATTCTGTTGGGGACAGCCACTAACTGTAGGTTCAAAAATTATTCCCTTCTCAGCACAATATGACTGGAAGGTTGTATTTGTGTATTCTGTGCCAAGATCACAGCAGAGTCTTTTTACATTATATCCAAATTTATTTGAAACCATTTCGTGATATTCCCTAAATTTCGTGAACGCTTCCGTTTTACTCGTCAGTAGGTACACACAACAAAAATTAGAATAATCATCTATAAATGTGATAAAATATTTCGCTCCTTTATATGAAGGAGGATTTATCGGACCACAGAGATCAGTATGCACCAATTCCAGAGGCTTTTTAGTTTTTCTTTCATGCCTCAGAAACGGTTTGCGTCTCTGTTTCCCCATAACACAGGGTTCGCACAACAATCTGCGGTTGGAGTCAACGTTTGGTATTAAACCTCTGTTTGACAACAACTTAACATCATCAACATTCAAATGAGCAAGACGCCTATGCCACAGAGTCAGCGGGCTTGATTCATCCTCCAATGTCAGATTGCACGACTGACTTGACATTTTCAAAACATCAATCGTGTACAAATCTGAGTCCACGCTAACCCCAGTGGTTACAATTTTTCCACTACAGCATTGGATGACCTCAACTGATTCCTCTATAAACAGAGTATCAAAACCCGACTTGCTCATTCGTTTTACCGAAAGCAGATTTTGTGGCAGCTCCCGAGCATACCTTACATTCTTCAATTCAATTACAATTCCATTTCACAATTTCAATTTCACCGTACCCACAGACGTGATGGAAAGCGAGACTCCCTTTTTCGCAACACAAATATTATGAGGTTGAATTAATTCAATATACTCACTTAACAGGTTAATATCATTTATAATATGAATTGTGCATCCACTATCGACAACAAATGTGGTTCGAGGGATTAAATTATCATCTTTATTATTCTCAAAATCATTAATTTTATTATTATTATTATTAACTGTGAAACTAAATCCCACTTCAGAACATCCATCATTAACATTATTATTACCATTGCACATCTGTGCAGAATTCCTACTAGAATTACTATTACCATCGTCAGATCTACTAAAATTATTATTATTGTGATTGTGATTTTCGTAGTTATTATTATTCCTATTCTTAACAAAACAATTACGAGCTATATGCCCAATTTTGTTGCAGAAATGACATTTGATCTTAGACTGACCACTATCATTACTACAATTACAACCATTATTATTAACATTATTATTATTTTGTGAACCTAGTGATTATTATTATTAAAATTTCAAACTTCAATATCAGAAGATGAATTGTGAAAATTATTACTACTATTACTGTGAGATCTTCCTCGACTAAAACAACGATTATTGTTTCGATTTTGCGACCGGCCACGATTGAAACGATTATTAAAATTACCAGAATTACGACCGACATTGTTATGGTTACCAAAGAACAGATTCTCTTCACCAGCAACAGGTACTGATGAAGGTTTTAGTGACACAGGATTCAGAGAATTACCTCTAACAGTCGACTTGCTATTCAAAGATAGTTCACGCTGGAAATTGTTCAGCCTCATGAGCACTCCATCCCAGGTGACGACTTCTGCATCCTCCAGAACAACTTTGATCGGACAAAATTTGGCAGGCAGCGATCTCAGCAACACCAGGATAAACTGCTTCACGGTTGTCAAGTCTCCCAGTTCGGTCAAACGACAACATCGAGCACGAAAATCAAGAAGATACTTCTGCAAATCAGCACCAAAAACATACTGTTTAGCATACAACTCTCCTCGTAAGTCCATCAGCGTCTGGTCATTTCCGTTGTCAATTAAATTAGTCAACACTTGAAACATTTCTTTCGCTGTCGTGTACGTTTGTATAATCTCCAGGTATTTGTCAGTCACATTATTCGCTATCAGGAACATCGCCTTCGCATTCTCCTTCGACCAAGCATCTCCCCTATTATGAACAGTCGGTAAAGAATCAGTTATTATATTACCCAACGTTACCTTCGCCAACAACAGCTCCATCCGAAACTTCCAGGTTCTGCCATTTTGCCCATTAAACGGCTCAATATTATTCAGCTTCCTAACGTCCATCTCGATGACAGGTAACAACGATCAGTTGCACGACAAACAGCAATTTCAGCAACTATCAGATATGCTGACCAATGAATCAACTCAAACGAGATCACAGGAACAGCGAGAAGCGAACATATTAGAAGACGAAAAATAAATTAGAAGGCATGATTACTACTTGGAAGAAGCGATCAGGATTCGACAGCACAACGTTGACAAATTATAACAATGGCAACCACGTTGACGTCCAGGTAACTGGTCCCATAACCTGTGAAGAAATAGGAATTATCAACTGGTCCGGCCAGACGAAAATGACGACGAAAGACTTTAATTGAACGATAACATCGAAAGAAGATCAGACACACATATTACGAACACATAAATAAAACACCAAATATTCACTTTTCACAAACTTTTATTTTCACACAAAATGATGAAGATGTTAATTCATCAAAGTTTGATGAGCGACAAGAGGCACACAAAATATATTATCACAGTTGGGTTTCAAACATAAAATCACAGATTACAAATAATACTAAAAACAGTGTTACCACAACAAATGATATGTGAGAATAATAAGCCAACGTATAATATAATTTGCTATCATTCTCACACATACCCACACCATACTAAGTTAGAGCCTTGTAGATACAAGTATGGCAATACGCCATTTTGTATCCACAATTTTCACATAATCCTTTCAGAACTTCAGCTATATATCAAGAATCAATGATACGATTTCAACGAAATTTTTACAGAAACTTCTGCAAACACATGTTAATGTTTCACAAAAATTTTAGCTGTCTATAAGCATTGGCTCTCTTGCAATTACATTCGATAACTTTGATTGTACAGTTTGTTCCCCTAAAATTGATCATGATGAGAAGCTTGTTTCTTTGACCCTTAAATCTGTTGGGAGAAAGTAAATTTCAAATGAAACAATGAAAATACTCCATAAAATTAATAAAACAATCTCAAACTATCAAAAGTTTTGATATTAAATATAAATATCAATGAATTCACCTATGAGCTGTCGGATATAAAATGGCGGATTGCCGAATTCGTAACTGTAGGTTTTGACTAAATTACCATTCATATTTGATCCGGATCACGTCCATCGTTGTGTTTGGGAAAAAGGAAAATCGATGGATCAAATCATAAGACTATCGATTTTTTATGAAATATTGTTATTATATCGAATTCGTTTTGATATTCTCATCCTTTTTTGCTTTTTATACTGAAACTTTCTTATCAATTATCAATTTGACAATAAAAACCATTAAAAAAGGGAAATGATTCCATTATTTGGTTTTTATTGATAATTTTTAAGGTAATATAAAATATTATTCATTTTGTCTTCGGTAAAGAATGAAAGACGAGTGGTTTTTCCCTGAATATTTTCAAAAAAACTCATTAATGATTGATTTTTTCGAGGTAATTTCGTTTCTTGTGATTTGTGAATAAGAAAATGTTTACGGAAAAATGATAAAAATACAAATGTGCCGGCAAACTTATAGCATATTTTCGGAATTTGTTTTTTATTTTACAAATTACAAGCAACACTGGAATATAGATACGAAAGAATGTGAGTACTGAGTAGACGTAGTGAATGGTTAAATGATGATGTCAGTGAAAGTTTCTTCTATTCTAGCCCCAAGGTTTAACAAGTTTGAATTTGATGTGAGATATGAAACGACGATATAAGTTTCTTCATTCGTTATTTTTTAAGAAAATGATCTTAAGTTATTGAGTGACGTTAATTGTTGTGCTGTAATTTCATTTCTTTGATTCGAAAATCATTATTGGGATTAATGATGTATGTGTAAGAAAAATTGCGAATTTCTGCATGATATACGTAGTCATCGCATTTTTTACTGACCCGAGATTACCGTATTAGATCGTTTTGAAATGAATTCAGAATTTAAGTTACCCACAGGTCGCAGAGAATTGAAAATTGGTGATAGTCTAAGAAACAATGGCACTTCATTTCATGGAATAAAATGTAAGTTGAAAAATAATTTTGATTTTGATTACGTTTGTTAATTACGTAACAATGTGACATGTCATCGGTTTTTCGATCCCGATAAGCTATTGCTACTCTTCATCTCCATGATGTTAATTTCATTTATTTGATTATTTGTTCTAGCGCAATCGATTGTCATATATCTTATGACTGAATTTACCCTTTACCTGGCAATTTTTGTTTATGACAAATAGCTGACGAATTTGTTGCGACAGTGATTTTACTGATTTAATTGATTTGTTAAATATTCAGTTGTTTTGTTTCTTTGCAGATGATTTTAAGCCCAGCAATGAAGAATGCAGCGAATCTGCAATTATGGAAGTTACTCCTACGAACCAAGTTTCTATCAAATATCCTCGAGGTGATAGTGAAGCTTCTTCAGACTTTATGTATTCTGGAACTATGAAACAATTTCCGAAAGAATATTTCTTGGTTGTTGACCATGTTACCGGTGAAGTTACTCTCGAGAGGCTCACAGCAAATATCCAACTTAAGCGGACGAAGTACGTGATCATTTAATTTAATCGAATTTTAACTGAATTCCATTTAAATTTGCTATAGTGTACGTATTTTTCAGAGTCGCAAACACTGCCAATAAAAATAAAAATCAAAATTATAAAAAACAGGAAATTGAGAAAGAATATTTAGCATTTCCTGAACTGAATGTTGCCTCTCCTACATCGAAAAAAAAGACAAAACGGAAGCAGAAAAGTAAAAATTCGACAGTACCAGATCAACAAATACTTAATAAAAAATATAGTTTAATACCGCAACATTCGCCGTTGCATCCGTCTCCGTCTAGAACTTCTCCTGAATCAAAAAATCAAAGTTCTAGTAACGATTACAAATCTACCAGGTCTGTAGGATTTTTTTTCCCTGTTTTAGTTGATTTTTTTTCTTATTAATTCAGTCAATTATATTTTGATTGCAGTAGTCGTATTTTATCTGAAGCTTGTGGTTCCCAATCTAATCTCAACTCTGTTGATGATGACGAATCATCGATGACTGGGTTTGAATCGAAATTTCCCACCTTACCAGAATTATTACCTCAACATGAAAATGAATTTGGAGTAAGTTAATTGTGCAGACATTACTATGTTCTGTAATTTTATTAAAATATGTTATTAAAATATGTTATTAAATTACAGCTTCGGGTGGATCAAGATTTAATTGGTAGTAATAGTGATTCTTCAAGTGATTCGTCTAGCGATAGTGACAGTAATAGTGATTCTTCTTCATCGGCATCTTCTAATTCTAGTAAAAAAGTGCAATCAGCCCATGTTAATGGTAAGTTAATTTCTCAGTGGAACCTAAATTGGATTATGTATGAAGTGCTTTGAATCAATATTTCTGTTATAATTTTATGACTTTAGAATCATGACGCTGATTATGTACAGCGACAGTTAGGATAACGCTGATTTATTCGAATTCATCATTGTTCAGCTACAGATGGTTGAATGTGTCAGTTCTTTTTCTTATGAGACCAAACTATCTATGTGAATATGGAGTATGATGTTATCAAAATTGATTGTTGTAATTTTGAGCAATACAGTATAATAGTACATTACTATACAAGGGAGGAAAGTAAGTGATTGTGGATGAGTTCCGAAGTTGCGGCACAAGCCAAAGGTGAATGCTGCAATCGCATATGAATGGCAATCGCTTACTTTTTGACATTATATAGTAAGGTATTTTACTATGTCAGTGAATGAAAAAATTTTTGAATTTTAGTTATTTTAGTTTGATAAATTATAAAAAAGTCATGCCAAAAATGTGTTAGGTACTGATGTGTCGTACCAATTATAAAAAATGAAAAAGTGAATAAGAAGAAAGTGAAACATTTTATCAATATGTACCAGTTTTTGAATTTCCTCATTGGTTCATCTCTGTTATTTGAATAATGTGAAAATAGTTCTCCTCAAACAGGGAAACAAATAATTTTTTTCCCTGTTCGTGTATTTTTTTCCCCATTTGGTTATTTTTTTGTCTGTTGTGAGGTCTCATTGGTAAAAATTTTTTTTTTCACCATCAATCTCATTCATAAAGTTGCATTTTTCATTCACCTATATAGTAAAACTATTTACTTCAAGGGTTTTTCAGACTTCCTTAAAAGTTGTTACAGTTTTTAATTTTATCTGCCATATTATGTTAGTCAAAATGAAATTGTTTTCTGAGGTCTTGAAGTGTATTTTGTATTCTAATGCAATGTTATTTATTATGCGGCTGATTGGTTTGAGGCTGTTTAAAGTTTAACTAGCACATTGGGTAAACATTTTCCTTGCTTTTTGACAAGTGTTTCTTTTCATTTAGGACATGAGTTCTTGATGGGTGATGAGATTAAGTTTTAGGTCATAGAAAATGTTTTCTTGTTGAACAAATTAATTCATTTAAAATTATCGCTAGGAGGATTGTCAGATAGATTGACATTGAGAACTACTATTTTTATGGGTTTTTAATGAATTATTTGAATTGTTTTGAAATTTATTTTCTTATTGATATTGTTTGAAGATGCATTAGAGAAAGTACTTGAGATAAACTTTGATGACCAAATTTGTTTTTTTTTCTTGGAGTGCACAAAAAATTTTATGTTGTTATTGTTAATATTGTTTTTTTTTAAACAGTTGCATTTAGCTCTATACGTATATATTGGTTTGTTTTCTTGTCTTTGTTACTCCTGTGCAAGTTGTAAACATTTTCTAAAGAAATCAAAATATGAAGCCAAGGTCAAATTTAGAAATTTAGTGCCTGGGGCCAACTACATTTTTCCTCTCTACAGTCCTAGAACAATCAGTCAAACAAAACACCGTATTCATGTCTCATATTTTTTGTACATTTATGTAATCTGGTGAAGCCGTATGCAGAATTTATTCGTGGGAGTGAGGTACATATTGACAAAAATAAAAAAATCGCGAACGAATTGACCGAAAAATTATTTTTTGGTGCTTTTTGTGTTTTGGAACACTCATATGTAGCGCCCCCTCCACTGCGTACGGCCTTGAACCAGAGAATATTTTTTGAAGATGTTCTCACAGAAAGAAAAATAATAAAAAGAAGACAATTTATGTCTTAAACGGTTTATTTAATTTTTTTAAACAAAAGTTTGTGGCGCCAAACCTTTCTTGAAAATTTTTGTTTAGGGCCAATAGTCCCTTCCGCCCCTATTGAATCTAGGCTCGTATGAAGCAGTCGTTCATAAGAAGGCTTATTAGTACTAAGGTGTAATTTATCTAATTTTTCTAAAATTCTATTTGTCTAAAAATTTATGTATGTGCTTTCCTTTTGTAGAGAACTTGAAAGATCTATCAACGGCTTAAAAGTCTTTTCAGTTTGATCGATGAATGTCTTCTTAATAAATAACGTGCCTCTTAAAATCAGTTTTCTGTTACTCTTATGACTTTGAACCATACATTTGCTGTTATTTCTTCATTCGTCTTAATTATTATGGTTTTACGTAATGAATTTTAGTGTATGTTCCTTAAGTAACTTTTTTAATTTTCCAGGTTACCTCAATGGTTGTAATGCTGTGAAAGGTCAATTATTGTTAAAAGATGATTTGCGACTTTCAGATTCAGGTTCCGACAGCGACTGACGCCGAAACGTATCATAATTTATTATTAATGATTCTGTTATTTTTTTTTTTAAATTGCCATTATCAAAGTAGCGGTCATTGAATACAACCTTAGGTAAATTGTTTCTCTTTGTTTCTTGTGAAAAAGAAATAACTGCTTGTTTGTGTGTTGTCTTGTATCGATGAGGAAAAACTAGGAAATTCCAAAATAACTAGATAGAATGAATTAAGACTTTTGAAGTTGGCTGTTAATTTTATGGTTTCCTTCTTTATCGATTCAATTTACGACCAATATGCTCTGAAATAACATTAGTTCAACTCCGGTAGAATTTGCAAATTAATTCCATTCGTAACATATCGTTTTGAATGTCAATAGGATACTGTAATATTTTACTATTGTCTCTGTGATCTTTTATCAAAATGCAGTTCTTGAATTTTTTTAATGGAATTTTTTTTTAAATTGTGGTGCGCTTTTATGATGCATGTACCATCGTTGGTGAAGTGATGTGTGCGCTTTCCTTCTAAATGTTCGCTTTGCCGATAGTAATTTTTGATCGCCTGAACTTGTATTTGTCTTTTCAGAATTGATACAAGAAATACCTTTTATCCAACTCACGATGTTTTATCTGTGTTAGCCTGTCACCAAAAATTGGTTTCGTGGTTTTCCTTCGTATTTTCATTCCCTTGTCTACATTTGCTCAGATGATTTTGTTTTCCTCTTGATGTTTAACTTAGAAGTAAAGTCAATTACTTGTGCTATATGCCTAGGCAAGTTGAAATATTTAGTTAAGCGATGAGTTTTGATTTAAGTCTGTGTGTGTGTTTCTTTCTGTTCGAACGTGTAGTTCCGAGAGAATGAAGATATACCTTTCCTATCTCTGTTCTTCTTTGTTACATTTGCACAATATTCGCGCTACCCTGTGCCGTGAATTAAGCGTGTTCCTCATTGCAAATAATATATTTATTGATTGAATACTTTCAACATTTTGCGTGAAAATTTCGTACACATTTAAATTCGAATTTGATATTTTTCGTATTCGAACTTTTCAATCGTAACTTGTTATTTATTAATGTGATAGAAGTAAAGGCCTAATATTTAAATGGAAGATAAAACTTACGGCTAAAAAATTTTTCTAAAAAGAAAAACTTTCTGACGACGAGAAATTTTATTTGCGCGTCGATCAGATATAATATATACAGAAATAAAAGAAAGAAAAAAAGTTAATACTGAGAATTGTGTACTATTAAGACTGAAAAATTTATTGAATACATATATTTTATAAAGATTAAAATTTTTCGCGTCGTTTTTGCAAATTTATTGTCATTATTTTTAGACATATTTATCAGAAGGATGCTGACTCGTTTAGATCTGTTGAATTGAAATTGTTGGGGAATTCTCGCGGCATTCGATGACTCGACATATTGTAAAAAAGTGCCTCTTACCGACACTAACTTTAATTTTTTATACATTGAATGGATTTATTTTATCTCGGTCACCATTTCCGGTTTAGCAGTTTATCTATGACATCGTATAGCAATAAAATAAAATTTTCTTCGCACCTAATTTAAACTCAAATTGAAATAAATTTTTAATTTCGGGTCATTAACGGTCCGTGCATTGACGCCTTCTTATCTCTGTGGTCGAATAATTGGAGTACTCATCATCGCACAAATCGCTGGTTCAGTTTCAGTGCTATTCAAGTTGAGTAAAGAGGAAATTACATATTCACTCGAATGCTTTTTTCAAAGTTATAATTATTTAACGATTTGGTTTTCAAGATTTACGCGTTAGTCCTATTGATCTTATAATGAATGAAACATCATCTATAGGATGCATATCTGGCATTTGGCTACCTTTAATTATTTTCAATGGAATAATTCAGACAACCTCATAAACTTCCAATGACTAATCTGTATTTTCAGGTAATAGGCTAGTCAAATTAGATGTTTTCAATCAATAAAATCGGGGAAAAGATTTTTCTTCGGCACCTGGTAGTTTCAAGTGTCCTTTTGAACATAATGAAAATGAAATCTGACTGCGGCTTACCCCTAAAAATCTACTTTTTGAGACTCTCGACAGGATTTTAATGAATTACTCATTTTATAGTAGCGATACCAAAAAATTTTTCGAATGAACAATATAGTATAATACATGAAATTTTCAAAAATAGATAATATATAAAATTTTCAAAAACAGAAGTGTCTTGACATTTTTTGTTAAGTGCTATAGAAAGCTTAGAAAATTACTTGAAAATTTGTACATACCATTAATAAAAGGTACTTGTACTGGGTGAGGCCTAGTCTCTTATGTACATATTACACCAATATACCCGGTCAATTTAACAGACCCACCTTACATCTAATACATAGAAATGAAAAAAAAAAATTATTTGTGTGTGTATGTTTATTTACAGCACTATAACTTTAGAACCACTCCATAAAACAAGCGTTAACTTTCTGTGCATATTCGTTTTATTCCAAGGAAGGTTTTAAGATAACTCAGAAGTTTGTAGCTCTCTTGGGAGGTAAGTTGCGAATAAAATTAATCAACTTATTTATTCAGAAATATGTCACTTTTCATTGATATTTTGACTAAAAAACAAGTAAAATTTTTTATTTTCATCCACTACCTAGCCCCCAAGGGAGCTACGGACTTCTAAATTATTTTAAAACCTTATTTGGAATAAAATGAATATGCATAGAAAGTTAGTGTTTGTTTCATGGAGTGGTTCTGAAGTTATGATGTTACAAAGAAACATATTCAAAAATAAATGTTTGTTTATTTCTACATATTAGATAAATAGTAGGTCTATTAAATTGATCGGGTATATTGGTGACTGGACCTCATCTAGTACAAGCTTCGACTATTCATTACTATATGGACTAAGCATAGTGATAAGAATGTGAAGGCAAGATATCTCTTATAAATAAGTATCATTGGACAAATAAGTTCCTTCCATTTTCGTTTTTATTATCGACGATTTTTAACATCCTTCCTGCTTGAAAAATTGATAATAAAGGAGAAGTAATTTTAACCAAAATGAAAATTTTTTTGTATTCAAATAATGGAAAAGTAGCCGAACTTTTTCCAATAAAATCACCTTTCTTCAATGATATTTATTATGTTGCCTTCACCCACACTGTACTTCTACTCCTATTATGCTCAGTCCATATAGTTATATACAAGGTGAGTCAGATTTTGGCACACCATAGGGAAATAGTATTAGGTGCGTTGAAATTTAACTCACCTCTCTTCACTGTACATGCTCGAGTCATTATTCTGTGCACCACATTAAGCAAGAGAAAACCTGCAAGCTTTATCTGGATAATTACTGAGAGATAAGAATAGTAACATTTTTGACTCGTTTATTGTTGATTGTAGTGCAGTTTGTGTGTGTGTAGTGAAAGACCATGTCTTATTTAGTTGAAGAGAAAATGTGGGTGAGAAAACGTTTTGCCAGTCACACTGATTGTGAGGTGAGCCCATTATTCTATGAAGCTCTTCTTGATTGTCCTGTACCACACCATACCACCATCCTGAACTGTGCAACAGTTTGAGAGAACTGGAAGTGTTATCCTCCAAGAAAGCAGGTGTATCAGCATCCAGAAGATAGAACAAGGGATCTGGTTGTAGCTGCAGTCAATACAAATCCATTTGCAAGTACAAGAATTATTGCTAACCAACTGGATAAGTCACAATCTACAGTCCTTTGAAAACTGAAAAAACGTGGTTATAAGAGCTACAAAATACAAGTGCATCGGGAGCTTCATCCTCAAGATTGTGCAAATTAGCTGAAATTTTGTTCAACTGCATTGTTGATCTAGCAACTGAAAACCTAGATTTTCTGTCTAGAATAATTTTTACTGATGAAATTACATTTACTTTATATAATTCACCCAACTCTCAGGATGTCTGAATTTGGTCCAGGATTAATCTCAGAAGTGTTTATAGGTCATACCTAATATACTCAGAAAAAGAATGTGTGGGCTGGAATTTTAGGTCAACTCATTGTACTAATTTTTATTTATGGTTTGCTTAGAGAAGTGAAGTATTTGGACTTGTTTCAAGGCCCTATTGTGAAGAAAATTTGTGAAATAGCTGGTGGAGATCATTGGTACCAGCATGATAGGTGCCCTGCCCATAAGTATAGAGAGGTTACTGCATTCCTCCGAGAATCTTTTTGGGGGAAGAGTAATTGAATCAAATGTGAAATCATTGGCTTGGCCAGTATGCTCTCCCAAATTGAATCCTGTGATTTTTTTCTGTGGGGCCATAATTGTACAACAATTTACAATAGGTCTAATCCGTACGACAATATTGAAGATTTATGGGAAGCTATTCCAATTTGCTTTGATCGTATCACCTACCAACAGCTGAGAAATGTGATATCAAATTTTTTTATAGATTGAATTATTGTATCTATGCCAATGGGGGGCTGTTTGAATATATCTTGGGATTTATTTTTGTATTTTGTTATTTTCCATTGCAGTTAGTATTATTTTGTTATTATAGAAGCATTAAATTTGGTATTTCTTTGTTTGAGTACAATTTATTTGCTGGTGCATAGAATGAATTTATTTTGTACAGTGAAGAGGGGTGAGTCAAAGAGTACAAATACCCTTTATTAAAGGTATGTATAAACTTTTGAGTCATTTTCTGAGCTTTCTGTTACAAAAAATGTCAAAACATTTTTATTTTTGAAAATTTTATACATTCAGTATTATTCTTTGTTCGATTAATTTCTTGGTATCGCTACTAGAAAATGACTAATTCACTAAAACCCAGTCGAGGGTCTAAAAAAGTGGATTTTTAGGGGTGAAGCCAGTCAGATTTTTGGGGACTTTCAATACATTCAAAAGGGCACTTGAAACTACGGAGTTCGGAAGAAAAATCTTTTCTTTGATTTTATTCAGTAAACACGCCTTTTTATTTAATTTGACTTACCTATAACGCTTTATTCAACACAAATACTGAAACAATCTTTTCAAGGTTTAATAATAGGTACAGTACCTACCATGCAAACAAATTTGAGCAAGAGCATTTTTTGTGGTCGAATGGTGTAATTTTCTTGTTCGTGCTGGTTCTACTTGGTGTAAACACACATTCATACAGTGGTGTATCTATGATTTTGTCATTGGAGAGGGCGATTGTATTTCTCAAGAATGTATAATAATACTGGTGCCTGTGTTGTACTAAAAGAGCTTGTAATATAATGAATTTGAATACTAAAAACCTACTTTAAGCGTTACTCTTCAATGCAGAAATCAAATCAGTCTATCAACTTGTCTCAACAAACACGTTTAATACATAAATTAGAAAAAGGAGGAAAACATCACAGAAAAAATGAGACTGAGCGAGACTTAAACAGTTAAATTTATTTTGTTCGTTTCTTGATAGTCGAGCAACAATTTTGCTAATTGACTTCTCGAACCTAGATTCCAATTTCGCTTTGTTAAGCAACTCTCACGCAGCGCTGCAACAGTGCTGCTGACTTCATTCTCAAAAGGAGTACAATCCAATTCTCGGTGCTTGAGTCTGAGTGCCGGTTCCACTCCACGTAACACATGTACGTCGCCGTAGTTTACGAACATGCTGTAAATGTTGTTTACGGCCAGACTAGTGAAATTTTCACGATCCTTTTCGCTTTCCTCAAATAAACGTATGTCCGAATCACTTTTAACTAGCGGAATTAACTCTTCTGTTCTTTTTCGAGCTGAAATTGGAATAAACTCGCATAATTCATGCGATCCGCAAAAATTTACGCTGCTTTCGGAGTGGTTACTTACTGACGAAGTAGTCTTTAACGTAGAATGAAATGTGCGCAGCACCAAGTGAGTCGAAACGTCCGTGTCTTTTATTTACATCTATTCTATCTTCCTCGAGGCCGTGAATCAATGGATTATACTCAGAAAAAGGAATCGGACTGAAGACTTGCCAACCCAGAATGGTGTTCATTCTCACCTGTGAACATTACGACCTGCACGTCAAGAGTTTTTTTTTATACACTACTTGTAGTACTATGATGAAGGATGCAGTTCTGTAGGCTTGGGAATTACTTTCATAATTGTCTTGCTACCCCTCATCGTTCTATTTCAATTAAGTTGAGTCTGGTAAATGAAGCAACTCGAGACGTATATTTATGATAGGGGCTGACGAAATTCAAGGATCCAAATGACGCGTAAAGAAAATAACAAAAACACACAAAAAAAAATACTATAACATAAAATGAATAAGAAATGTAGAGGGCGGACTGACGGGTCAGAGAGAGCCTCGATTTGGCAAGTGTGTATTTTTGGAGGAAATTGTTTCATGATGACAAACTTTGTATCGGAACATCCGTATCATTCTAGAATGAGTATAATTTTCCAATTTTAATTGTGGAAAGTTTTTTCTGATACCTTGGACCTCGTTTTTTCCTAGCGATTTCCTTAAGAGATTTGGATGGAGCTTCGAGATAAAATATCAAAAATCGAATGAAAATACGAAAAGAGATGCAATAAGCCAACGGGCACTCTAATCAAACTAACTACCAAAATAAATATATAGGAGAAAATGATTCAATGAAAAAAAAAAAAAAAAAAAACTATATTCTCCTGTTTTGATTTGAGGAACTGAAAATGAAACCAGCACGCGAATTAATGCAAAACTTTAGCAAGTTTTCAGGGTCAGATTTGATTATGTGTGTGGCAATGTTGCAAAAATAATACCCTACCGGCTTTAGTTACAATTGTTAAGAAATTAGATGGTGTGAGAAATATTGATATTCGATTTTACTCACTCTGTTGAGATATTCGATCCGTATTTCCATGTACGGACTAGCCAGTAATATTAACCCATCCGAATTGAATTTTTTCAGCGATAAATCAACGATCGCGAAATTCAGCAAAGCTTCCGCCATCGCTTGATTGGTGGAGAATGGTAATTTTATTGACAACCATGCCACGCGATTATCGTCTTTTTGGTACATTTTGGTCAGACTTATGGCTTTATTTTTTAGTTCTTTGAAAACGTCGTCTTTGGTACCCTTTCCCGGAGCATTATAGTCGTAAATGAAAATCTAAATAATTTTCACACTAATTTTAAAAACCTCAAGAAAATGACATTGGGGCAGCAAAAAATTTCATTACCATCATAAGAAACACTTTTTCTTTCTTGACAAGACACTCGAACTTGTACTGCTGCAGAAACTGAATGGCTCTTTCACGATCTCCAACACGAATAGGTAATAAAATGTTTACTCGGCGATTTTCAGTAACATACGGTACCGTTAGCATCTCCACTTCTCCAAGTGGTTTACAAATTTCTATCCTGAAAGTAAAAGAAATTTTTATTTCATTTTTTGCCTTGAGGTCAATTGATGAATAAACGATGACTTATGCAGATAAAACATCATGAAAGGAAGAGAAATATGGATAATTTACATGTTCGTTGGAATGGAGTGTGTCTACTTGTCTTAGAATAAAATTAGAGAGCTCTACCTTAAGCTAACGACGAAATCTTTAGACATGCAATCTATCAAGTATCAAATTTTGTGATTAATGCCAACACAACTGATAGAAAATGTCTCATATATTGAACCTTGAATCTTCATAATTGACAAACGTCTGTGATCAGACAAAGAGGATTTCAGAAAAAGTGTTCGAGATGAGAGTAATTAGACTTCCTCCTTTTTTGGCATTTTTTTTTGTAATACAATATACAATTTGGCTAACCCAGTCTGAAAGATACAACGTGAAAATAAAACAAAAAAATAATAATGAAAAAATAAAATTGCTAAAAAAATTTTTTTATTTATGTAAAGATTCCAACATGGATCGCAGGGGTAACAGTCCATGCCATACAGCAAGGAGCCATCGAGAAGCTTGCAAATTGGTCGATTTAAACATCGCTAAATATAACACAACCATAAAAACACCAATGATAATGCAAATAAAAATATCCTCTTTGACTGAATGTAGAAACTTCTCCATAATCAATAGTTTGATATCAACTTTTATTGTTGGGACTAGTAGTCCGATGTTTGCGAATATTCGCATTATAATTATGATAGATTAATGAAAAATTTTTAAGATTTTTTTCAATTTCTTTATATAAATGTGAATGTTTGTTTGTCTGTCTGTCTACATGTATGCCCATCACTTCAAAATTGCCAAATTGATCAAGCTGAAATATTCAGGACTAATTTGTGTTGTCCCAAGGAAGGTTTTTAACTAAGTTCAAGGTCCGCATCTCCCCTGAAGGCAAAATTGTGGATTTTGATTTCCTCACCACTAAAAAAAATTTTCAAGAATTTATTCACAAAAACGTATAGTACTTAACGACATAAGTATACCCTCAAAATTTCATGACTCCATATTGTCCCCTTATTGAGATATGGGGCTGCAAAAAGTTACAAAGTTCAAAATCAATACTTACCTACCTATTATACCTACAGTATTGTGAGAAAAATGAGATATATATTTTATAGATAAAAAATAGTTATTTAACCTCTTAAAGGGACAAAGGGAAATAAAGAGTGAGAGAGTGTGATGATGATGAGGAGGGAGTGAGAGGGGGAGCACAAGCCGGAGAGAGATCAGCCAAAATAAAATATCATAAATGATTCGATATTTTGCATCAGCTTCTGGGGCATGTAGTCTTCGTGTGATTTTGCCACGTGGTAGGTGTTGGGTTTAATTCCCAGACAAGATATAATTTTTTCAAATTTTTTTCATATAGTTAGTGTTTAGGTGATGTAAATTTTTTTTTTATAATTTTTTTTTTGTATTGTGGGTAATTAGATGAGGTGAGATGAAAAACAAGAAAAAAAAGAAACAAATATGTTTGAAGGGTGAAGTTGCCTATTAAATAAAATTTTGAAAATTATGAAAACACTAACACTAATCTCCTCTATGATGACAAAGAAATTTGCTAAAAATATTTCCACCATATGCAAGAGCATATTTATAGACATGAGTGAGAGAGAAAGAGATATATTCTAATTGGTAAATGGGGGAAAAAGATATAAACTCTGGTGGCAAAAATAATAATCAGCAAAAAACAGGATAATTGATGAAAATAGGTATAAATATATTGATCTTGTAATGCAAAAATTTCTTTTAAAAATGAGTTTTTATCATTAATATTTGGTAGGATTTAAAGATTATCTTCTAATGATTAGTGATCATTCATATTAAAGTCTTTCCTATCCTCAGAAAATCAATTTAAACTCTTTATCTTTGGGAAAAATAAACTGTCCTGTTTTTAAATTGTGATAATATAAGGCAAATTTAGTGCTTCTAGTGGAGCCTCAACTTCACAATAGGAAAGTTTCTATATCTACAGAGAAGCTAATTATTCTAAGCAAATGAAATAATCAATTCAGCTGGTGCTGCCATAAGTTTTTTATTCGCTCGTTGCTTCACTGGTGAACCATGTAGGTACTACAACAGTGAAACTGAGTTAATATCTATGAAAGTCATAGAAATATCAATGATTTTAAGTTCAGTTTTATGAAATTTTGTACTTAACGAAAAATGACTGTTTTCTTTTCATTACTAATATAGAATATGTAGGTTGCCAGTGTTGGGTATCAAACTGACAACCTACGGGTTAAAATAGTGACAACACTACCTTATGGCTACAACACTGGAGATAGTCAGTGAATATGCAGGCATAAATTTTCACATCTAACAACCACTTCCCCCAGTAGCTGTGGCTGTGGCTGCAGTAGGACAGCACATAGAGGATGGTGCTAGGCTGCATCTATGAGGGGAAACCAACAAACTTGCAATACAGGGCTAATGTTGTTATGGTTTGACACCACTCTGTGGAGGGGGTGTGTAAACTGGTAGAGAGGTACCTCAATCATATCAAGGTCACCATAGTGGAATACCTTACATCGTGGAAAATATTATAACAGAAGGTATTTTGCAATTTATTCGGGCATTCACCACAAATCACACATAAGGTATGGGGAGCCAAGACCTTGGCAAATGCTGGAGATTTAGCCAAGATTTTTGTGACAGTATATACTAGCTCTTTACATCCATACAAAGACACATACATAAAGAATATGTATGTATATGTGATGACTAATTGGGACGTATTTTATAGTTGCTATAGCAATGGGTAAAATACAGTATGTGTACTGATAAGCCAGATTGTGATGTCATTGGAGATGTGAACTATCAATTTGCCATTGTTCAGATGTTGCAACTTACAATTACAAACAAACATATACTGTGTTTAACGTGCAGGACACAAAATTAGTCACCTTGTCGTGACAACTGTCTTTGAGAAGCCAAGCTTCTAATCTTCATACGAGTGATCTAATCCCCACAGAATAATCTTGAAGAAATATTAAAAAACTATACTAATGTTTCAAAAATGGTGAAACATGAGTTGTGTTCAAGGTGATAAAATTTTGTACGTACAGTTTCTGTAAAATCAAGAAGCTATTCCATTAAAATCTAAGACTGCTAGCATGACATGAGCATTAAACTTTGAGAGTTGAGCATCACCAGATAAAAATGCTTACCTCTCACACTCAGTATCAAAAATATTTGATAATGAGAGTGAGAGTATGTATGAATGAAAATACAGCTTTGGCTTGAAGCTTTCTGGTTTTGCTTAAATATGTTTTTCAATTTGTAACTAAAGAACATGAAATAAATTTTTTTAATCTCAAAATTTATGAATACACAAGAATTTGATAGTAAAAAGAAAAACTAATAAAATTTTGGCGTGCTAGAGCAAAAAAAAGCCAAAAGTGGAAAGAAAAATATGGCTTTCAACTAGCTTTAACCTTGAAAAAAATAAATCTTAGCCTTAGAAATTAAAGCTGAGAATACCAAAAATTTTTATCCTATACTTATACATGAGAGTCACAGATGAAATATTACTTAAATAGCGATTCTTTCTCAAGTATCATTCTAGAATACGGGTGTAAGCCTTTAGAAAATTGAAGGCAACGAAATTGTACATCAAATTGATTTAATTTAATGTTATCAGTAAATTTTAACCTCAAGACAACTGTTTATAACTACTCATTTTCACAAATTCGATATTTTTGAGCATTATCATTAGTTGTTTTTCAAATTAAGTTCACTGATAATATTGAAAAAGCGTTAAATTTAACCAATTTGATATACCATTTTTTCTTCTCATTAAATTTTTCTCTCTTCTAATGGCTCAGTAATGGAGTCTATTTTATTTTTTAAAGTCTCCTACAGATAAGAAAAAGTGAAAATACTAAGAGAAGCTTAAACACCCTTATTGTATCGGCTGACTCAATTCAAAATCCTATTTCTATTTCATAAAAAAAAAAAAAGATGGAAGATCGTTTGTAAGTCTTTAACACTATTTGATGGAATTACGTCAATTTACACCAGCCTACACTGTTAGGGCTATTTCACAAATGTAAGAATGTTAGGTGACTTTGCATAATTTTTACTTGAATATTTGTGCAATAGCCTTTCCTGTGTAGGTTGGTGTAGTTTTATCAAACACAGCTTTTTTAGAATTAAATTCTTTAATTTCATCACTTTAAATAGTCTCTTGAATTTCTTCCTTCCTTTTTTATTTTTGTCTTGACAAAGATTAACAGAAACTTAAAACTCATTTATATCTGAAATGCGGTAAGCAAACAAACATAATTCACCTTTTCAAGACAGTTGTGTTTGTGGTAACATCTCGAAATTTTACGTCTAGTATGTAATCCATTCCTCTCGATGCGTCGAATTTACGATATCCATTGGTTAACGAAATAAAATTATACCTGCTGTTATACTTCTGTTGGATTGTTTCAATAGCGGCACTGATTATAATCTACAAATAGTGATTCAAAAATAAAAGTCAGATCTGAATCAAAATATAATAACTCAAAAATATATTCGTTTAACGAAGGGAAGTTTTTTCAAAAATTTTAAAAAAACTGGTAGAAATGGATTTTTAAATGCACATTAGTTTACATTACTTCGGAAAAATTGGACAACAGCTCTTATAGGCCAGTCAAATTAGATGGGAAAGGTTTTTTTTTCAATAATCCGGTATTTTAAAGTGTCGTCTTCAATATATTAAAAATCCCCCAAAATATGACCGCGGCTTCAGTCCTAAAAATCCACTTTTTGTGCCCCTCATCATGTTTTTAGTGATTTACTCTTTTCCTGGTTAAGGCTTACAATCAAAACCATAATCAGAACAATAACCACTAAAAATCTAAAGAAATTGGCAACATTGATTTGAGAATCAACAAACAATAATTAATAACCAACTTCCACAAAATTCTGAAACCATTAATCTACAAAATAACCAGAAAGAATAGGTTTTTATTGATTTTTCAAAAATATGGATATAATTAAGTATTTTTTCAAAAATTAGGTACCAGTTATTTTCGGAAAAATAATTGATTATTGATAATTCAACCATGGGCAAATTTTTTTTATCTGTTTCACCATGAATTTTGTCTCAACCAATGATTAGTAACCACAACCCATCATCAGAATAGCTGTTTTGGTAAACCAGAACAATAACAAGTAACCACAAAATTATTTTAGTTACAAGTCCAATTCCTGATAACAATACAAAAAAAAAAGTTCAAACACATACTATTATAAATACAATTTCCAACAAAGAAGGTCTCCCTTATTTTTTTGTTAATATCATAGAAAGCTCTTAAAAGTTTGCACACACCACTGTTGAAGGTGTACTGTACTAGATAAGGCCAAGTCTTACTTGTTGGAATTTGATGTCCAAGTGGCTGACATCTAGCAGATATTTTTGTAAACAGTGAAAACAGGATAATGAACGAGAATCTATTTAACAAAGTGTCAAATAGATCCTCAATTAAAGCTTTTTTTCTAGTGCAGTAAGTTTTATTTCACATAGATTTAATGAGGAGAAAATTCAGTATTTGGTCCCTCCTTCTTTCCCAGGAGAATGAAAATTGATTGAACTTGTAGAATTTCATCAAATTTTTTGATATTACAATAAAAGGCATCAGCAGTTAAGGAAAGCTTGTCATTCTGCTCACAAAAAAATTTTCTCTAAAAACATAAATTTGGAGACAAACTACCAAAAAAGGGATTAGGGATGGTTAAACACTCTAGAGGTTTTTGTTTTTTCCTAAAGAAATTATGAACACTTTTTATGTAGGCTTTTGATGATAATCTACACATTAATTTTTTTTGGAAGTAAAACTTCCTTAGTATCGATATCGGTAGCTAACTTGTATGACTTTAACACGATGAATCCACCAACAAGCATTACCAGGTAAGAAAATTAGACGTAGTGGAATGTGCCAATAATAAGACCCAAATATTGGCTAAAAATATTGATGTCAGTGGAGTGAATCATGAAGACCTTAATTAGTTGTTTTAATACAAAAAAAAAAATGAATAAAGGCGTGTGGGTTTGTCCTCGTTATAATAAAAAATGGAGGTTTTAAGGGCAGTCTCCAATAAAAAAAGGGGGTTTTGGATTGTTATTTATTCTTTTGTAGATTATTTATGATACATCCCCGGTAGATTTTCTAAGGCACTGTGGAGGGGGTATCATTTTTTTATTCAATCCATTTTTCAACCACTAGAGGTTTCAAAAGGAGGCCAAATTTTGACTTCTCATATTTTGTTGTGTGGATCAGTGGGTATGTTTTTTGGGGCACAATTTCTGAATTTGATATTCATTTTAAAGATATGAATTCAAGGGTAGTTCCACAATATATCGTAGGACGTTTCATCTTCACCTTGTATCCTAGGACATACTTCTTTTTTTTTTTTTTTTTTTTTTTTTTTGAGGAGGCGTGGAACATTTTAATTTGTAAAAACTCCCATTGGTTGATGGACTCAACAAATTCTCATTTTGCTCACCTTAATATCTTCTTTTTCAGCACCACTTAATCTTCGCAAATTATGAAATTCATTATTGAGGTAAATGTGCGTTTCAGTGAAATAATCCCAACGTAATACATCAAATCTTGAGGTTGGTTTGCTGACTGGTTGATTTCCAACAGGCCACGTGACTGATTTCAAACCATCAGGAGATGAAGGAGCTGTTTCAACGATAGACTGTCGTAGGAATTTTATTCTTTCACTAGATTTTTGTAATTCTATCTAGGGAGTAGTAAAGGAATAACATTGTTACTGTCATTTACAGAAAATAATAAACAACTGTTAACAATAATAATGGCACAGAAGTACTCACTGCAGAAAAATACGCGTGCAATAAATAAAAAGTGTCGACATTTTTAATTGGGAAAGCTGTTAAGGCTTTTCTCATTTCTATCGACTCCAGAGTGTTAATATTCAGTAGATCATCATTTTGTAACAAAAAACTGCTAAATTCGTGACTCTGGAAAAGATTATTATTATTTTTTTAGTTCGTAATAAACTCAGCCAGAGGCAGAATGCAAGAACGATAAGTATCAACTATTTCCTAAGAATTACTTAGCCATATAGAGTTATCGAGTTAAATACAAAAAGGTTCGTGTATATGTTACAGGTAAAGTGTAACATGAAATGCCTAAAAATTTTCAGGTACTTCATAAAACGCCTAACTCAAGTTAGGCATAGTGTAAAATGAAGCTATTTTCCAGTCTGAACAGGCAGAAATTACAGATATTGGGCTAATGCTATCGGATAAGATGATAGTGTTATTTTTATCAGTTGTCATTTCAATGAGTATAGCAAATGTTTGTAAAAAATGGAAATCGAAGATACAAGATGTGTTATTTTCGATGTAAAAATGTTGCTGAGGAATAATGTATCTAATGGGGGATTTTAATTTTGACGTCACTGTACGGATGGCACTTCGGAAAAAGAGTTCAACTATTAGGACAAACAAACAACCAATGAAAAGGCTCAAAAACAGTGAAACTGAGACAATTGCTTCTTTTTTTTATTGTCTCACCTTCTGAGGTTTCAAAATTATTGTTCTTGGTCTCATTCTATTCCTTAGAGTTTCCTTTTTAATTTGGTATGTCTAATGACGAGCCGAATTTACTTTAAAGAGAATTTCGACAAAGTATTTGAAGACTGCTATATATTTATCATGGTTTTATATTTTGTTTGTCCATATAGTTATATATTACACCGCAAATACCACAGTCGATCTTTTAGGAAGAATCCATATTCATTGATATTATTTCAATTCTTTTTGGAGCAAACTGCATGGTGATTTTCATGGAAAACGAAAAAGGAAAACTACAGACTTCTTTCTCAGGGGGGCAAGATGCATTTATTGGGGTGAAATTCATCCTGGGCACCCTTGAAAAATCCACCAATACCTATGTAGGATAAGTTCATTAGTATTTCACTAAGTATAAAAATGTGAAATTGACTGGCCAACTCACTACCACAGTATGTGAGAAGAATGCAAAAGTCTTACACTTCAATCAATAAGAATCAACAGTCATACTGGTAGATGATATTTATTACTCTTCTTCGACCATGTAACCATTCTCTTTGGATGGGAAATCAACGTTGAAACTGTTATCAAACAGTTTGATCCAGAACCAGTTAAAAAGTTTAATATTAGATAAATAATTTTATGATTGTTATAGGTGCTGAAAGTCTAATTTTGCGATAAAAGGCCCCAAACTGACTAATGTTGGATAAGTATTGTATTTTAGTTACTAGCACATAACCATTCACAGTGAATGAAAAACAGGTCTAAAATGAGACTGAATGTACTCCACAAATCTAACAAAGGGCAGTTCGAAGTAAAATAGGAGAAATCAACGTTGGTTCATCATTGATCAGATAAAAACCTACACATTACCAATTAGTACAAACAATGTGATAAAATCTTCCCTACTTCTGTGTACAATGGGGAAATACATATTTTGTTATTGTGGCGGCTACCACACTACGTCGGCTATTACTGCTTTTCCCTCGTTCAGCATCACCCGGCACCGTATGCGAGTGAATACGGTGCTGACTTTTGGTGGCGGTGACGAGGGAAGTTTGAATCCCGTGCCGCCTGAACACCTAAAGTTATGAAAAGTGATTAATTTATTTTATTACTTCAATCTTCTGAGCTGGAAAATTGAGCAGAATTACTAGACTCAATAATAGAAACAAACTTCAAGTTTGTGAGCAGTTCTCCATTTATAAGAGTATGATAGTTGTAAGAGAATATAACTGGTAAAGTAATGTAACTGAAACGAGAGTATCTCAGTGTAGGGACTCACTGGTATGAGGTAAAGGGGCTTGGACCCCTCGATGACAGTCGCCACCCCAAAGGGCAGGCAAATAATCGTCCTTATGACGTTAAACCACACTAAATACGTTTGATCGTAATTACCTGCAAGTACATGCAGGTAATGTACGAGTACCGAATTGTGACATCACAAAACAATGTCACAATCCGTACACAAACTGGTCAGCCATCTCTTATCGTGATAGGGGATGATGCAACCTGGCCGCCCTCACAGACGTACGTATATTCTTACGTAAATGTCTTAGTGTGCGTGTAAATAATCCGTATATAAACCACCTAAACCTGCTCTAAAATCACCAGTGTTTGGTCTGGTTGTGGCTTACCCGTACTTGTGTGCGAAGTGGCTGAACACACTTAAATTCTGTTGAATTTCCTTCTGATGAGAATATCTCTCACAACAAGATATTCCACAGTGGTGACCCCGACGTGATTTTGGCTACGTCATGAGGTGTCTAGAGGCGCATTGTGCTTTTTCAAAAATTTGGTGTGGTGCGCTGGCAAGAAACTCGCTTGCTCGGAAAATACAAAAAATTTTTTGCAGACTAAGACACCTTTTTAGGTCGTCGAAGTAGAGTCTGCTGAAGTGGGAATTTATACCCCTCTCCTTAAAATATACAAACAAGGAGAAACAAGACAGTAGACCTGGAGGAAGAAGGTTGAACTCATCCCCCAACCCCCCAACTTCGACTCGACACTCTACAAATTTAACAAACCTAGAAGAAGGCCCTCAACACCCAGAATTAGCATGACTGGGAACTGCAATAAATAAAGAACAACTAGCAGTTAAAACGTTGAGAAGTGGTCAAACTTTAGGCCAAAGTTCTGACCCAAAAACACCTGTCCTACAAACACAGGAGCCAGTGTTTTTGACCAGCAAGGAAAGAAGTAGTTCTGTGGAATACGCTTGTCATCAGAAAGACATAGCAATGGTCCCACCACCAACCAAAAACCCACAACCATCGCAGAGGAGGTAGTAGTCAGCCACAGCTGACACCCAAAGTCTTGGCGCAGATTATGCAACTTGCAATTGCAGCCAGGGCACAACCCCAACTTCTACAGACGGAGGATAGAGATCCCTGAATTTCTGCCCAATGAGGTAGACTTATGGTTGACTCTATTGGAAGGCAGGTTCAAGACCGAGAACATAACTCTGAACCAGTGGTATCTACATGTCTGAGGAGGCGTGCCCCCACAAATAATCCGCCACATTCCGGACATCATGGAATGCCCTTCGACAGAAGATGACAAATATGCCTGGTTTGTCAAGAAGATCAAAAATGTATTTGGAAAAACTAAGAACAAAATTATTGATGATGTGATGGGTGGTATGAAGATGGGGGACAACAAACCCTCAATCTTCATGGCAAAATTGAGGCAGAAGGCAGATAACATAGTAGCCCCTTCTGTCATAGGCAATCAATTTTGCAAACAACTTCCACAAAGTGTTGTGCAATGCCTAGCCGCCGTAGGTTCGACCGTGATAAACACATCCACAGACTTGGACTTCCTTGCAAAATCCGCAGATAATGCGCTCAAATACACCAGGTCAAAGCCCGTGGTCAGTGCAGTATCTGCAGAGACTGGAGAGATCGCTCAACTTCGAGCTCAAATAGCTCAGTTGACTGATGAAGTAAAATGGAACAAAAGCCAAGCCTCAACGAAATCCAATAGTAGCTGGCGACAAAGATCTAAAAGTAGAAGCAACAACAACAACAGTGGCAATAGCAGAGGATGACAGTCCCAGTCTAGAGACCACAGATCTAGTTCCAGTAACAGGGGTCAGAGTTCAACTCCCCCGAGAACATCATCTCCCAAAAACCAGTCTCGAAATTGGGATGATAAAAGTTGCTTTTTCCATAATCGGTTTGGCGCAGAGGCCACCAAATGTAACAACAGATGCAGATGGTGGGGCAAATCCTATACCAAAGAGGCGTCAAACTAGAACAAGGGGCCATCTATGTGGCCAAAGACCCCTCGGAAAAATACTCATGCCCCCTGTTCATTAAGGACAGGACGAACAGGAGAAGGTACTTAATTGACTCGGGAGCAGACCTGAGCATATTGCAAGTCAACAAAACCCAAAAAGTACTCCCTCCAAAATACTATCTCCATACTGTGAATGGTCAAAACCTTTACGGACTTGAAACTAGCAAAGTTGACATTGGACTTAAGAAAATCATGACAAGGTCCTTCACGGTTGCAGATGTTCCAAACCCGATCCTGAGTGCAGATTTCCTTGCATATTTTGGCCTGATCATTGACCTCAAAAACGGCAAATTGATTGATAGTGAATCTAAATATTGTGTGAATGGCAAAACGCTAGCTTAAGACTGGACACAAATATATCCAGCTGTACCAAAGTTGACTAACAACTCTTACAGATCCACAAATATATCCAGCTGTACCAAAGTCGACTGACAACTCTTATAGATCCTGTCTGACTATCCTGGAGTCACTCAACCATCAATTCGCAGGCATCCTACATACAAACACGATACGGTTCATTACATAGAAACCAAAGGACAGCCTTGCCATGCTAGAGCACGAAGGTTACTGCCTGACAAACTCAAAGCGGCACGGGAGTACTTTCATCGCATCATTGAGGAGGGTGTATGTCGCCCATCAAAAAGCTCATGGAGCTCCCCTATCCACATGACCAAAAAAGCAAGTGGAGAGTGGCGAATTGTTGGAGACTACAGGGCATTAAATGCCATAACAGTTCCTGATCGCTACCCAGTCCCCAATATAATGGACTTCAACGCGAACATGAAGGGAAAAACAATGTTCACCAAAATTGACATCAACTGGGCATTCTACCAAATTCCTACGGCCGACCAGGACGTACCAAAGACAGAGGTTATAACCCACTTTGGACTATTTGAATACCTTCGAATGCTGTTTGGACTTCGCAACTCAGCACGAACTTTCCAGAGATTTATCAACGGACTGTTGCCGTTTGCATATGCATACTTTGATAATATTTGCATTTGCTCTGAAGGCGGTGAGCAACAGCACGAGGAGAATGTAAGAGCCGTCGTACAGCGTATACACGCTGCCGGGCTTACTATCAACGTAGGCAAAAGCTTATATGCACAGATCGAAATTGACTTCCTCGGCTACAAAGTTTCGACCAAAGGCATTTCCCCATTGAAGACCAAAGTAGAGCCAATATTGAATTTCTCAAAGCCCTCAAATGTCGCTGAATTTAGGCATTTCTTGGGGATAATGAACTTCTATAGAGGTTGCATGAAGAATGCAGCAGCCGAACAAAGTAAGCTGTTTGCACTAATAAAGTAAGTAAAAAGAAAGATAAGACTCCACTCAAATGGAATGAAGAAGCCAAACAGGCCTTTGAGAAAATCAAAGATACACTAGCAAATGCAACTCTATTGGCTCATCCAGACGAAAGTCTGCCGTTATGCGTGAGTACCGATGCATCTGATTTTGCTATTGGTGCAACCCTGTACCAACTTGATAAAGACAACAAGAAGTTACTGCTAGCTTTCTTCTCGAGAAAGCTCTCAAAAATAGAAAAGAACTATAGCACATACGATAGGGAATTGCTCGGAATTTTTGCTGCATTGAAGCATTTCAGGCACCTATTAGAGGGTAGATGTTTTTCTATGTATACTGACCATAAACCCCTAACATATGCCTTCACACAAAAAACAGAACCGGCATCGCCAAGATGAGCACGACAATTAGACTACATTGGTCAATTGACTACCGACATTCAGTATATAAGTGGAGAACTTAACACTCCAGCTGATGCCTTGAGTAGAATCGAAGCTATCTCGGCTCCTGTCCAATTACCTTATGCTGAAATAGCTAAAGCACAGCTTAAGGATGCAGAATTGCAAGAGTTGTTATCGAACGATGATACTACTCTCAAATTGAGACAGCGAAAAATTCCCAGTACTGATGTTTTATTAACATGTGACATCAGTACAGGTAAGAATAGGCCATTTCTACCAGTAAAATATCGCAGGTTGGCTTTCAACAGTGTACATAATCTGTCATATGCTGTGCCAAAATGTAGTGCCAATATGATTTTGGCAAGGTTTGTATGGCCACGAATGAAGTCTGACTGCAACAAATGGGCTGGCAGTTGATGGAACTGTCAAGAATCCAAAGTAGGAAGACACACTCGCTTGCCCCTCAAATCCTTCAAACAAACGGAGCGGTTTAAAACTGTACATATGGACTTGGTAGGCCCATTGCCACCATCTCAAGGACACAGATACCTGTTGACGATAATAGACAGGGCAACACGATGGCCAGAACAATCCCTCTACACGAGATGTCAGCTCCTACAGTAGCTGCAAGGTTAGACGATACCTGGATTGCGAGGTATGGCTTACCAGAAGTCATAATTACGGACCAAGGTTGCCAATTCGAGAGCTCGCTCTTTAAAGAGCTGTCTAATAAGCTTGGTGTTCAACACAGTCATACCACAGCTTACCATTCTCAAGCCAATGGCAAAATTGAGAGATGGCATAGAGCTCTCAAAGCCTCTATCATGTCACATGATACAAAGAGATGGGTAGATGTACTCCCTACCATCCTCTTAGGCCTTCAATCTGCCCTACAAATGGATACAGATCACTCTTCAGCGCAATTAGCATTCGGCAAAGAGCTACGCCTTTCAGGGGACTTCTTCACAAAATCGAAGGAAGTTAGCCCCGAAATCATGATACAAAATATAAGAAATGATGCCAACAATTTTCTAGAACAGGCAGCTCGCCATGGCCAGCCCAAGATTTACATCTCAAAACACTTGGCCAATACCTCACACGTATTTGTTAGAGACAAAAAAATTAAATCTGTGCTGGAGAAACCATACACCGGTCTTTACAAAGTAGTATCACGAGATGAGAAAAACTTTGTGATACTCATTGCAGGCGAACCTCGAACAGTTTCAATCGACAGATTGAATCCTGCATACATGGTAAGCAACGATAAAAGAATAAAGAAGTTGCAAAGGGAGAACATAGAAAATATACGATGGATTCACCAATAAACACAGAAGAATCCGTCGAAAAATGTGAAATAAATAACTCACAACAGAAAACATCAAAAAATTCTGTAAGATTTTCGGACGATGTTACCACTAAAACATTTGATCCGGAGGCCCCCATAAGCCCACAAAAAAGAGGCAAGCTCCTAGGCAGTAAAAAACGCAAAAATTCCCATCCTTCTCGCAAGTCTGAGAGGTTAATGCGAAGAAAATAAAATTTACTCCCAAAAAAGTAATATCCGCTATGTAAGTTTAAACCTGCTAAAAAATATGCGACGAAAATCGGAACTCCGTGAGACAAAAGAAACTCCGGAGATAAACAAACGAGGAATGCCAACAAAAAGAAAAAGACAGGAATAAACAAATCCACGTGCGATACGGAAATAAACATTGCAACGTGCGTTTACCGTTAAATACAAAGATAATCTCAACGTTGTGACGTCACAAACGGAGATTCCTTTGTAATAAAATTTGAATAAAATATTCTATGAGTTTATTTCAGGCATAACTTTGCTTAAACCAATCAGAACTTAACCGGAAAACTTGCATACAGCCAAGAATTTTAAGCACTATCCCCTCTACATGCTGATAAGAAGATGCGAAAAAGCTAAAACAAAAGTGTAATGGTAAATCAAAAATAGCAGTAAATTCACCCGTTTTAGAACTGTCATAAATCTTGGCCGTGTTTTCTGAAGTAATATTTTTGGTTCCTTTTCCTCAAATAACCTATTCTAATGTCGCTGCCACTCAATACCATCCTGAAATCCGCCACCTTCCAAATTGGCTGGAAAACTGCTGAGTTTTCACAAACTCAGCGGAAGACTGAGCAGAAGACGGAGCTGGATAGGATAGAGGAGGAGCTGCTCATGGACACAGCTTCTCCTGTAGACAAAGTCCTAGCGGAGATGACGACTCCGCTTCCCCCGATAGTCTCTCCACCCCGGTCACCACCAGAACCAACCCCGATTCTGGAATCCCCAAGATGGGAGCCAAAACCCGCAGAGACCAGGGAGCCAATGAAGTTCCTTTTCACGGCCGAGTGGGCAGCAATCAAAAAGGCGAAGATGGCCACCTTAGCATCGGAGAAGTCAAACTCCCCGATGCTGAGAAAGCCACTCTTCAAACAACTGCTGCCCCCTCACTCCCGCCACCACCCATATGCCTATACAAAAAATCGTCCACCTAGGGGTAGGGGAGAAGGCAGTTGCGCCCAATACCAGGCGCGAGCCAACGCAAGATGACAATCATACGAATTCATCGGCACTGCTGTTGGAAGCGCACTGGCCAAGTGGGAGGCAGACCAGAAGAGGCGCTCATAAACCCGCAAGTCCCCCCAGGCCTGCGCGATTTGATCATTTTTGCAGCAAAAAAACTGGGGGGAGTAGCTGTGGGGACTCACTGGTATGAGGTAAAGGGGCTAGGACCCCTTGACAACAGTTGCCGCCCCAAAGGGCAGGCAAATAATCGTCTTTGTGACGTTAAACCACACTAAATACGTTCGATCGTAATTACCTGCAAGTACATGCAGGTAATGTACGAGTACCGAATTGTGACATCACAAAACAATGTCACGATCCGTACACGAACCGGCCAGCCATCTCTTATCATGATAGGGGATGATGCGACCTGGCCGCCCTCACAGACGTACGTATATTCTTACATACGTGTCTTAGTGTGCGTGTAAATAAGCCGTATATAAACCACCCAAACCGGCTCTAAAATCGCCAGTGTTTGGTCTGGTTCTGGCTTACCCGTACTTGTGTACGAAGTGGCTGAACACCGCTTAAATTCTGTTGAATTTCCTTCTGGTGAGAATATATCTCACAACAAGGTATTCCACACTCAGAATTACTTAAGTATTGTTCCATTCGGCTTTAGGAACAATATCACCAACAAAACACATGGTTATGATAGATAAATTTATTCAATATGTTCAGTAAATACATATTTTCAAATAATTCCGTTATTAAAACTTCATGAGGATCTAAAGACTAAATAAAATGGAAGTGATCAAAAAATGTCAGATGGTAATATTTCTTCAACAGGAAAAAGATGTAGGTACTCAAAAATTCTACATAGTATTATTCATTGACCAAATGAATGTAAGAAATGTTCACAAATTCCACAAAAACGAGGGAAACTGTTATTTGAAAATAATTTGTCCTATAAGTTTTATTTGTCCAAGAAAGGTAATTCCAAAAGATATAGAATGGGATTCATATGTTTCTATTAAGATTTAATGTAAGAGCGATGTTACATCCAGTAGCACTGTTCAACGTGGCAAGACAGATGTCAGATGAACAAAAATTAAATTCTAAAAAAAAATATGAAACATCAAGACCAGAGGCAATTCAAATTATGGAATGATTACGTTTTAAAGTACTTTATGCATCACGCTTTTCCTGATATCCAAATTATTTTAGGTTATTTTAAAAATTTTTTATCTTCATTACTATCTGTTTCTGAATACTAATGAAAAGAAAAGAAGTTATGTTTTCTAAAATTGTAACACTAAACATAAAAGGAAAAAAACGTCAGGTATTAAATATATTAACAAGATTCGAGACATGATGACAAAAGGTCCACTTTTCAGGCCAAAAAAGTGCACGAGTTATTGCATTTTATTTGCACTACTTTATAAATTGGGTTCTTTTGGCAGTTTTTGGATACATTGTACAGTATTGGCGTTCTTTTGAATTGAGTGCAAACTTAGGACAGAGAAGTGTAGAGGGTGCATAGACTTTCTGCACTAAATCTAAAGGAGGTGTGGAAAAAGTGCAAATGATAAATCACATACGATGTATTTGGAAATTGTTTGAATGGTTGGGTGATAACTCATATTTGTTTTTATTCTGTTTTGCTTGCACTTGTTTTTACAACGTTCTATTAATCGTAGAACTAGGAATTGTTTAAACTTTTTTAATAATTTCCTATCCCCATCCTGAACTAACTTGAATTGAGTTCAGTTTTTTGGCGAAAAGAATAGACCTAAAGTTCTACTATGAAACGGGATTTACAACTTTACCTATTTTTTTAACGCAAATTAGAAAAATTCATGGAGTTCCAAAAAGAAATTTAAATTCATATCATGTGGACTCATAGAAAATACAGGCTAGAATGAATTAGTTACGCCGGTCAAGTTTACTAGGACCACGGTTAACTAATGGTACCTGAACACTTTGTTGGCACGGAATATTTGACGACTGCAAAGCACAACGCCCAAAATTATCGTCATCCGAAGAAGAATAAACATTTTTAACACACCAATCGATATTTTTTACCATATTTTGAATCACAGAATTGCTAAATAAAATACCAGCATCTGAAAGAACAAAAAAAAAACAAAAGAAAAACAAAATATGAAATGATCCGTAATTACTAGATTAGACAAATTAGAAGATAAATAACAAAATTACTTGCCCAGAGAGCAGATTTCAGAATCTTTCAGTTTTGTTCCAGCGTAAACATCTTGACTAATACTGATGTTTTCCACAATTTTATTTAATTTTCGAGCCTTTATGAACGCACTATCATTGACGATGAAAAAAAAGTCAAAATCATCGATAAAATTATCCTTAATGTATTTCAATACGTGAAAAGGTTTCAGAATGACTCTTGTATCAAAGAAACCCACAATTCCTGGCAATCTGAGGTACGAAACGTTCAATTTTTGCGTTCCCGGGGCATCAATAAAAAATGTAAGCTTATCAACTAGGTGAGACGTCGTCTGATTGATACATATTCCTCTGGTGTTTATGGTTTGTTGCGTAGTTAGCACGGCTACGAATAATTTTTTGCGAATACCAAGCTCCGTAGAGAAAAATCTCGGTCGAAGAAACTTTTGAGGACTTTTCTGCGCCTTCAGAGGTTTGGCTGCCAGGTTTAATTTTGGTATGTACTCGTTGGACATAAGGCTTTTGGAGTTTTCCAACGAATTTCGCACCATCAGGCTCCCAGGCGAGCATGTTTCTTCAAATATTGGTAATAGGATTGGACCAATAAAAAGGCCGAGAAATAAGCCGAATAATGAGTATAAATGTTGACGCACTCGATTGAAAATCATATTTTCGTTTGGAAAACACACATGATGCAGCTACAACAAGGTCAGTTAACACTGACGCGATGCTGAGTTATTTTGAAATAAGTGATGACCCTAACATTATATCGTCTAGTTAACTAATTGAACAATTACCACCAAGTACCACTAACATAAGAACAAATAACATAATATAATGAAACAACGGAAACAACCGTTGCGTCAAGAATTATTCGGTAATAAATTCTTTATTGCCTATTCAAGTGCCTTAATTGAATGATAGATAATATTATTATGAATTACCCTTCGACCATATACATAATGGACTGCGCATACTGATAAAATTAAAATTGACTTATATGGAGACACCTTGAAGGCGTACATTTCATTCAAAAGTTTTCTTTTTTCAGGATTTATCAGATATCATACATCAATTGATAAATAATTTGGAGGGATTTGCATTGTCATTTTATAAAATGAAAGTGTTTTTAAAATTTGTTGTTCTACACTCTATCTGCACTCGCTCATAAACCGTTAACGCTACTACATTTAACAATATATACTAATACTCTCAGGTTGTACAAACAAACATAACTTTTTTTTCTCGAACTTTTGTAAATGCTGAAACACATTTCCCACTCAAACTTTAATCTCATTATGGAGGGAGATCGCTCATCTTTGTCAAACTTGTAACTTATATTTCCGTTTAATGCATTATAATATTTCAAACTAATTTGTTTCTCTTCTTGGAAGTAAACCTCACTTCAAAATTAAATAGTGCCATTTATTACTTTTTAATATTCGAAGGTGAATTCTCTTTGATTTTTCGCTGAATCCTAATTAATTTAACGGCAACAAATTGAAAAGAATTGTTGTTCTACGCTCCACCTACACTCGCTCACTAACCATTAGCGCTACTACATTCGATAACATATACTAACTCTTTCAGGTTTACAAACAAACATGACTTTTTTCTCTCATTCACTTGGAAATGGTTAAACTCGTTTCCCACTAAAACTTTAATTTGATATGGAGGGAGATCGCTCATCTTCCTCAAACTTGTAAATCATGTTGGATTAAGGTTGAAGATTGAATTGAAAAAGAAGCGCAGAAAAAGAACCGTTACGAATGTATTTTGATAAGGTACAAAAATGTCAGCAGAAGACTAGAAATTCGTTGAGCAAATTTGTGAGAATGATAGCAAATTATATTATACATTAGCATATTATTCTCACATATTATTTGTTGTGGTAACACTGACTCGATACTTTTTGTAATCTGTGATTTTATGTTTGAAACTCAACTGTAATATTATATTTTTGTGTGCCTCTTGCCGCTCATTAAACGTTGATGAATTAACATCTCCTCCATCTTATGAGGAAATAAATTTTCGTGAAAGTGAATATTTGCTGTTTTTATTTATGTGTTTGTAAAGTGTATGTCTAGTCTTCGTTCAATGTCTACAATCAGTTAAAGTCTTTTGTCGATAATTTCACATAATTTGATACGTTGATAGCTCGTATTTCTTCACAGAATTATTCCCCAGCTGGGAATCAGTGCTGCCAAGTGGCAAAGCGTAAAATTATATAACATATTCAATTACAGTTTGTGTATAGTTGTAAACGCATAAAGTCATGTCATGAGGTTGTGTGGGAATCGTATCCCAACAAATTATAATTTCGTTTAATGCATTATAGTATTTCAAACTAACTTGTTTCTTTCCTTGGAAGTAAACCTCACTTCAAGAATTTGTAGATGAATTCTGTGAAAAGTACAGTTTGAAGTGAAAAGCTTTAATCTCAGACCTATCTGATGATTAAGTTTTCTTGGCCGAGGATGCGAAGTAATTTTTGTTGATACGAAATCCCACCTCATCTCATTCTTCATCATCATCATCACTGTCACACTATATATATGTCATACGTACAGTCTAGTCACGAAGTGTTTTCCCCTACTACTTTCGATCGTATATCGCTGTTGCTTCACCATTTACATTTTCGTTTGTCAAATATATTGTTAGTTGCGAAATAAACCTCTTAAAAGTCAAAAGTCTCAAGTTCTTTCGATCCTCGTTCTGCATACCTCACATCAATTTTTGAGTGAAATTTGAAAAACGAATAAACGAACGAAATTATATAACATGAAAAAGAATTTGTTTTATTACACAAACTTCAACAACATAATAACAATATAAAAATTAAATCAACAATTTAAAGTATTGGACTTTAACTGAGATTGTAACGAAACGGAATAAAAAGCAAGAAACTAAGATGAGTAATCTCCTTCTAATTTAGTTTGAATAAAAGTGGGAAAAGAATGATTCAGTGTTACCGTGTAGTTAGGTGATGATGTGAGCGAGGTTGCATGACTACCACCACAACACAGTTTGATAAGGGAAGGAACTTTTGAATGGAATGTACATTTCATTTGTTTGCCTTCAACATTTTATCAGTAGGCGCAGTCCACTAGTATATGGTCGAAGTCCGTTGTTGTACTTACACAATAAACAACTTCTATAGTTCTGAGTCCATCTATTGTAAAGTTTTCGTCTCCATCATATATATATATATATTCTCAAAGGCTTCTGTTAGGTCCAGTATAGTGTTGTCAAATATCGATATTTTTTGTATCGATACAATATCGATATTTGTGGGAAAATATCGATAATATCGATACGATATCGATATTTTATAAAATTTGATAAAAATTTTTTGCAGATGGCTCATCTGAATTATTGTCATTTAAAACTATGAAAATCAAATGTAAATTTGAATTTTATAAATTTGAGGAAAAGAATAATAGAAGCAAAGTAAGTCAGGGTATTTACTTGACATTGTTGATGTAGTTGTAGATATAGATATATGTGAACTATGTTTGAGAAATCTCCTCATTTTGGACTGGAGTCAAGTTCAAGTTATTCGTAATTCATAATTTCATAATTCATAATTATCATAAATATCATCTGTCATCAGTTTCAGTTGTCACTCATTCACTCGTAATTTTATCAATACCACAACCACAACCATAGAAAAAATAATTAAAAACTGGCATTTGAAAATATCGATATTTTTGACAACACTAGTCCAGTACAACACTAATTAATTGTATGATTAAAGAGAGAAAATCCCCCACTGAATAGGGAAAAGAATAGCGTACATAGTCAGTGGAGATAGATTATATTTTTTGAAGATTTTAAATGTAAATTTGAATATGTTTTAGGCTATTGTTCAACTTCGAAAATTTTTTGAATATTTTCATTTGATCTGAAATGTACCAATTGAGCTTGTCGTTTGTCGCGCATGCTGCTGATGTATTGGGTCTCCACGTCACTGACGATGATTTTATTGTGTCTTGTTCGCGAGACAAAACTTCCAAATTATGGAAATTCAACGGGTACTTAAATTTTTTCCTTGTTGGAGTTATAACGCAAGTTAGTTTGCATTCCTTTGTTCTATGTCGCCTAAAAATCGAAAGAAAATCATTTGTTGACCGCTATAATCTACATTAATGTGTGGATTTGGATTGAATTTAAGAAGCCGGAAAAATAACTTTGAACAGAATGTATTTATTGTTTTAAATTAGAGTTGACCGTCTTTCAGTTCAGCTTTCATCTTATTTTTCTATGATTATAGGAATTATAACAAGTTTTTCGCAGCCGAAACTTATATCTTTGAACATAAATTAACATGTAAATTCCAAACTTGTGTGTGCGTTTTATCACCCAGTGATCTTTTTGAATGGGGCCTTATTCTGACGGGAGACAATGTTAATCGTATCGTAGTGTATGAGCCAAACAATACGATTCCTATAAGACAATTACATGCTCATACGAACGCAGGTAAAACGCTTCCATCTGTGAAACTTTTTGTTGCTCTAAAAGCAATTGTGAATCTGATTTTTCAATAATTTTCAGTTTCTAGAATAACAAACTCCACTGAGCCAAATATATTTTTAAGTGCATCGTGGGATACCACCGTGAAAATGTGGTTGATCACCGATGAAGATGTAAAGTGCATTCTCACAATTGACAGTCACTCCGTTTCTGTTTGGGCTGTATTGCAGATGAAAAAAAAATTTATCCTTACCGGATCTGCCGATAAATTAATTCGTATTTTCAATGTAGATGGTTCATTAATTAAGACTCTGATTGGTATGCATATTTTATGGATGACGTAGAACTTCAAATGCTCGCTTATTCAATGCTGTTGAATCTGCTTTTAGGTCATAAGGCCTGTGTTCGTGATTTGGTGGAAATTAACGATGATGAGATATTATCATGCTCGAATGACACTACTGTTCGGCGATGGTCAGTTAATTCGGGAAAATGTTTAGAAGTTTTGGACGGTCATTCAAATTATGTTTACAGGTATCATTTTCCCCCTTTTCTCCATTGGTGTTTAAAGTCGTAAGATTTTTGATGTTAGTTTGTTAGTGTCCGTGTATTAGGTGATTTAATTGTGAGCTGTGGTGAAGATGGATGCCTGTTGTTGTGGTCACATGGAAAACACGTGCAGACAATCACTTTACCGGCAAGAAGTGTTTGGGCAATTGGTGTTATGTCAAATAATGATATCATCGCGGGGACTAGGTGAGGTATTCACCAGGAGTAAAGTCGCATACAAGTGATTAAAACTTAGTAATCTGTTTTAATTTTTACTTCAAGTGACGGGATTGTACGAATATTTACCACTGACAGAAAGCGTCTAGCCGATGAGAAAGCCCTTCATGATTTTTCCAAAGAATGCATGAATTTTCCAGTTCCATTTAAGAAACCAGTGGGTCGTGCAAAAGTTTCACGGTATATTGATAACGTTAACCATCTGAAGGTGGTGCATTGCTTGTTTTAAGATTAAAAATATTCATTCATAGTTTCCATGGCCTAGAAATTTTGTCCAAGCCTGATATAAAGAAGGTTAAACGATATTTGTTCGTGAAATTGAGAAATTGAATTGTTATTGATGTTCATTAATCGAGAAAACTTGAAGAAGTATAGGTCATACTGATGTCAAAATTGCGCCTTTTAATCATCTAAAATCAGATTTTGTGAGAGAAAAATGTTTGAAGCTAGTGTATGTTGGGTGTATTTGTTGATTTTTTTAATGTCAAGTTTGTTTTTTTGTTGGACAGAAAAAAAAAGTGTGAGATTTACTAATCAATATCATCCCCCAGTACGATGAATTCAAGAAAATATATTTGACACTGGTTGTACCACTTGTTTTTTGATTCTTATAATTATCTAATTTTTTTCGTTTGAAATTTGATAGTTGACTGTTCATACTAAATATATTATTAGAAATTATTTTACAGTGCATAATACTAAACTTTCTGCCTCCAGTGGACCATCCCACAGGATTCATTAAGTCATGCCGAAGCTTTGTGCAGTGGAATCTCAATATAATGAATCCTCATAGGGCCGAAAAAATAGTTCTATCCACAGGAATTTACAAGAACTGGATTACCTGTTCGTTATATTGAGGCAATTCGTTATATCGAGATGCTATGTAATAGTTGGCAGTTTAGCGGTTTATTATTAGACTTTTTTGGGAGCGAAAGTTGAGAAATTAAGAATTTCCTTACTTTATTTAAAAAAAAGTATTCGTCGAATTTTATCCATTTGTCACAGTTTTATTTTTTATATTTCTACGTTGTTGCTGAAGATAATTTTTTTTCATCAAATAATACTGAAGCCTTTTCAGTGCCTACGTGCTTTAAATAATTCTGTTATTCTGTTCAAATTTTTGAATTAATTTAACTTACATTTTTTTATGTTACTTTTATTCTATAATTTTTCCCAGCCGTGCTTTTTTCATCCAGAAACGAGTGATTTCGATGAGAAATTTTTTTTGAGCTGTTTGGAAAATATGGATAAAGCATATACTGTTGAAGTTTGAAAAATAAATTAATTCTTTAAAGGGGTATGCTTAATTATTTTATTACTGAGAAACAAAATTTTTTACAATGTAGGCTACGTTGAAATGAGAAGGTTGTGAGTTTTTTCGTGAAATGTTCAGTCTGTCTGAAGGTTGAAGGATGAATAAACAATATTTTGTGCTTCTTTTTCCCCTGTACACAATTTGGAGGCTTCACTTTTCAGTTAGCTCCTATTCATTATTAGATTACTTGCTACATCTCCGAGTTTTTGATGCCAGTAAAAGTTGGTCTACTCGTTCCAAATACTCTTTTTAAATGAGTTTAAAACATTGTGAATTTTATCCATACGTACCGTTACAATTATTTTTAATTTGTTATCAGATTAATTCCGAAGGAACCAAAAGAGAGATTCAGTTGTTCTGTTTGTAGGCGATCATTTGCCCGCAAGTACTCTTTACGTAAACATTTTAAAGAAAATGATCACACAGTTGCTCCTCAAACTCAGAATTTTTTGCTTGTATGTTCATTCTGATATTTCAAAAATAATTATTTTTATACATTGATATAAATTCTCAAAAATGGTTGTTATTTTTAGTCCGTCTTACCAGATATCCGCCCATACCATGTAACAAATTTCAAAAGGAAAGGATCGTTCTTTAGACTTGAAGTGCGTTTATCGAATATGAATTCTCATAGTGATTTACAAATGTGGGTTCGCACTTTTGCCGAACTGAATAAATGTGTATACAACCGAAATTCGGTCAAACAATGCTCTCGTGGTGATTTCAACTACTCTGTATGCTGAAAAATTGTAATTTTTTAAAAGAAATAATATATATACGTATTTAGGATAAATTAAAATTGTGTTATATATTTCAGGAATTCTATCGATGCCAATACTCACACGTGTCAAAAGCTGAGTCTAGAAAGCAACGAACCAAAGCAATCGGTTGCAAAAGTACTATTCACGGTATTTTGAGACATGATTCTATCGACAATTCGTATGTTGAATTACATCGAGTTCTCTTTTATTTGTCGACAGTTCTAATTGAAATAATTAATATTTTTCCTTTGTTATTAATTGCAGATGTTATGGCAAAATAAACATAAATTTTGTTCACAATCATTTAATAGACTATAATCAACTTAAGAAACCAACACCAGAAGTCAAGGAGATGTTTCGCCTTATGTGTCGTGATGGTTTAACTCCGGTTAATGCTCTACACTCGTATAAAAAACATCTTGAACATGAGGCGCCAGAGACGTTTCAGGCCTTGCTCTTGGACAGAAGCGTCTGTCCCGACTATAGTTGGGTTCGTCAGTTTTTCCGTAAACTGCAGAAAAATGTAGAATCCAAGAACGAAACTGTCGTAGAATTATGCAACGTTGATGAGCCGACGACGAATGTTGGTCTTAATGAAGGACTTGAAATGGCTGTAGTTGACGAAAACATTTTGGAATTGGAGCAGTCTGATAAGATAAATATCGACGAAATGATTAAGGAAGTGGAAATCGGGGACGAAGGTGAAACTCATCCTGATATCGTTGAAGAATTAGTCGACGAATTTAATACACTTATTTGCAAATTGAAAGAAGAACCGTACTATTACGAAAGCGGTATTATATCAATGTGTAGCGAATTGCGAAAAGTTAGTCAGTCTACTGCAGAATCCCGTTTACATGCTCTTTATTCGTTCAACAAAGTGACAGATATTACAGAAATATAGAATTGTGGGCGTGAAATAATATTTCGTGTCTCAGGTCTGTTAAAAATTTATATTATCGTAATGGCCAATACAAACTAAAATTTAATACGGTAATCGTTAATGATGGACGTTGCTTCATAGAAGTAGGGTCGACTGACAAACTTACCTGAATATTTTTGTATTTATAATCCTTTCTTATTCATGAAAGTTTCGAAATGAATTTTTCTTTATTTTCCTGTCTTTAATGACAGTGTTTCAGAGGATTTTTTTTTATGTTGGAATTGTTGAAGCTTGTTTCGAATGGCGATATTTCGTATAATTGTAACGTGATCAGAAAGAATTGGAAAGACTGACTTACTCCCTGATAAACATATTTCATGTGGCTTGATAAATTTCCTAAGTTATAATTACTTTTTTTTAAACATCAAGTTTCTTTATTTCTTAATACTTGATGTGTGTTTTATCGTTGTTGCGAAAAAATGGAACGTTTGGAATGTTTTGCGAAAAAAAATAGGAGAAATCATGAACGATGAATTGAACTTCTGTAGTTTTTCTTCTTCAATTTTAAAATTTTATGACTTTGCAAATTTTTATTTCGCACTGGTTAAATGTTTTACGTTCTCAATGAATTCGATATCCTAAAATTGCCTTTATTTTGAATTTAATTCATCTTCGTGGATCTTATCAACTGATTATATTAGATATATGTGAGGGTCTCCAATATTAATTTTTTCCTGTTGTGGACTCATGTTTTATGTATTAAAACGTTCCCGTCATCGAGATTTTCCTCCAGAGTCAATTGTTGTATTAGAAATCATTTGTCTTGTGTTTGGGTCTTTGAGACTTATAAAATCTTGTTAAAGTGCGCAAAGCGAGTCTGTATTTTATATGAATAAGTAGAATTAGAGCGATTGTATTTAAATTGTGTAAAAAATCGAGAAGCCCCGAATTTTAGTTCTAATGAATTCTCGAATCAATTGTCTTTTAGTCACTGAGATGTTTCTTAATCGTTCTGTTTATGCGCACAAGGACAAATGAAAATTTTTTTTACTCATATTCTGTCCTCGGACGCAAACGTGTTGGTTTTATGTTGCGTTCGATCGTCTTGTGAATTCGTACTGTCCGTTCCCATAGCCCTCATAAGGTCTAATCTTGACGGCGAATTGTAAAATCTTCTCTTCCTTCACCTAGTAAAGATTTGATTTTGTGAGATACTTGTCTTAATAGAAGTGACAGTTTTCAAAATTCATTTATAAAAAGCTGTAGAAGTTATTCTTGCAGTTTTCATTGTTGAATGATGTAAAATTTTGCGTTGTTTAAGAGCTTGTAACTTAAAAAACAATTTTTTGTCACTTTACAAGTTTCAGTGATAATTGAAATGATCTCATCCTCATCAAGATTTATTTTATCTCTGTGTATGCCAGTTATGTTTTAGATTAAGAAGTTGCATATTATTATGCTTTATGTATGTGTTATTGGTTGTATAAAATTTTCAAATAATTAAGTAGGTGTAGTATAATTGAAATTTTTATGTCCGATGTAGTCTTCCTCCAGTTGATCGAAATATGATACTATATTATAGATACGATAAAATAAATGGCTGCTTGTTGTATTTGAGGCCTACTGTAAATGGTAGAAAAGTATAACATTTTTAACAAAAATTTATGGTATATTATTTCATTTTTTGGGTAAAAAAAACTGAAAATTTTCTCTATGTTCGCTTTAAAGAGCCACCTGTTACAGGTCGCTTCTCTTTGGGTGACCCATAAGAATTTCCGCCAGACTTCAGAATCTGATTCAGTGTTTCGTACTTCTTCTCTGGAAAGTTAATTGAATCGTCTTTATTCGAACTACTGCCAGAACCGAAGCGATTGCTCATACTTATATTGTCATCGGTGGAACCAAAATTACCACCTCCAAAACCGCCATTATTGCCTCCACGAGTGGGTTCGCAAACTGTACCTCGTATAGCGTCTGAAATGCGTGCTGAAAATAACCTGAAGTTGACTTCATTTTCGCTAAGTCCACGCATATTACTGACTGGCAGTCGATCGCTGAGCAGCCAAACGTTATCGGCATCGTCAAAGATGATATCGTTGGGGAAGATCATGGTGTTGTCGTCGGTGGCCAAAATGGCGTTTGTCTGCGGCGTGTAGCTGTTGGCGTTGCGAATCGAATTCCAGCATCCGATGCCGTTGCGGTTGGGCAGTGTGTAGAAAATGGTTCCGGTGCGTTCATCCAGCATGTGCGCTGTCGTTTGCATATTCGGTCCGCGAGTGCCCAAGAAACGGTACGCTTCCAGCAACGTGGTCGTGTTGGTGGCAATGTTGCGGTCGCGCAGAAACCGTGTATTGACAGCGTACTGGTAGTTGGACGAGATGGCCGTAAAATAGAAGGTGCGGAAGCCGTCGCTTTGGATGGCTGACAGAGTGGCGCCGAATATACCATCCACCCACAAGAAGACAAGGCCACCGACGTAGAAGGGAGAGGCGAACGGATCGAAGTAGAAGTACGGATGTCGGATGCGCCACGAACGATTCTCTGCGTAGCTATAGACGACCAGGCGGTAGCCGCCGAAGTCTGGAATGTAGGCGTACGCCTGGTCGCATGTATTTGCCGTCACGTCTACCACCATGTTACCACCGAATACGGTACCGTCGCTAGTGTCGGACGAATTAAACGTGTATTGCCGGATCAGGCGGTCGGTACGCAGGTCGAAAATGAAGAGACGAGGCGCTATGACTTGGTTATAGGCGCCAATTATGTCGATGAGGCCGGTATCCACGAACCACAAACGATCGCAGGCGTCTACTTTTAGTCGGAATACGGATACGATTTTATTTACGTAGGAAGTTTCGTTGGCGGTAATTCGATTCACCTCGTAGTTCGGATATGGGATTAGAGTGGGGGAGTTGTTATTCCTTCCGGTGTTACCACCTGCAATGCAAAGATGAAAAATTTTAGGTTTCTACTTCTTCCATTAACCTTCTTGATCTCAACTTGATTGGAATCTGACATATTTTCACGAAGCCCTCTTCAATTAATGGGAAAATGTTACAATTTTATTCGTATCATAATTTTTCCGTGTGTGTGAATGCCAAAGATGAGCAGGATTTCAATCCAAAAATGTTTGATTGGGATTCCAATTAGTGAATTATTTTTTAAGAATATTAAAGAGAATGTATGATTCAAAGCCCGTAAGTCGTTTTTTTTCTGGAAAGATTCGTAATTCGAATTTAAAAAATTTTTTTTTTTAAAATGAGTGACTGCCATTCGAATTTGTTCCTGGTTTTTCATTTTTTTCCACATCATTCGTTGTCATATCAAAACAAATAAGAAAATTTTTGAAAATTGGAGATTCACCGGTTCTTATCTTGACATTTTTCATCCTGCTCTAGCCCCTGTTCCATAAGGAGCTTGATATTTTCATCCCTTGCAAGATTTCATGAAATGCAATAGTTAAAGGTGTACCACAAGATACTTTTGTTTTTCTGCACAGAATAGCTGATTAGTTAATCGAGTAGGTATGTATTCTTCAATAGTCGTAGATTCAAAACAAAATTTTCGGAGGTAGACGTTCCAAAATTTTCAACCATTTTTTTGCCAACTACACAAAAAAATGTTTTTCCGTTGAATTACGAGACATATAAAAATTACAACCCTTTTTTCCGCTACCCCCGATTTTCTTTTTTTTATTTGAAAGTTCTGAGGGGTAGGTACTTTCGAATCCCCTTCCCATTTTTATTGTTATATATTATCAATGATTTTATTTATAATCGTTGAGAAAATGATAGAATAAAGAAATTTATTTTTTCTTTCAATCAATTTGAAGAAATCAGTGGCGTACTGACAGTGGAGCGAGTGGAGCAGCCGCTTCAGGGTGCCTTGCTGAGAGGCGTGCAAAATTTTCAAATATTTCGCTTTTCTCTGTTACAGCAAATCACCGTAATATAGAAATGGTGATCAGGTGGAATAAGGAGGGGGCGTCAAGATTCTGGCCACATCACCTCTCTGAAGGAAATGAAAAAAGAAGAATCGGCATAAGATGAAAAATGATCTGAAAATTTTAGATTCGAGGGTATTTTATCAACAATTAATTTAATTTAATTTTTTTTCTTTTTGAGTTCACTTAAGAATTTTTGGTCCATCAAGATTTACTACCTGAGACATGTGCTTTTAGTACCTAATAGGAAATGTTGTTTTTTGGATTTCATTTTTTATTAATTCGCGCTACACAAAAGTGCATTAAAAATTTTTCAGCAAAATTTACTGAAAAATTGTGTTTGTGTGGTCAAGAATCAGAAAGCACTTCTCGACCACGTTTTAAATTTTCAACTTATCTAAAGAAGCTGAAATCCCACAAGAGCGTCGGAGTTTTTGGAGAAGCTCCAACCTCATCATCTCCTCAAAAAAGAAGAGGAATCTACTGGTCATCCCTCTTCTACAAGAAGAAAACAACCAAGTCAAAAAGGTAAGTCGTAACAATTCATTTCTTACAACTTGTGCAAAAATTTGTTCGCGTAATATAATTTTGAATTTCTTAAAAATTCAGAATTATGAAGACAATAAAGTGCCGTACCATTAGCCCTGAGCAATTTTGAACATGCTCAGAACTATCAAAGGATAAAAATTCATGATGAATTAAAAGTCCTCGGAAACTGAAAAACAATTTTCGAGGTCACATCCTAAGTACTTCTTGTCTTCGAATTACGCCATTTCAGTTTACCATATTTTTTCATATTTATTTCTCACGAGAAAAAATACGTACAATAATTTCGAATATTGTACGTACTCAAAAATAATTTAACGTAAATAATTAATTATGTTAAACTAGTGTTTCACGTAACATTTTTCATCGCGCTTTACCGCCATCTTTTTTTTTCAAATACATCGAATACTAGAGAAATTAATATTCGAAGTACGGCAATAGGCGCAATGAAAAATGATAAAATTCGTTAGTTCGTCGATGTTGAATAATTCGCATTTTTTAATTATGGAATTTTCAAAGCCTATCGAGACTTTGAAAAGGTAATCGCAACCCATCATGGGAAAGCTTCATTGCTCCCACGGGTCATGCCAAAATTTTTAAAGTTGACTTAGGACTTTGAAAATAATTTACAAATTCTAAAAAATCAAACGTGATCCGCGATGATAAAACATCATTGTGCCAACGGGTCATGCCAAAATTTTCAAAAGAATAAAAATACTTTGGAAATATTTCTTACTTTTTACGTTTCACTAAAAATCATATTATGACTCGCGATGATTGACCATCATTTTGCTTAAGGGTCATGCCAAAATTTTTAAAATTGGTAAAACACTGAAAATAATTTAATGTTGATAAAAATAAACGTGACCTACGATAAAAAATCCTCATTACGCTTATGAGTCACACCAAAATTTTTGAATATCAAATAATAAAATAATAAATTCAAAAATTATTCACAAAAATTTTACTTTTTTTTTTCTTCGCCTGCATCACCAAATATTTTTGTAAATTCAGGAAGAACTATCGCGACCCGTGAAGGGAAATCCTCATTTCACCCACGGGTCACACCAAAACTTTCAAATTGAAACAAAAACTTTGAAAAAACAATCCTTAATTACAAAAATAGATTGCAACCCGTGATGGGAAACCTTCATTGCGCCCACAGGTCACGCCAAAATTTTATAATTGAAATGAAAACTTTGAAAATATTCCATCTTCGAAAAATAAATCGCGACCCGTGACGGGAAATCTTCAGGGTCATGCAAAAATTTTCAAAATTTAATTAAAACTGAAAATATTTTGAAATTCCAAAATAAAATACATGTAGCAACGTATTAAAAATTGAAATAAAACACGAACAAGTGTAATAATTTTTAATATTTTCACTCAACAGAAATTAAAATGCAATGTGATGAAACACCGATGGATTCATCACCAGCACCTCCGCCACCTGCAGACATGGCACCAACTCATTTGGTGGCCCCGGCACCGGAGCCAAATACGACTCCGCCTGCACTGCAAAATACTCCGATGTCGCCGGTATTAGCCAACGCCCCGCTGGCAAAAGTAATTGCCAGCAGACACAGTCTCCACCACGAAGTTATCGAAAGGGAGATTGAGGCATCGGCCCGACAAAAAGCCGTGGCAGACCCGTCACAAGCATCCAGTGGTGAGTCACACTACAGCACGGGATCAATGCAGGAGGTAGACAATTTTGAAACAAGGATCAAAATTTACCTTGATTCGATCACGACTGCTTTGTTCTATACAATAGAACTTGACAATATGATCAATGAGCCTGAACTAACCTTAGTTCAGGCCAGAAAACAGCTGCCGGTAATAACTCAAGTAATCGAGCAGCTGATGAATCCGCCACCAGGAGTTGACAGAAACTAAATACTCCTGGCAAGGGCGAACATCCTCAAACTGCGTGCCAACCAAGGGGAAATTGAAGCAAAATTTCCACTGATGACACCAATTCTGCAACTGCAACAACAACCATCACCATCACCACTGGAAATTGGTTCCCCGCAACAAATTTACGAGGAACCAACTCCCTCAACATCGGGTCAAGTAGGGCTTGGTGGTGGGGAAACAACATCGCATTTGCCTAGTGACAAACGAGCTGAAGAAGTGGAATGCGAAGCTGAGCGCCTGCAACTGGAGCGGTTGGAAAAGCAGCGGCTCGAACGCCAGTGGCAGGAGCAGCAGTGATGGAAAAAAGAGCTGGAGGACCTCGCCTCTAGAGCAGCTCGCGACCATCTTCGATTGGAGCTAGCTGAAAATGAAATCGAGCAAATCTAGCGAGACCGTTCCGACATGGTAAAATATGTCAAAATGGAATATGGACTCAATCTGGACCAGTTCTGGGATGAGTTCGTGCGGCCAGCAATCCAAAAAGGTAATGAAAAACTTACTTTATCCAACCCGCGCAAATACGAAAAACGTAATCGTACGGATTATTCACAGGACAAGGTAGATGAACCAGCACATAAACAAATATGTGCTTGTTCCATCAACACCACTCCTGTCATACCTATCATACCCGAACTGGTTAATAACAATTGTGTATCTCCCAACAGAAACGCAGTTGATCAAAATCAGTATGATTTGGTAACCAAGTTGGTCCTCAGGCCTATATTAGGGAATAATTTTGAACCTATTATTAACAAAAATATACAGGAACCAATACCCCATTGTTGGGAATTGGACCTGAATACTCACCCAGAAAAAGCAGCTATGAACCTGAAAGCACCCAAATATTATATAGATGAATGAGATGGAACAATTCTTAGATATCCAGGGTTTATTAGGGGATTTAAAATGTACGTACATCTTTGTACGGACATTGCAGTCCCACAAAAAATTAAATTGCTTCAGCAAGCAATGCCAAAACATAGTTCAAAAATTTTCACATTTTGCACCTGATGACGTTGGCTACAAACAACGTCTGCAATTTTTACATGATAGGTTTGGGGACCCAAGTAAGGTCAGAGCGGAAATATGGTACCAAATTACTGAATTTCCGAACACTACAAACGGACTTTCATCCATCCAAGATGGTATGGATGGAATTGCAGTGTTGATTGATCGTTATTGGCAGGTCTCTATGGTAGTAGACGAAGAGCAATTGTTCAACATCACTGTTAAAAAATTCCCACCGAGATCATACAGAAATCATCTCAAAAGTAACGAGACATGTCTCTCATCTCTTTTCGGCAATCAGGGAATTCATAAAAATTGAGGAAATGTTTGACAAAAAGCATAACCCCAATTCAAATTCTAGGAGAAATAATCAGGGACAACTTAAAGGCAGTCCAAGATTTATAGCTGCTACCTTCTCAAAAGGTAACGATCAATCAAAGGGAAAAGATAAATCTAATCCCAACAATTTTAATAAGCGCTCAAACAATAATAAGGGAAACTCATCAAAGTCTCCTAACCGTTCTTCGGTTTCAGCACGTAGAGAACAGAACAAGGATTTGTGGAATGCTCAGGATACTCCTAAAAGTATCCTGAACATGCCAGCCATCCTGCAGAAAGCATGCTTGTTCTGCAATGAGAAACACCCGGCGTTTCTCTGTTATGACCCTCGCTTCAACACTCTTCCCCAGCGTCAATGCGAGTACCAGGCCAGGAGGTTGTGTACCAAATGCACAACCTGCCATACAACCACAAGCTGCCTGCAGAAGGTCTCGGCCTGCTGCAAATGGTTCGACTGCCGAACATCATAGCAACTTGTTTCCGAATGCTCCTTATCCCATCTACAAGGAGCATATGGAGGCCTGGTACAATAAACTGCGCCAGCGCAAGGAAGCATTAAGTAAGAAAACATGTGATTTTGATAAAGTCTCAAAACATGATGATTTTGATACTAATAAATCATATGTTCAACAGAACGTAACAGATTATGAAGTGGCAAGGGCCAGGATGCTGACAGAACTTAGCGCAGATCAAAAGGAGTGCTTACCAGTGAGCAGTGAGTACTTTTTATCTTTTATTAAACACAAGAAAAGCTCAACTTTTCTTGTATTTCAGTCCTATGCTCGTTTTCAATATCTAAAAGAACCAATCAAAATAACGGGATTTTTTGATTGTGGTAGCGTAGACACCTTCATAACTAAGTCTTACGCTTTCATATCCTTAAAACTAAAAGGATATGAAATAGAAATAATAAGACTTAAAGGTGTTCAAAACCAAACTTCAAATATTTTCAAATCAAGCTTAGTGGACTTTGAAATTTTGACACCAAGTGGTATAGTGGTTCAAATAACAGCGAAAACTATAAATAAGATTACGCAAAATTTGAATCAACCAAATTTGTCAGAATTTTATAAAAAATTCCCTGAGTATTCGAAAATAAATTTCTGTAAAACTGATGAGGAGCATACGATTGACCTATTATTAGGTAATGATTATATGTGGTCATTTGTAACAAATATTCATCACATTTCACCAACTCTCACACTAATACAAACTGAGTTTGGACATATGTTAGGAGGGATCATCCCAAATCAAAACGCAGTTGATGAAGTCTTCACACCAGTATTCTTCAATAATTCTCAAGAAATTGAGAATTTATGGAGATTGGATGCCATTGGCATCGAGTCTAATAATCTGGTAGAAGTTCAGGCTGAGGCCGAAGCTTTACAACTTTTCTACAAAAATGTAGAATTGATAAATAACTGCTACCAAATTAGGTGGTTATATAAAAATTATCCTCCACCATTGGTGGATAATTACAATCTATCGTTCAGAAGACTCGAACATCAACTGCCTAAACTACATGAAATGCCCGAATTCTTCAAAAGATATGATGGGTACTTTAACTTATTAATTGAGTTAGAGATGATAGAGAGAGTAGATCTAAAATCAAAACCTGAGCTAATTCATTATTTACCTCACAAAGGGATTTTAGATCTAACAAAAAGCACACCGCTCAGGGTAGTTTTTGATGGGTCAGCAAAAACTAAACAGTCAAAACACTCCATTAATGACTGTATGTTTAAAGGAGCCAATCTGTTGCCAGATCTGCTCCAAATACTTTTGTCTTTTTGTAAAGACAAATTTGCCATTATTGCCGACATCAAAAAAGCCTTCCATCAAATAGGATTGCATCCTGATGATCGGGATGTAACAAGGTTTTTATGGGTTAAAGATCTATCAAAACCATTAACAAAGGATAACATAATAACATTTTGGTTTCAACGCGTACCTTTTGGAATTGTAACAGCACCATTTTTATTGACGGCAGTATTGTTACACCACTTCCAACAGGTGAACTGGGAATTCTAAAAAAAACATGCTAATAACATTTACGTTGACAATTTAGTAACATCATTGCCTACTTACGAAGACGCTTTACAATTGCATAACCAGGCTGACAAGTTAATTAAAGACATCTCCATGGAACTGTCACAATGGGGAACAAATTGTATCCCATTACAAAATGACTTTGCACCTGAACATGCACTTACAAAGCCTCAAATAAAAGTACTTGGACTTTCATGGGACATGGATAAAGATATCATCTTTATTAGTCCACCAAAATTAAAAGACCAAGTACCAAACTGGTCAATGAGACTGTTCCCAAGAGCAGTTTCACAATTCTTTGACCGTCATGGTTGGTTTGCCTCAGCATTTATACCTTCCAGAGTTTTCATAAAACAACTATTGAATGAAAATTATAAATGGGATGAGTCTTTACCTCTGACGCTACAACCAATAGCGACAGAGCTACTAAAAGACTTAACTCAGTGCACAAATTACTGCCTACCAAGACAAATTTATTCGGGTACATATAACCCGAATGAATGTCAACTACATATATTTGTAGATGCCTCAAAAACTGCTTTCTCCATGGTTGCGTTCTTACGTTTCCACAATGAAGAAAGTGGTACAACTAAAGCCAGATTTGTCATAGGAAAATCACGAATAGCCCCTATGAAAACGGTAACAATCCCAAAATTGGAATTGTTAGCCGCACTCATAGGAGCTAGAGCAGTCAAGAATATACGCAATCCTCTTGACTTACACAACAGCCCAACTTATCTTTGGTCAGATAGCAAATGCGTTCTAACATGGCTGTTAGAACATAGAGTGTTAACACAATTTGTCTTAAATAGGGTCAATGAAATAAAAACTGTACCAAACCTACAGTTTAGATACATTCCATCAGCCGATAACCCAGCGGATGTTGGCTCAAGAGGAGCAATGGTGGAAGACTTATTCACTACTACATGGTGGACAGGTCCACAATGGTTAACTCAACATCCTGATACATGGCCACAGACTGACTTACATATTATTCAGTCTCTGCCTGATTTAATAGAAGAAGTGAAAACTATACCAGTCTTCTCTACTTTAAGGGAAACATTGAAAGTTTTGGATAAATTGTCAGACTTGATTCCCAATAATCAAGACACAATATTTGACAGTCATCACCTGCCAAATTAAAAAGACAATTAAAATCCATAAAAACTTTTATCCCAAAATTTGTTATGAGTTCGGTTAATTATATTTGTGAAGTTAAATCATTTGCTACACAAACTGACCAAGTACAAGATCCCAACCAAATCAGTCAGGATCTTACACAAACTCAAAACAATATAAACTCACAACAAATACTAGATCTGTCTACTAAACAAAAGACAGATCTTTCAAAAAAAATACCCTACACAAGTTTCATACACGAACCACTGAATACACCATTCAACATCAATATAGACAAATTTAACACACTAATAAGTCTAAAAAGAATTTTCTACCATTGCATAAACGCACTTAGAAAATTATCACAAAAACGACTTGCCAGAAACAGGTCGGTTTCACTGTGGGTTTTAATCCCTAATAACTATCAATTCGCATTACTATGCTTCATCTACACAGTTCAGAAAAAATACTTTTCTGAAATCTTTAATAAACTTATGTCACATAATGCACCCGAATATGTGACATATGAAAAATTTCACATAACAATTGACAAATCAGGGCTGTTAAGGTTAAGGAATTATATTCCTGTAATACCATTTACTGAAGATACTCTATCTCCAATAATGTTATACCCAAAGTCACACCTAACAAAATTAATACTATTAAATGTACACACATTAAATAGTCAAACAGGCATTAAGTTTACAATGGCAGCCTTCTGCCGAACTTACTTCGTACCAAGGGCAATGAGAATACTTCCAAAAGTATTAAAAAATTCATGCATAATGTGCAAAAAGTCAAACAAAAGGCCTTTTGCACAACCAACACACTCTGAAATGCCAGATTTCAGATTGGTACCTTTCACTCATCCTTTCACCTATACTGGTGTGGATGTTTTTGGTCCATACTCGGTATTTGATGAATACCTACCAAAAAAGAAAAAGGCTTTGGCAACTCCAACAACACCAACTTACAAAAAGTGGGTGTTAATCTTTACCTGTCTATCAACAAGAGCAGTGTACTTCTTATCCGTCTCATCATTAACAACACAAGAAATGTGGATGGTGTTCCAAACGTTCTTCGTAGACTGTGGAACGCCAAAGGCAATACTGTCTGACAATGCTGCCCGGTTTAGGTTAGTGGCCACCCACTTACCCCAATTCTGGGAAGCAATAACATCAGACAGTACTATAAGCAACAGGTTACAACAAAAAGGAATAATCTGACACTTTACTCCACCTAAGGCTCCGTGGTAGGGTGCATCTTATGAAAGACTAATTGGAGTCTTCAAACAAACATTTGAACGTGTAATGGGTCCACATTCTCATCATCGCTTTAACTTTCAAGCAGCTCTTAAAAATATACAAGTGATGATGAATGAAAGACCTCTGTGCCCTGCAGCAGATGAAGCTGAGCAAGTGACTCTAACACCTGCACACTTCATGCATGCAAATTTCCAAAATTTTATATTTTACCTAGACAAACCTTTAGATGAAACTACCTCAACAGCCAAAAATTTACAAGGTTTATGGAAAACCAATAAAATAAACCTTACCAAGCTTTGGGCAGCTTGGAAAGGACTCTACCTCCCATATTTGAGAGACAGAGTTCCAAAAGGTGTAAGCAATGCTTACCAAATAGTAAGTTTCCCACCGAAAATTGGAGACATAGTCCACGTGTTGGACATTATGACAAAACCAGGAATCTACAAAATAGCCACTGTAGTAAACCTGGTGACGTCACGCGATGGCCAAGTGCGCCATGCTGACGTCAGATTGCCCAGCTCTAAAATAGTGAGCCGTCCAATAAAGTTCTTAGCACCATTGGAACTAAGAACTGATGAAGAAGTTAGCCCAAACATAGACTAACTTCTATCCAAACTTGATCTGTAGATACACTTCATACACACAACCACTACTACGAACACCAATGCTTTGTGGCAACATTGGAATTCAGCTATCTTTGAAGACACGGCAAGTCAACCTTGTCAAATGCTTACTTTATCGTCCAGCTACCTACGAGGAAAGCGGATAAAGGTGATAGCGGATCGCGATCCACACTAAATAGAATTGTGATAACTTTGTCAACTATCACAATTTTAAATAAAAAATTGCTAACTTAATACCTTTTCTTCCTTACAGTGAAACTCCTACAAAGCGCTGAACCTGTCAACATCCATTCCTCAGAGAAGCGTCCGGCAATTTAACGGCCCACAAATCACAGTTGAGAGCCAATAATTGACTCTCAACTGGAAGAAAATCATGATACATAAATTTTTTTCTTCATACAAAGATTTGTGGACTTTGTAAATATTGTAAATATTTATTCAGTAGTTATAAGTACAATTTGTTCTGTTTTTTTATACTTTTATAATAAACAACATATATGTATTTGTGTGTGTATGAAACTTATTCTGCTTTTTTACAGATCTATAGGGCAGCGAGTCTTGGAAGACTAGCCATGGACACCGCCCCCAGTATCGTGGGCTCCGCTTACGATCTCATGCGCGCCTGGCGAGCGAGCTGCGAACTCGTCTATTGAAGAAATGTAGGTAGACGAGTTACTGGGCTAAGGAGGTTGCCAACATTCGTCATTGCGCGACAGGAGTGAACAGAGGTGCGTGAAAGGAGTGTGACGACGATATTTTTATAGTCCCTTGGACGTAAAACCAATCTATTATATAAGTACCAAAACCCGTAGTGTCTCTGCCACTACAATAACCTCTAGAAATTACACAATTTGGCCTCGAGCCAAAACCTAATTCTAAAAAAAAATGCTAAATATTCACATATATTTGAAAAATTAGATTTCGCATAAAGTTTTGATATTTTTCTATTTAACGGAGAATTTTTTATATGTCTCTTGTCACTATTTAATTCTTTGTCGGGTCTGAGAATGTTTAATTCGTATATTTGGGAGAAAGCAAGCTAAAAGTGTGTTCATCTTTCTCCATAACTACATGAAGAAAAAATCTGAAACATTTATTATAGAGTTTTTGCAGGAAGTGGTTTGGAAAAAATTCATGTCTCAGGCTTTTTAATCACAGACATAATATTTTAGGACTACATATTACCTACATCAGCCGCCAATAGAAATTGTTCTGTTTTAATTTTATTTTAACGAGCATCAGTATTTTCATAGGACATAAATATTCTGATCAGTACGTCAATATATTAATTTATAGGGTATCACTACATGTAATAATATTGATAACAGCCAAATACGATCAATATTATTGATCGTCGAGAAGGTCGGAAGGCCCATAAGGGTATTTTTCTTAGTTTGGATCTGAATTTGAGAACTGACCTAAATTCATTCGCCTAGGTAGTAAAAATACGAAAATCAATATGTTTTCTCTATCTGAGAAAATTGGACTAGGCTAGCTCAAGTCCACGTGCTTCTAGTTAAACATTCTCTGTTATAAATATTTGCCTCTTTTGTAATTGTGATGATGAACTGGAAACTTGATTTCGTACTACGAGTATATCCAGTTTTTCCACCAATATATCGTAATGCTAAAAAAAATTCAAAATAGCGCCCCGAATATTACCATAGTTCATATAACTTCCTAGGCACGCCGAGTTGTCTCCGAGTGAGAGGAGGGGGCTATCAGAGGGCATTCCTCCAAAAAATCGAAAACAAAAACTCAAAAACTAAAGACAGAAAATCATATTGATCTGTTGTAAAAATTGTGACAGTTTAATATTTGTTGGAAAACACGTAGGTCTTCTACCTATTTGAGTATTTTATACAATCAGTGGCGTAGCTAGAATTTGTTTTTTGTTGAGCCATTGGGGGGGGGGACAGGTTAAAGTGAGATAAAGCTTTTCTGGCTTATGTTGGTAATTTATCATCTAATAATTTATAGTTTAAATTTTTCTCATCTATTTTCTTGGGGGAGGCAGTGGGAGGAACTTATATAATTATTGGTGTTGTTCTATGTTGAAAAGATTTTAACTGGAAATTTTAAAATTTTTAGTTAACTGTTTTCAAATTTTCGCCACCCCTTAAAATATTCGTTCGTTATGTTCCTAAGGTACACCTCAATTGTTTGCTTACCCGAACTGTCAATTCTGAAATAATTTAACGTTGATCCGATTCCAGTTAACCATCGTGGAACCGTGATGAAAAATCGATCTCGCCATATTTCGGTACCCAATGGTACGTTGTTTATCGGAATATAATCGCGTGCATTAATCGCTGATTGACGACTTCGTTCATCTGGGAAATGGAAATTCAAGGATCTCCAGCTGTAGCGTTCGGTGAAACGAGTGTTTTGAGCGAAAACATAAATTATAAAGGCGAAAATCCAGACGCTAACCACTAATAACCGCTTCATTTCGATAATTCTGCGTACCTACCCTATAAAATTATTTGCAATGTGTTTTGCATTTAAAATTTGCGATATCAAGAAATTTTACGTTTACCTATATAAAGTTAGAAAATATTTCTACATTCAATGTATACCTATTATACATTAATACCGTTTATAATTAAATAAAAGTAGGCTATTTTAGCAAGTTAAATTTCTATCGGTCATTAAGAAGCGAGAAGTATTTCTGGTGCTTACCTGGATATTTTGTTGGATTGAAAAACAAAAACAAAGAAAAACTTATATTCTTACTGCCGGAACATAACGACTAATAATAAAATTAAAGAAGACCTGACCACTTGGAAACGAAGGTCGGTATTAATATACGAATACCTACGAGTTTCTTATTCTTTTTTCTTCTTTCGTTCGAGAATCGACCGGTTTCTTAAAAATTTATCACATTTTCTGAATAATAATGCTAATGAAAACTGTAGTCAAGCTTAGACGATTTCGATGAGTATTGAAAAAATTGTTTTTTCATAATTCGCGTTTCGCGGTCCTGTTTTTGTTGATAAAACTTATTCGAGATGAACATTGAGGTCAATGTCGATAAACTTTGAATATTTTTTATTTTTCATTGGATGAAAAAGTCCAACGTTTTTTTCTGCTTCTTAAAAAAAAAAAAGTTTCAGATTAAAATTGAACTTTGTTTTGTTGTGCTGTGTGAGAAAATAATAAGTTGAAAATATGTAATCCGATGAATACGTATTTGAGAATTTGAGGTTTTCAAAAAAAGATTGGCTAACTTTTTTTATCTCTTCTTCATCATCGTCATACATTTGCTGTAGATTTTGTTTTTTCTGGATGCTCTTTGAGTCAAAAAATTAACGGGGGTAAGCCAAAAAAAATTTGCGACAATTTTTCCGGTTGTTTTTCTCTCTTTCTTCTTTTCTTTCATTTTCCCGTTTTTGTTTCAACCAAGTAGGGGAGGGGCAATTCTCCCCTTGCGTACGCCCATTGTTCCAGCGGCTTAACACGAAACTGATTTTCCTGTTCCCAAGTAGGTATCTAATTTTCTACTAAATGGTTCAAATATGTAGTCACTGAAGACATGCCAAAAATGAACGTATTATAAAGTTAAACTTCTTGATGGTCTTTCCTCGCGTTTTTAATTTATATTAAAACTACTTATTTATTTAGAAAAATGCATTTTTCATGTTTCTATGCATCTTTCCTCCTCAGTCGGTGTTTTTATTCAGATGAAATTGTGTAAAGTTAATCGTTCTGCACCCTAACATGGAACATCGGATATGGAATAATTTTTTTTCTCATACAACTACCTATTTTGAGAAAAATAAAAGGATTTTCTTTGAGAGATTTTGATTGTCAGTTTTCTCTCCCAGAGTTTTAAAAATAAGTATCGTTTCATCTGAAAATATATTTTATTCTTTTGTGTTGTAGAATAAATTCGCAAAATTTTATCCGTGTTGGGTTGGGTTGGATACAAAAGCGTATTGCATAGTTACGTCTTTATTGGGGGGGGGGGGTTAAATATTCTCAGCGGTCTCTTCTTACCCCCGCCTTCCACAACAAAAAATTACGAAAACTGATGAAAATACACAATTTTTAGAAGTCGAGCCTTTTTTCTTGGCTAAGGGGAGGTCCAGACTCTCAGGACCCCCATACACCCTAGGTTGGGTAATTTTTTGCGGAGAAAAAGTAGGTAGGCTATATTAAGTCAGAAAATTGCAAACTAATAAATAAAGAACCAGACCTTTAACTTATGGTGCAGCACTTTTTGGTCATGTCGAAACATAGCTATATTGATGTCTATAGGTAAAGTGGCTTTACTGTGTGAATAATATATGTTTGCAATTACAAGAACCATTCATTATATCGGTTTAGAAAGAATGTCCACGATCTGACTTATAGTCAATTTGGGGATTTTAATACATATTTTTGGCTACAGCTGAAGTGCTTCAACCAATCAGAATGTTCTGTGAATCTTCCACATTGTACTTTTATATGATACAGTGTTGAGATGAAAGGGGAGTGAAAATAAAGCAATAAAAATGAGGACACCATCGATTGAATATTTACGTGCGAGAAATTTATTCTTCGATGAATAGTTGTTTTTTATTTTCAGAGATTAGCTAGAAAGTGGTTTTTGATAGGTGAGAGAAAGAAGGGAAAATTTTCAAGGAAAATTTGGAAGCGAGCTTCTCCATGATAAATCATAAAAATCTTCGAACACCACCTCCTCTTTTTCCCCTAGAGGTTGGGACTGACATATGGGGTGGTTGAAAAGGATTTTTTTTCTTCAAAATTCTAATAATTTGCATTATTATACGCTTTTATTGCTTTTATTCTAGTTGCACGCAAGTTCAGTTTAACAAAGTATTTAAAGCAACCTCAGATCACAATATTGCTGGTCACTGTTTAATATTGTTATCAGTCGTTATATAGTGTGTTTGTACATATTTTATCATCTGTAGCAGTGTGACGTATACACAGTGTTCACATGATTAATCCGCATGCTTGGAGGGGCTGGTCTGAATCCCAGGCTGGCCTCATTTTTTTTTTCAATTCTTTTATAACATAAAAAAAAAATTACCGACATATGCCCATGCTTTTTTCATACAGCGAGTGCTAGGTTTCACTTCACACAATGTTACACATGTTTTATTAAAGTGTATTAAAAAAAAAATTATTTATTGTTAATGTCATTATTTTCTCATTAAGAAACTGAAATTTAAAATAAAAGACATGAAAAATGGCCAAAGAAATCAGAATACTGATATTTCCCATCAATATATGTGCATGGGAGCTCTCTTCTTCATATTTCATGTCTGTGCGTGCATGGTGTCCCAAGTTATGGAATAATGTAATGCATTCATTTTTAGCTTCTCAATATGAAAATAATACAGATTATTATGAATTTTAAAAGGTATTGTACTTTTTCATCACCCTGTAACTCAGTATAATGCTGGAAATTCTTTTTTAACAAATTAATTTTATATACACTATTTTTATAGGAAGCACCTACTTATATTTTTTGTCATTTAACTGTTGAGGAAAATTCAAAACAGTAAAGATAGACACATATTGTAGCCCATCATGGTGGCAGCGCTGGGTACGGATGGGTGAAGCATTTTTGTCTTTCATTGAAAGACCCACCCAAATATCTTTCAGTCATAAAACCTTTTGTAACGATAAATTCTATTTTAACCAAGTACACATACATAAGGAAACGCGTATTTTTTACTTTATATTTAAAACATTTTTGAGATAAAATCCCTAATTGCGTAATAGGTAGGTAGGTATAATATTACCAATGTGGTTATGTTAATTATCGTGGTTCGCGAAATGCTCGTCTTTTCTCGCGCGCACCAATATATATAATATTTTTTGCACTGGTTTCATCACTTTTACAGTTTAATTCTTTCAAGTTCGTCCCTTCCCCCGCAAACAAGTTTCTCGCCCGATATCGGATTGGGATTTTATTTTATAGTTTTACTTTGACATTAATTGTTTGTTCTCTGAAATTTTATATGAGTCATCTGATATTTTGGGAAAGAAAGATGTTTGTTGTTAATTACTTATTGCTTAGTGTATAGGCTACAACACATATCCCGAAGACAGTGCAGAGTTCGCTGATTTTAAATTATTGTTGAGATTCTATCTTAAACGAAGATCAAATATGTGGAACAAAGTATCCGCATTCGCCACGATTAAAGTATCAGTCTTCGAACTTTAATGTCTTCTGTTTTAGAATTTTCGAATGCTTCGGTAAAGTAATAGGTCAAACTCAACCTAATAAAATTATTTTTTGTTAAAATGAATACCTAATAAATTTGGGTTAAAAACTAATTTTTAAAAGATAAGCTTTTATTTATTTTTTGTGGCTTTAGATTCATGCGAACTAAATATTATTTTGTTGCGAAAGGTTAGCTGTAGTATTGGTATATTTTAAAATCGCAGTAGTGAGTAGAATAAAAGTTTATAAAAGTAGCGTAGATTTCATTGGCACAAATCGATTGTAGTCCTGAATTAAGCACCTACAGTAAATTTTAAAAATATTAAAACGAATTAATGAGTACCTACCTAACCTTCCGTAGATACCTATAGTTAGATGCTATGAATAGCTACCAACCTAGGTATGTAAAAAGAGAAGAAACGAATGGTACCTACCTATTATCTAATCGTTCGTTTGATGAGTGTGAGGATTGATTTAAGTACCCAGGTATTTGAGATTTTCATTGCCATGAAAAATACTAATAGGTACATTGTGAGGGGTCTAAATTTAAGTCGTTTTGGTTTTGTGGATTTTAATACTGAGTATATACTGAATCAAATTAAACCGGTGTTGCGACTGAATGAAAATGAAATCCTTAAACAATATTATATGTCAAGTCTTTACCAACAAAAAATTACACCATTAGTTTGATACCACTCTGAAACAATTTCAGTGTTTTGAAATTTATTTTTTTTTGTGTTTACCTATTTGTTTTCTAAACCCTTGTTTTTCATTAAATTTAATCAGCATTATTATTTTTATAATTACCAATTACTTCGGATAGGATAGATACTGGTTTCCTACATGGTACTAAAAAAAAAAACAAAACCAAAAAAAACGTGAAATTCTGGTGGTAATGTGGGAAAGTATCCAGGTATATCTATGTATAACTAGTGGACGTGCATCCATCTTTCATCTATATCGCTGCCGTTGGTCATGTTCTAATATTAGGTAGGTACCTATTTCTTTTTTCTTTTTTCTTTTTTGTTTTTTGAGCGATATTCAATATAAAATTTAATCATGATTGGGTTCCAGCTTCCAGACCTTCAATAAATTGCTAGTGAGGTTAGTTCGTTGTATAATTAATCGATTTTTTTTAAAGCCATTAATTATCACTGATTCTGTTATACTGACATGTAATGCCTATTATGATTTGTAGATCTCCAGTGAAAACTGGTTTTTGCAAATGTTTTATGAAGGAACTACGAATTAAAAATTAATAAAATATGAAAACAGAATGACTGAAAAATAGAGTTTCCATATACCTACCTACCTACAGGTACCTTCCTATTTATTGTATATTCAAATTTCGGGAGGGCAGTAATTTAAGCGACGATGATTGGTAGGTTAACGTTGGCTGTTTGGCATCGATAAATAGAAGTACCTAGGCAGGTAATTTTAATTGATAAATCAAAATGAGATGATTTTTTATGCTCTGTTAGGAGTGATAGGAGGTATCTATTGTATGTCAAAGTGCCTGTCAATAATAGACTATCATATTTTGACTCTTAAGTTAGGTTTAAGCTTATTTGGTGAAATTTTCTGATATTTTGTTTACGTAAATTTTCGAATTCAATTCTACATTTCAGAATTTCTTTAAAGCTTGGTACGTATTTATTTATCGAAAAAAGGCGACAATTAGGGAAAAATTATGAAATAACGTGATTTTCGACATTTTATACCTACTTGTAGTACCTTGATACATATATGTATAAGTACCTACATGAAAGCAATGCCGAATCCAGAGCGTTTTTTTTTGTTTTTTTTGGGGGGGAATGACAAAAATTTTTTGGGTTGAGTTTCTTTTTGTTTGCTCTTCAACAAATTTTTGACGGTCATTATTTAGATTTGTTGGCCATACGTGTAACGGCCAAAAGAGGTGGTAATGTACCTAATTAGAACCACTTTCAGTGTTACACCATACACGAAATATCGTACTTGAAAAGCAGTAATACTTCTAAAATAAATTCAAGTTTATCATCCACAGACTATTGTGGACCTTAACATTGGTTAGAGACTCAATAATATTTAAAACACACGAGTGAGTTTACACATTTTATAAAATAATAATTCGTATATCACAGTACATAAACATACGTTAATATTTATACATATACAATCACAATTCAACAAGCAAGACTATCTGTTCACTAGAGACTTCTACTAGAGAGGTTCCAGGTACTTAGACGTAGCTGTCGAGGAACTGTGTCTTATTCCACTGAATCGAGGGATTATATACTCGTTCAGGGTATGAAAATGTACGTGTCAGATAGGTAAAGTGAGGTAGGGTGTTGTTATTATAGGGTTGTGCTGACTTGTCGAGTACTCGAGGAACAGGCACAATTAGGTCATGAATATACAGAAAGTATATCTATATTCATAAAATCAAATACGGGTAATTTAGTGGTTGTTTATAAAGAGTTATAGGATGATTATTGTTGATAAATATCTACGTTTTTGGTATTCGAAAATGTGTGGACGAATATGTTCGTTATTTCTAAAAATAGACAAAAATATACGTTGCACAATTCTCTGGGGGGAACAAAAAAAAATCAGGAAAAAAAAATTTTCCAAAGTCTATCCAACAAGTATGAAAAGAGAAGAAGGAGAAAAACCCTTCTTATTAATTATGCATGGTTAAAATTATGTCATATAATGCGAGTATAAGTATATATGCTTAGAATAAAATATTTTACGAATATTGATTATGAGTAACAAATTTTTTCTTAGATGTATATAGGAAATTAATATATCACATTATTTTGCGTAATTTTTACAATGCTATGCTTTTTGTTAAATTAGTACAGTTTCGATGGGAGGTTAACTTTAAATATATCATAATAAAAATTAACATAAACGAGATTGTAATTAACCACAATAAGAATATCCCATTGACAAAAGTTAGATAATCATTAAAGTTTTGGTCAGGTATTTGTAGTTCAATGGATTTAATTTTGTTCTCCAAGTCGTTAACTGGAACAGTGTGGGGAACAAAATTTTTCCATTTGGGGTTGTAGACCTTTGTTGTTGCCAGGTCTATGGCAAGATCAAAAGGTTCTGTAGAATCAGAAAAATATGTCCACAGTAGTGGTAAGTGATTTTCGATTTTAATAGTCTCTTCCAAAGATTCAGAGAGACAGGGGATTTCTATTGGGATAATTACTGTATTTTTATTATTTTCGTCAATATTTTCAATTTGGATATGACAAGGTACATCCAGAATAAAGGTTCCGGGGGAATCATTATTTATTTTTAGTTTTTCGGATTTTTTCGTAATGGAATTAGTTGCTACGAAGGAATTAAAGTTTACAATAGCAAATTTAGTGTGTCCAATAGGATGCACTAATGTTTGGTTATTATTAGGATTACATTTAAACGAGCAGGATAGTAATAAATTTTGATTTAGGTCTTGAAAGAAAAGATTTTTTACACATGAAGATAATTTATCACTTCCTCTATTAGATGGAAGGAAGCATAATGGTTTGTCCGAGTTACAGTAATGGAGATTAGTTCCACTAATATAACGTACGGAGTTTGTTCTGATTTCGTGAATAATTAGAGATGGTTTTTGATCCCAGCTACACAATTCATTAGAATGACTTTTGAATGTGAGTGGAATGAAGTCGTAAATTTTGTATTTAGAATCTAACTGTTTTAGGGGAATTTTGATTTCTAATTCTAACGTATTTTTATAGAAATTGAAATTTACCAGTTCAGCATGATAGTAATTTTGAATATCCTTAATGGGGATTGCTAGATCAAGGTCTAGATTTTTTGTAATTTCCAAAAGTTTTAGTATGTCTTAGCTTAATATTTCTTTCGAGATGATTGAAGACGGGATCATATGTGATTTGCAAGACGTTAGGATGTTTGATAATCTTAACGTGTTTATCAGGTAGTTATCATAGAATCCTTGAATATAATTTAGAGAAATTAGAAGTTCATGTTCTTCCAGTGAATTTTCCATAAAAGAATTTGTATGCAAAATGAATTTTGACATAAAATTATTTGTATGGTCGATAAAACTATGCAGATTAGTGGACGTATTTACTAACACTGCATGATTTTTTATAATATCATATTCTTCTTTCAACGAGATTTCGTTAGCCAGAAAATTTCGTCCATCTCTAAAGTTTAGTACTCGACAGCAAAATCGTAGCACATCTCCGAGGAAAGATCTGATCTGAGTGAATACTCTTCGTTTGCTTCGAATGGAAGATGGCGTTGAATAGAAGTCTTGGATCATAGCGGTATTTTGTTCTTTAAGGTTTTTTATAGCGTTTTTTAGACGTTTTGCCAATTCTGCGTATTTGCAATTTTTCCAGGTTGTTTCATTGCACAACCGATGTTTAAAGTTTGTTGCTAATAGTTTATCTGCTAATTCATGCAAATCTAGCTTAATAGAGTAAGGGCAGATTTAGAATATACGAAAAGATTGCTTATTTCTTGAAAATAAGCGCCAGTTGACGCCGTCGTAATCCTATATGGGTCAGACGATGTTCTTTGCACAATAGTAATCGAAGAAATAGTTATTGCGAAATAGAAAAGTAGATTCTTATACATTTTCTGAAACAGAAAAAATGCAACGTCCAAATTATTTACGATTCATTATGATTTTTATGAGTTTTATTAGGACACAGGAATGCTGAGGTGAGGAGAGAATATCTTTTTTGCAGACGTTCGAAACTATGAATTTCGGTCATATTATTAGTATAAATTCTAATAGGTCTAGCCGATCAGTTTGAGTTTGCAACCGTCTGAGTTCGTATTACTATTTGTTTTCCAAATTTTCCGTTTTATGTATTTTTTCCATATTATTATCATTATTATTTTTCTTATATTTTTTTCTCGAGTTTTATTTCAATTTTCGTTTTTTTTCTAGTTCTGTGGAGTGCGGGTTGTGTTTTTAATCTTTGGTGCTAGTTCGTATATTTTACTTTTTTTTTTTTTTTTCTTGATTTTGTTAACACACACAACATGCCTATCACTTATATGAATGATAGGATGTTTGTTTCGCATGGGAAAGTGGACGCAAATGAGACCTGGTTTATCGGCAGCCAGGTTCTCACGAAGATTCATCCTTTTCAATCTTGTCCGTATGAATCGTGATTTTTCTACTCATTGCACCGATTGTTTTCTTTATTTTATCGAGTTTCGGGCGAGGCCAACAGAGGAGTGTTTCTAAACAATTTTGAGCCACATCGAGTGCTGGAGGAGACCATTGATGAAGATCTGAACTATTGGATTCATTCGGTAAGGTTTGTTTTCTGTCCAAAGTGTGAAGAGTTCACGAAACGACTGCTTTTTTCCTTACGAGTATTTTATCCTTGCGCCATGATGGTCAAGTTTGGGTACTCGGGGCTAAAGCTCGAGTTTTGTGGAAATATTGACGCCAGAGGAATGGTCAGCATGGGGGTACTCTCCGGACTGCTGGTTGGTCTGCTTTGCGTCTCGCAGCAAACCAACAAGGAAGTTACGGTGGAGTATGTCCACGTTGATAGGACATACCTTACCGATTTCCTCATTGGTCCAGACGGGGTTAATTTTGCTCGGTTCCTGAACCAGCACTATAAGCCACGCCTGGATGTTTCAGTTTCTATCGTTGGTTTTCATATGGTTCACCATTATGATGCCACCGAAGGTAACCGTGCTATGTCTCTTTGAGGGGGATGGTTGCTAACCAATCCCACCGTCTACTCATTCCTGTGGGATACTCCGTCAGTCGAAGACAGTGCCTCCACCGTGGATTCGAGTTCAGATGAAGAAGGGGCATCGAACGACTACCACTCTCCAATGTCAACTGATAGCAGCAGTACCACCAGTGGGGAGCACCTCGCCAAGTTTCTCGAAGGCTATGTGGATACCTGGGCCATTGGTGAGTTTTTCTAATTTTATTTTACTAATTTTAATTTTTTTAAGAATTTCGAATTTTCTTTGGGCCTGGTGTTTTTATTTACTTATTATTAGATTTATTACAATAAGAGGTACCAAGGCAGATAAGAGTAGAGAGAAGGGGAGAGAGAAACAAAAGGGTATTGAGGGGACAAAGAGAGAAGAAAGAAAGAGAGAGAGAAAAAAAACATCGTGATTGAAAAAACCTGTAGGTGCAGGTCTACTCTTGTTTTTTCCGAGGGCGACCCCTTGGTTTAGGTAAAATTTGAGTTTGGATGGGGGTTTCTGGTTTTTTATTATTTTTATTGGAATTTGTTTCGTTATTTTTTTCGTTGATATTACGAGATTTATATGGTATTAATCGTCGTACGTGAACTGTTTCATCATACGCCGTTTTATCGTCTGTTTTGATGCGGATTATATAATTTAGATCCGTGACCTTCCTAACAATTTTATGAGGTCCGGTGTATTTTAATTTGTTTTTCGCGACGTTTTTTGATTGACGCAGCAAAACAAGGTTGTTCGGCTTGAAGTCAATGATCTTGTGGTGCGTGTTATAATGTTTCGCGTTTTTTTCCAGTGCTTTCTTTGCTAAGCTCGGCGTTTTTTCCCTCGTTTGAAGGAGATTTTCAATTTCTTCTTCACGAGTTGTACTATTTTTCGTGTTTTCCGGTATTTCCGGCAAATGTACTTCAGGGTTGAATCCATGAAGTAGGTAAAATGGGGATTTGTTATTTAAATGTTCAATCGGACTTATATTATATGCAAAAATAATTTTATTAATTGTTTCGATCCATTCTTTTTCGTTTGAATGGTTGTATTTTGACAATGATTTTTTAATGACACCGTTGACTTTTTCAACAAGTCCTTGCGATTGAGGGGAATAAAAAGAGGAGTAAATAATTTTGATATTATTCTCTTCGCAGAATTTACAGACGGATTCATTGGCAAAATGACCTCCGTTATCACAAGAAATTTTTCCTGGTGTGCCATACGTATAACCAATAAATTTCAAATACTCAATTACACATTGAGCATTTGGGTTTTTTGTTGGACGTATGGTACAGAAATTTGTGCTTTTGTCTACACCGACAAGCACGTACGAGTGTTCATACTCGGTATTGAATTTCCCTATGAAATAGATCTCTAAATGCGAGAATGGTTTAGGGTTTTCAATTTCTATATGTTTGAGTTAACCAGCCTCTTTCGGGTAATTTTGTGCCATTTGACACTCATGACATGACAGTACATATTCTGTTATTTTTTGTACCATGTTTTTAAAGAAAAACTGGTTTTTTAATTTATTTTTTGTTTTCTTAATTCCAAAATGACCTCCATACAACGGATTGTCATGTAGTTTTTTCAAAACTACCGGAATTAATTTTTCAGGGATTACCGTAACCGCTTCATCATACGATGAGGTTGGGTTAGGTAATTTCTTTAACACATTATTTTCATCAAGAAAGTATAATTGTATTGTACGATTTAATTTTCGTATTTTATTTTTATCTTTTTTAATTTCGTTGTAATTTAATAACGAAATAACATTTTTCCAATGCGGGTCATTTTCCTGCATTGTTTTTAAATTTTCGGGTAATTTGATTTTTTGGAGGGGTTCAAAAGTTTGATCTTCTGTTTGGGGAAGTGATGTAATATCGGGATTTGCAATTTGCGGGGCGTCGGGAGTCACAGGAGGGGTTGGGGTGATCTGATTGTCGAGGTTTGACTCTCTTTTAACAGCAGATCTTGTGACTACATTTGTAGTTTGATTGGGACAATTTTCAGAATGATTCAATTCATTCTGTGGGGTTGTGGTTTGTACCACGAGATAATATGGGAAAGTTGATGTGGGGGAAGGAGGGTAATAATAGTTTTGAGACGTCGAACTTGAGTAATACCACATATTTTGATTTTGATAAAATACAGGATTTAATGGGGCAGAGTTGCCATTGTGAATTCTACATAGAGTATTCACATTTTTCTCTTCATCTTGAAGAGCATACTTTTTATCTACTAAAAATTCACCTTTTTCAAATATAATTTCGTCCGGTTCATCATGAGGACGAGATAACATATCAGCCATCAATTATTTTTTCAGGCGATATGTTTAATTTGGAAACTATATTCGTTTAATTTAGAGATTAATCTAATTAATCTTGGGCTTGTAGTATTGAATTTCTGATGATAAATCAGAGTCTTGTGGTCTGTGTATACTACAAAGCGTAATGCCAGTAAGCTTCCACGGAAATGGGCTAATGCATTTGTAATTGCTAACATTTCCAAGTCAAAAGAACATAATTTTGACTGGGCAGGTTGGACTCTTTCCAAGAAGTATCCAACTGGATGTTTATGCTTCGTAATGGGATTAGTTTGCAGCAACACTGCACCTAATGCGATTTTCGAAGCATCAACTTCTACACAGGTTTCCAATTTTGGATCATAAATTGCCAATACAGGTTTGGAAATAATATTTCTTTTAATTTTTCAAAGATTTCAAGATGTTCTTGATTTAATTTAATTTTGGCATTTGATTTGCTATCTGTTCCCCTTAGTAAGTCAGTAAGAGGGGCAGTAATTTTAGCTAAATTAGGAATTAGTTTTTTATGATAATTTATTGATCCTAAAAATGATCGTAATTGTTTTAACGTATTAGGAGGATTTAAATTTTTAATTGCCTCAATGTTTTTATTTAGTGGGCGTAATTGATTATATCGGACAGTATGTCCTAAGATTTCAATTTCATTCATAGCGATTTGACATTTTTTTGTTTTTATCTTTAAATTTACTTCATTTAATCTTTTTAGCACTTCTATTATATTTTTGAGACATTCTTCGAAAGTTTCTCCAAAAATGCAAATATCGTCCAGGTAACATACCATTTTTTTCCAGAATATATCATGGAATATGTCATCCATGATGGTTTGGAAAATGGACGGGAAAATGCTTAAGCCTATTGGAGTAGAATTGAATACGTATCCAATTGCGTCCACATTTATTCCAGTGTATTATTTAGATTCTTCCGTGAGAGGAATCTGTAAATATCCACTGTTTAAATCAGTCGTAAACCATTTCTTATTTCTTAAGTATGGCCAAATAACATCGATCATTGGGACACGATTATTATCCATAATAATTCTTTGATTCATTCTTCGGTAGTCTACTAATACTCTGTAGACTCCGTCTGGTTTCTTTTTTACAAATATAGGGGATTCAAATTTTGATTTTTGTTTTTTTAGGACACCTGCTTTTACTAGGTCATCGACCAGTTTATGTAGGGTCTCATGTTCTGCGTGTGAGAATTTAAAATTTCTACACCGCAGTGGAGTTTTGTCGTCTACTCGGACAACTTGTTCCGGTACTTTACAAACAGAGACTTTGTCTGTTTTTCCCGTAAAAATATTATTAAATTCATTAATTGTTTCATTCATTTTTATTTTTTGTTCAAGCGAAAGCTTTGGATTAATTGGGATAGGGTTTCCTTGATTATCCATAAAAATAGTAGTTTCTGTTATTTTTTCTATTTGTCAGGAATTAATTTCTACTGCGCTACTTAATTCAAATTTTCCTAAGTATTCGCCTTTATAGATCACGTGAGGTCTGTTATTGTGATTAACAGCCGCTACGTGTCTTCTGATACGATTACAAAGAAATTGTGTTTTTCTTCCATGGATGTTTCACACAGAAACTCCAGGTGCTCAGGCAAAGTTGCTAAAATTAGCACTGAATTTGCCTCAATTTTAAAAGTTTGAAGGGCATAATATTTAAAGGGCTTAACATAACCTAACTTATTTTCTTTTTCAATAGGGTAATTGTGACATTCAGGCATGTCAAAACATCGCTTTTCATTACCACACGGTAAAGTGAATTTGTTTTTTGAGAAGTCCATTTTGGCTTTATGGGTTGACAAAAAGTCATAACCCAGTATGACTAGTTCTACTAAATTTCGGACAACGAAGGTGGGATGTGGGTAAATACAATGATCAATGGAAAAAATCACATTGGTTACTCCTATGACCTCAAGAGGTTGGCTATCCGCACCACAAAATCTTATTTTAGTTGGTAGAATTGGTTCAGTAAAATTGACTTTCTTTAAAACTTTTTCATCAATTAGTGTCTCTTCTGAACCTGGATCAACTAGGCTTAGTATTTGTTTCCCATAAATGGCAAAACTGAGGTGAAATTTACATTGGGTTCTGCAGTACCCTTTATTTTGAAATTTCTCCTCACTAACATTGTTAACCTGTTTCGATTCTTTGTTCAAGACATCCCTTACAGCTGACGAATCACCTGTAAGGGGGGCACTTAGTTTTTTGAGCAATTATTTTGGCAGGCCTGGTGGTTTGATGTTTGGAGGTAATTTTGTTGTTGTGGGACTGCCATCAATGGTGCCAGTGGGGCAATCATTTGAGTATTTGCAGCCACATAAGGGAGGTTTTGGGGAGTATTAAATGAGATACCAGCCCATGCTGGGGCATTATTCCAATTTGGAAGGCCAAGCTGGTTCCAGTTTGGGATTCTGTTAGAGTAGTATCCATTATTATTTCTAGGAAAATTGTTTCTACGAAAATTTGGATTAAAGTTTCTGCCTTTATAATTAGGATTAAAGTTTTGATTATTATTCTAATTTCTATTTTGGTTGTTTTGGTTCCAGTTTTGGTTCTGGTTCCAATTACCATTATTATTATTATTATTATTCCTATTTTGATTTTGGTTTTGATTTTGATTTTGATTTTGATTTTGGTTATAATTATTTTGTTCATTATTATTATTTTTATTTTGGGGATTTTTGTTTTTTCTGAATTCCTGAGATTTCAAAATGTTCGCTATTGCAGGGCTCATTTTTTCCATCTCAGCTTTCCAGACTGGATCAGATGATACTAAATTTACACTTTTTTCAGTTTTCTTATCCGTTTTTCCAGCTTTTAATTCTTCAATAGTTTTTTCAAGTTGATCGATTTTTTTCCTTAAAAGGGGATCTGAATGTCCAAATACTTTATCTTTGAATTCTAAGTATTTAGAGAAGGCCTTATCAAGTTCTTGAATTGTTTTAGGTTCCTTTTTAATTAGAAATACTCTTTCTTTTTCGGGAAGGTTTGACATTATTTTTTCGATTATTTTTTCTTCAGAGATATCGGGTTCAATTTGTTTTAAAATTCTTTTTACGAACATAATGTACGCAGGGAAATCAGCTTCGCCATTATAATTTCTTTTGTACAGTATTTCGCGTAATTGGGGTTTAGTCCTAGTAAAGACTTCCAAAATTTTTGGTTTTGTATTTTGCCAATTGTTACATTCAGGGTTTGCTTGAATTCTATCTCCAAACATTTGTTTAGCGAGGCCCGAAAATGCAATTCTTATTTTTTTGAATTTCATATTGGCATCCCAATTGAATGATTCCGCCTCATTTTCAAATCCAATTAAAAATGACACGATATCTTCGGTTGGGGTGTGCCCATAAAGGGAAGGTCTGATGTTTCCTGCAGCCTTTCCTGACATTTTATTTTCTACAGGGGGAATAAAATTTTCTAATATTCTAGTTTCAAGTTCTGGGCTGAGAAAATCTTCGTCAGATTTTTCTAAGCACTCAGTAATATCGCCAAGGTTAATAGCTGATTTAACTCTTGGAAATGGTGTGGGATTATCCAAATTTTCCAAAAGTGGCGTTGAAGTAGTGGGAGGATCAAAGTATTTTCTTATAATAGGGATTTTTAATTCGTGGATTTGTTTACGAGGTTTTGTGTTGTTTGTAAAATTATTTTTATATTTTCAGGAGTTAATAATTTTTGTATTTCTTTACTAGATTTAATTTTTAATAGGATATCCTCTTGGGTTTTTATATGGGAAAAATATTTTTTATCAACTTCGATATTTAAATTTTGACATACGTTGATTAATTCGAAATTTTTAGCTTCGATAAGCCAAATTAAATTTGTTTTAGTATTATTGGGTTCGGATAAATTTTCCCAAGTTTCATTCATAAAAATAAATTTTTTCGTGACTTATAATTATTTAACACTTCTTATATTTAAGGGAGGGACGTGAATTATAATTAATATTAATTGTTACTTTGTTTTTCTTTTGTTTGAACAGGAGCTTGATGGATCCGTTGCCATTTTTTATCGCCAAAATCTTCACCTTGATTCCTTGTAAATACACCTGTTTTTATTTTTGTATAATAAATATCCTTGGTTGGTTTTGAAGTTCGGTTTTTCTTTTCACTACTGGTTTTTTTCCACTTGCAGATAACCTTTACTTCCTTTCCTGAAGAGCACGCCTTACACGTTTCTCATTGAGTACTTAACTAGAGTTTTCAAGGTTAGAGCAAAATACTTCGAACCAGAGGAATTGAAACAGCAGCTTGGATCAGCAATTCTGTCAAATAGGTACTAGAGCGAGAGTTCGATTCGCAATAGCAGACCAGTTGGGCGCCAATAATGTAATGGCCAAAAGAGGTGGTAATGTACCTAATTAGAACCACTTTCAGTGTTACACTATACACGAAATATCACGTACTTGAAAAGCAGTAATACTTCTAAAATAAATTCAAGTTTATCATCCACAGACTATTGTGGACCTTAACATTGGTTAGAGACTCAATAATATTTAAAACACACGAGTGAGTTTACACATTTTATAAAATAATAATTCGTATATCACAGTACATAAACATACGTTAATATTTATACATATACAATCACAATTCAACAAGCAAGACTATCTGTTCACTAGAGACTTCTACTAGAGAGGTTCCAGGTACTTAGACGTAGCTATTGAGGAACTGTGTCTTATTCCACTGAATCGAGGGATTATATACTTGTTCAGGGTATGAAAACGTACGTGTCGGATAGGTAAAGTGAGGTAGGGTGTTGTTATTATAGGGTTGTGCTGACTTGTCGAGTACTCGAGGGACAGGCACAATTAGGTCATGAATATACAGAAAGTATATCTATATTCATAAAATCAAATACGGGTAATTTAGTGGTTGTTTATAAAGAGTTATAGGATGTTTATTGTTGATAAATATCTACGTTTCTGGTATTCGAAAATGTGTGGACAAATATGTTCGTTATTTCTAAAAATAGACGAAAATATACGTTACAATACGTTCATTTTTTTCCTTAAATTTTATTTTTTGCCATTGGGGAAATTTTCCAATTTTTCCTCTAAATCTGTCACTGCATGTAGGTATAATGTAAAATTACTAAAAAGTTTTATGTCGACGACCTCTGTACATAAATATCAACACGAATATCGGTAGGCTCTAAAAGCTATTCTTCTGTCCGTTCTGTGGACGATTTGGTTTAGTAAAAATATTTGTTGTTGCAATGTGTGCGTATTTGAGTGCATTACGGAAACTGTATAGGCTTACGAAAGAGACAAATCGACTTTTATCAAATAATTTTACGAATCTAGTGTTTGTTTCCTTCGACTATTTTTTAACTTTAATACCTAGGTATCTTATTGGTAAAATTACCTGTTTTTTTAAAATTAGGTACTGGCTCATTAACTCAGTAGTTTCAAACCTTTTTTCTTGGGCGAAACACGTCTAAAGAGCTTCAAGACATGCCCAACACATCATTAGGAACAAGTTTCATGAAAGTTAAGAACATATTTATGAAAAATATAATTGACTTTATTTTTTCGCGACCCACTTGAGATATATTGTGTCGCGTCACACCCGTGGAGAACCTCTGCATTGTCTTGTCGATGCCCAATTGTCAATTGTCATTAATATTGGATCTCTGTATGCTTTTGATACGTTTTATCCTATTGATAGGTACCTAGGTATAATCAAATTTCGACATAGATTGAGGTCCAGCATCGTGGTTAAAAAGTAGCAAGTTATACTTACAGTGCTACAGTTCATAGCCTATAAGTTGATGAAAAATTTGCGTACCGTACTAATATGATCATTTAAGCTCTTTATTGGCAGCTGTTATCAATTAAACCTGCCAATACTACTGAAAAATAAAATGAAGGTCCCTTTCTTTATCGTTTTTATGTTCCGAATTATTTTTTACTCATCTTCCCAACTGATCTATTACTTATTCTTGCAATGCTTGTATTTTACATGTTATTTGTCATAATTATAAGATTACAAGAACGAAAGATATGGCATAGTTTTCAGTAGCCAACCTATCTATGCACATTAATGTTTTCTGACGTAAATTCATCGCACGCGAGCCCTTATCCCAAATAAGAACGACGTGACGTCATAGAGACATTCGCATTTCGCAGCTGTGTAAAGCGAAAAAGGATGTTTGCAAACGGTTTTGGATGCAGCCTTTATTGAATCCTGAAAATCTTAATGTTTTCCTTTCCCACTGGTCCATCAGCTCATGTGATGCCACGTCTTCCTTATTTAGGATAGAGTATATTCTTGATTGAGCAGTAATGACGAAGGCAAAAGAATACTTTTTGAAACCCATAACTTCCCGCTTCGTTGGAGATTATCATAAAGACGTGACAAAAATATTCCAAATACTGCCTTAACACATGTAAATATGCAACTTTTATGGCAAATTTGTACTGAATGCGATAGCTTGCACTCTTAGTAGTTGACCGGCATTGCTGCCTTGTACAAATTTTAGTGGAATTAGGTGTTCGTTCAAAAAAAAATTTAAAAGGCTGGATAATTTTACTGTTATTAAATTTCATTCTCCTTCATTTTAAATTGAGGGGATTTTTCATTCCAAAAGAAATATAATAATTATTTAAATCTCAAAAAAGTTGAAATAGGTATGGCAAAAAATCTCCCTTTTTCCTCAATGATTTCTAAAACAAAAAAAAAAAAAAAGTGTTCCATATTAAAAATAATTTTTAAAATTATCTACCAATCTATGCCGTAAATTAACGTTTGCTCTATAACAATTTTTTATTCAACAGCTAACCATATAACAAGTACCTATCCTAATAATTATCTCTAACTTCATATTGTACTTAATAGCTAAAAAAAAAGATAGTCTAAATAATAACTGAATTAAGAAATTTTAGGCTAAGACCTTTTCGGCATGTTAAATCTGTTGAGAACGCTTTAAAATGGGAGTAACTTATTTGAGCACAATGTATTACCTACACAGAATTCATTTTCGAAAAAACCTGCACCTCAATCGCACCCACATTAGAGGATCATAAAGGGAGCCAGCTGTTTCCGCACAACTAGAAGAACTCATTTGCGCACATTTTTGAGAAAAAAAGTGTATTATACAAAAGTTACGATATTCATACTTCTTTGAGTCCTTGAATAATTCGTTTTCTTGTTGACGTATAATTACATTGAAAAACGTAATTAATAAGGATGAAAAGTACACCTTTCAGCATGGAAAGTTTTCATAACATAGTACCAATTGTTCCAGTTGACCACTGGGAAATCAGGAGTGTAACAGAAAAGAATGATTTTAATTTGCTTTGTTTTTTCGCAGTGTTATGCGTTGTAAATGGAAATAATTCTTGAAAACATTTACTTGAAAATTGAGAGTAGAAAAAAATTTTTGTACCACTGTTTTTGCAATAAAATCATTATTGATGAAGATTGTGGAATACCTTACATCGTGGAAAGTAAAACCAACAAAGAAGGTGTTCAACAGAACAATTTGCGTGTTTATGCCAAAATACCAAAAAGGTATAAGGGAGCCAAGACCTTGGCAAACACTGGCGATTTAGTCTATGATTTTCTGGCCTTATATACCCGGCTCCCTACACACACACATACACACCTATGTAATATTTACATAGGTATAGTGTAGATAATTTATTCGTACTTTACGGTTGCTATGGCAATGGTAAAGTACGGAGAATGCATCTTCGTATTGGTCCGTGACATCGCCGAGATCATTATCTATCGATTTGTCACGGTCCAAGATTTGTAACTTGTCTATCTGCAAAAATAGACAAGTACAAACGAACATACATTTGCATTTTGGTTTAACGTGCAAGGCACGAATAATTGTCACCAAAGGTGACGACTGTCGTTGATAGGCCGAGCCTATTTCCTCTTATGAGTGTTGGTCTAATCCCCACAGCTACTCCCCTCCAGTTTTTGCGTCGTAAAAACAATTAACCGCATGCCTGGGGGATTAGAGGTTTTTACCGCTGTTTTTGTGCCCTCTCCCACTTGGCGAGGGCACTTCCAACGGCTGCTCCAACGCATTTGTAGGATTCTATGCGTTGGGCCTGCCGCTGAAGTAGATAAGAAGGAAATTATGAAAAACATTAGAACTTATTAATTTCAAAATGACAAATTCATAAATCATCCTACAAGAAGGAAAATGTCAGAATGATTGATAGCTAACAAAAGAGTTGGCTGACTTATTGGAATACAATTATGTTTGAAAAAAATTATACATCAATATTTTAGTGCCATGTTGGGTCTGGAAATTTGGAACTTTTTGGGAAATAAAGTTATTTTTTACTTTTACCATAACAAAATATTGATCAGCTTTTTTAGAGAACTAGTTTTGTAACTTCTTCAAAAGATTAACCACTTTCTTCACTAAATAAAATACATCTATTCTTTGATTGACTAGAATTAAATTAATATCAAAGCAGCATAATTTTTCAAGAAAAATATTTCACTGGCTAGTTTTCTAGGTTTACTTTTAAAAATCAGACAAACTTTATCTGTGAGCAAGGAGCGTTCCCCACTCCCACCATTCACTCTAGATCCACAAATATATATATTACATAAATTTGAAAGTTTTTCTTAATTATCTTTCATCTTTTTCTCTTTTTTTTTCTGGGGCAATAGAGATGACAAAGTTGTCAAAAGATTATTGAATAGTTCAGTCTGAAGACTTGGTTTAAATATTTTTAAAAGTAAATTAAACTGTAAAATATAAGATCCTTATAGGTCAACTGTGATCTAACTTCTAACAGAACATTGTCCAGAACTAAAACTTGAAGTCCAATCCTCATTGCTCATGTGGCACTAAAGGCCTTGTACAGAATTGACAAAAATTAGAAAAAAGTAATCAACAGCTTTATGAATAGCTAGCCTAAAGTTTTGTATTTTCAACTTGGAAATTTTTTAAATATATATGTATAAAATTTTCAGGAGGAGATTTTAAACATACTTTGATGGAATGTGGCCTCCCTAAGACCCATCTATACCTATGGCCCTAGATTTAGTGAGCTGTAGGTGAGTTGTGGCTGTAGATATGTTTTCTGATGAGACAGATCGGTTCCAGCCCAACATTATGTCAGCCACATATGAATTGTTGCCAGGAAAAACATGTAAAATGCGGCTGGTACAGGTATAAATTTTAGCCCACATTGGTACCAACTACAACATTATCACCCAGTTTGCCAATTCACATCTATTACACAAAAAACAAACATGAATTCTGTATGTGTGAAAAAATATCAAAAAACTATAAAACTATCTATAGTTATTGGTATCCATAACATACATATCAATCACATTGGCATTTCATTAGTACTGTTTTGAGAAAAATAACCTCTTGAGCCATAAATATGGAAAAAAATACTTGAAGCAACACAGGGGCAACTGCTTTTCACTAGTAATTTTTTTTGTTTCACATTTTTCTCTTAAACTACTGAATAAATAATTAATAAGCAATAAACTTTTCAGACCTTTTACTTGATAAATTATGATAATTAACACACATAAAAATTTTAGCCCTATTCTTTCAATAGTTTTCTCTGAATCTATGAAAAATCATTTTCCCAGCAATTATATTTTTTACATTTTTCTTGGCAACCCCTACACTAACATACAAAAAACATTCATCAAATCTGCGAATATGTGAGAACTAACTTTCGTGAAAATTTCAGCCCTATCTGTTTTCTAGTTTTCTCAGAATCTTAGAAAAACCTTTTTCTAAAAATTTTTCTTTTTCAATTTTCTCAGGAAATACTGAACAAATAAGCACAAAATATCCATCAGACTTGCAATTAGAAAGATGGACTTGAATAAAATGAAATACAGGTTAATAAGATATAGCTTTACAAATAAAGTAACACAAAGCTTGCTTTCTGCCTAGCTTCTATTGTTCATAAGGAATTTATATTTGGGCTGTAATTTATTCTTTCACATGGGCCATAACTAATACAAAATTGTAGGCCATAATCAACACAGACATTTTTTTAGAGTTTAGCCACAACTCACCGACACTGGTAGTGTATCACCCTAATGAAAATCCTAAACCTGTGGTGAACTTTTTCACTGTGAAAGAGCTGTATGAAACCACGAATGAACACTTAATAAACCTACTTCTGATGAAAAAATGCACGTTTACCAATTTCTAGTTTAAATATGAGCTAAACAAAACAACATTTTCCAAATATGCAGACAACAACAAGTATAGTAGGACTTATGTGGTTCCATTAAGAATATATTAGGTTTGGCAACTGTGCAGGAACCATGTAGAACTGTTGAACCTATTTATTACATACATTCGGAGCCCAATAAGTACTGTATCATTTCTGGAGCCACTTAAGTCTACTTTGTTTATAAAATTGTGGGTCCCCAAAAATTCGAGGGTTGCCTTTACTAAGTTGATCACTGTGAAACTATATATTCCATGTATACACGCCTATCATCATTATTTTCAGTGGAGGACCATAAGTCTGTTATAAATAGTGAACCACTTAGGTATGCTGGGCACGTATATATATAGGACATCAACAGACAAAAATGTCAGGTAACTTTTTGAATTTCACTCGCAAATTGGTATTGATTTGTTCTCTATTTAATTCGGATCCAGTCTCGGTTTTATCAATAGCAGCGAAACCTGCTGGTTAAATCCATTTTTCGGATCCAACTTTGGCTACAAAAATTCAACATTTGTATGTCAGTATCTACAGACAATGAGTAGGGATAAACCAACAAAATAACATATTTCATACCAGTTTCACTCTCCTTTCCCACTCTACCACTTTCCATCATGGTGGGGAAAATGTGTTAATTAACCCTAAATTTGAAATAGGTGCCTCAATTTTTTGTATGTATAGGTACCTGTACATATCTTTCCTCATCAATCGTTTAGCATACAATACAGGCCTACCAAACAAGGCTGGTTTTGAGGGGGAATTTGGGGTATAATCTCCCAAGCTCCAAAACAAAAGGTCAATTTAAAGCAAAATTATTCGGTTTGGCAAATTTTACATCTATGAAATATGTGAAAAATTTTTAATCCCTCCTATAAGTATTCATGAATATTATAAAATGTGATTCTGTTCCTCCTTAAGAGGTATTTCTGAAACTAGGTATGTTACCAAACATCTGTTGTTATTGATTTTTATATTTACTCACCATCAAAAATTGATGATACTTAATTAAGAAAAAAAAAAAATTATATTAATGTTTCAGTTCAACTTCAACAGAGATTTAATGAATTAATACAATTCATTTATTGTCGCCACATTCCGAGTAAAAATGCATAAATTTCATAATAAACTAGTGGGGACATTACTCATGTGAGGTAAAGGGGCTCAGACCTCCGATGATAGTTGCCACTCAATGGCTGGCTAATATTCGTCTCTATGACATTAAACAAATGTACAGATTATGTTTGAATGTAATTACTTGTAAGTACTTGCAAATACTATATGAGAACTGAACTGTGACTAAACAAACAATTACAGTGATGTCATAATTTGGTACATAAACTAGTCCACCATTTTTTATTTCTACAAGAAATGATGAACCACCCTTACACATGGACATACGTGTTTACTACATACGTGTGTATGTATGCATGTAAATAAGCTCCTATATAAACCATCTAAACTGGCTCTAAAATTGCCAGTGTTTGCCCAGGTTTTGGCTTATTCATATGTTTACATATGAAATGGCAGAATATGCAATTTCAATCTATTGATTACCTTCTTGTGTGAATATTCTTTCATGACAAGATATTCTACAAAACATCGATACTGCCTTTTTCTCTTACTTTTTCTTCTGAATCCAAACGAAAATTAATTAAAATAATTTTTTCATTTCTGAGTTCTACAGAAAGGTTTTAGTTCTAACTTGTGTTGCACTTTTTTCAAATCAAATAGACCTAATTTTACACCCACGTTCATATAATTATTCTAATAACTTATGAAAACATAAAAAGAAAAAAATTCTGATTAAAAATAGTTTATTGCATTTTAGTAATATAGAGTTTGGGTTGGGGGTAGGGCTGTAGAGAGGAAATTTGAGCTCAGTGGAAAAAAATTTATGGGGCCCCTGAAAAATTGAATGTTGTATCTGTGTTGAGAAGTAGTATCTAGGATTTATTTGTGGGAGGGATTCTACTATACTAGGGAAGATTATTTCGCAAACGGAGCGAACGAAGAAATGTTTTAAATGTTTTGCAGTAGATTTTCCATGAAAACCTACTAATTTTACTCTTTTTTTTTTGAGAATACAGAGCCCCTAAAAATCTCGGGCTCGAAGGGAATCCCTCTTCTCCCTTCTCATCAGGCCTGGAAGGGAGAATCCAGTTAAATTTCTTGAAAACTCTAATAACTTGTTTATTAACGTACCTACTCGAAATAAATTGGAGGAGACACTCCGGTTGATAGATGAAGAATAGAGATCGGGGGATCTCTAGTTCAGTTAGGCTAACATAATTTTATTCTAAACACAATAGTATGAATATGAAATGCTGTGATTTCATATTTTCCTCAAATTCAAATCTTTACTTATATTTTTATATAGCATAATATGTATCTACTAAATTTTGTAAGAACCGTAGAGGTAGTAATTTTAGTTCAACAGAGCTGAAATTGGGTATGTGGGTAGCTTTTGCCATAATCTTGAGTGAGATTGTTTTTGGTGTAAATAGATCGAGGGTGGTGTTGTTGATGTTTACGATATTTTTTTTTTTTTTTTTAACTGGAAAAAAATTGTATCTTTCTAAAGTTGGAGTCACCTGCGTCGTTTTAGCCTAGATTCATCTCTTACTGTGACCCTTGAAGACGCGTTGAAAATTTCAGTTGATGAAATCAATTTGTGCCTAAATTTGGTACTCGTACGAGTTGTTGGAATTTTGAAAAATCTTCAACACCTACATAGAGAATTGGTCACATTTCAAGGCTCTAGCGCTGTTTACCGATGAAATGTTTAAATTAGGGTCGAGACGAAGGCTAAAAAGTGCGTTCAATCGTTTTCTCCAGTATGCGCCTGTCATACCATCAACTGGCTGGCACCAGCAAAATGTTGATCTCAAAATTATTTCGTATGGGTAGTGTAGTATCGGTACCGTAAATTTCAAACCTTGAATACCCTAGGCTTACACGTAAATGATTTTTTCGAACAGATAACGAGTGAATTGATAGCCTATAGGTTCTCTTTGACTTGTCAATCATTTTACGGTTTCGAAACGAAATATAGATACCTATATTTTACATTACAGTTATACGTATTAATGAATATAATTCCACGTAGGTACAATTTAAGCTAATGACGACGATATCGGCGGTCATCGACAAAACTACAAAAGGATAAACGTTATTGCTGTATAATAATAGTTTGTAATATGCTCTACATGTACGTAGGTACTAAGTATAAATATATTCGCTCAGTCTGATGAAACATATTTTGCTGAATCGTTTTTCGGCGAAAAAATTTAACGTAAATTCTCAGAATGAGAATATGATGCATGTATAAGGTATATGTAGGTACCAATATATATATATATATATATATATGTATACCTACAGGTAGGTACTGTGCATTGTCTCGTCATTAAAAATTGTTTTGTGGTGTCGAATGCATGCAGAGAGTGTCAGTTTGTGCGGTATCGGTATGATGGTATCGTAAAAGACTACAAAAATAGGGAGCATTACTTTTTTTTTTTTTTTTTTAATATTGCTAGTATATATTAACACTGATGTATATGGTACGTATTTTTATTTCATCGTATCCCTCCAATGACACTTTACTGATAACTTTCTGACTTTCTCAAACGTTCCAGAACAACCCGAGGCAGACTTACGTCATGTAAGATACTTTCTTTACCATATGTACTTAGGCTACAGCCGATATGTAGGTATATACATAGGTACCTATCCTATACATATAGGTACTTACCAATCGTTCTTGTTTGAAAATAAATTAAGATACCTTTGAAAACTGATAAAACTAGAACTAGATTGGCATATTGGCATTGGACATTATTCATATTGACCGTACCTATTATATTATAAACATATGTATATTTTTATATATATTTTTAAAAAATGTAAGCTTACGGCCACACTCGTACCTAAAGAGAATGAAGTAAAAACCTTGTGTGCGGTCCATCTCTGCAACTATGCAGAATGTCGATTACACGATATTAAAAATATTTTACTGCAATTGGATGGGTTCCAGCTAAATTATTATGTTGTCTATTATTCTGTGGATGCTTTTTGTCTACCAACATTATGTTCGGTGTTCGTAAATTTTTTTTTCTTCTACAAATTTTATTATGCATAATTATGGTTTTTCCCTTCACTTTTTCTCCTCTCCATTTTTAAGTAGGTTTTCGAGGAAAATCTACTTATTAAAATTATTTTTGGGATGGGTACGTTTTTCGTTTAATGACTTAAAGTTTTGCAACTAAAAGCTCAAATTCATATGTATATGTATCAAAAAGACTTGATGTCTCCATTTTATGTATTTTCCTGATCTTAAATTTTTGTTAGAAATTATGTTTTTGGTTTCTAGTCGGGTAATTAGTTACTATCTATGATACTTGACTAAAATTTGCATTTAATTCCTAATCAAACACAAAAAACTGGCAAATACTAAATTCTCTCATTTGACTGAAATGATCTAGTCAGTTACATCAATAATTCATAAAACTAATTGCTTCAGCCAACTTTTTTCAAAAAAAATGAATTTATCTTATGCCTTTAGCTTACAGTCAGAAATTTCAAATTTTACAAATGATTTTTTTCATCAGTTACGTTTTTGACGAGGCATTTATGAAACTGCTTAAGTGTTGTGATTTTTAATGGCAAATTTGAGCATATATCATTGAAAAAGTCAAATTTTCCAATATTTATGACAAAATAAAAAATATAACTGGGGGTTTTCAATGAAATATGATCTTGACGTCCAAAGAAACATGTTTGTGATGTATGTGACGTACCACTTTTGATTTAAAGTGCGTCACAATTGTAATTCCACTGTGCCGCGATCTTTTGCAGCCATTTGATTGGTTAAAAAGTGTGCTACAGAGTCACATTGAGCGCGTCATTTGTCCTATCAATGTAAAGCGTCACATCTTGCACATTGTGATAGGTACTGATTCAGTGTATCCTGGCGCATCTTCTATAGTGCTTGTCTGATTGACTTGTGCTAGAAAACAATAAAGATAGGCAGAATAATGACAGGGAACAACAAAAACTATTTTTATTGAACTGAACTGGGGTTATTGTCTCTTAAATTAGAGAGTTCAACAACAATTTTCACATATTCATGGACTGCTTTATCCCAAATTCCAATAAATCAATGTACTGTCCCCTTTGACCATATGCGCCAACTTACAGCCACATGAGGTACAACTGCAATACTGAAAATTTATTCTACAAACCCTAAAATTATTTTTTTAATTCTAATTAATAGTTTCCACTCATTTACAAATTACAATTACAAAATTTGGCAACACTGGAAAAAAAACTAAGTTGGCGTCTGTTTTTGACTATACAGTATTGCATCATTAAAGAATAATGATTTCTGGTAAGACATGCTGGCGCTAAATAGGCAACCACAGTATACCTTTTTATGTTCTTTGCGTTTATGTAAATTATCCTTGTGAATTTAAGAGATGTCTTTATCAGATGTATTCTAAATTGGTGAACTCAAACAAAATGTCGAAAATACGCAGAAGGTAGTCTAAGGTTACCTACTTTTCCACCAGTATGTCTTGACATTAAACAGTACATTGGTCTTATGAAGCTTTACTGGTCCAGTACTATATAGTCAAAGGCTGTCCCTAATAAGCAGTCTAATTTCTTCCAGTTTTTGTACTGATTTTTCCATTCTTAGTCAAGAGCTCAGTTAGTTTGGTAGATCACGCCAGGAGTTAAATAGGATTTGAACACTGGCTGATGGTTAAATTTTTTAGCTGTCTATTGAAAAACCGGACCTTAGTGTATTTGTTTTCGGACTTTCCTGATTTTTTCCAATTAAGGGATTGTCCCTTTATCCTGTGGCTCTATTTTGACTTGTTAATTTTATGTGTGACATAGACTAGCTACTTATTTCATATCATTTCACATTCTGCCTAATTGTTTCCAGTCAATGTATGAAGTGCCTAGGCCAATAATATTTTATAATTTTTCAATGTTTTCAAACTTTGCCTAAAATCTCTAAACATTTCATTAAATGTATAAAAATTTTGAGGTATCTTATGAGATGTCTGAACTTCACACGTTACCAGTAACTTATATGTATAATACCCGTATCAGGTGTCCCACAAACATTAATTCAGATATTATATTTTATCGTAAATATTGATTGTAAGGATAAAAACAGAAATATGTGTCACATAATATTTTCAAATCTATCGATTAAACATAGTGAGCATTTTTAGGTATAAGATTTTCTATCAAATGGGATTCAGATTGCAATTGTAGTCCGGTGGGTACGAAATTTGGTACAAATATTTGTATCCAAACAAGGACAACCGTTATTAATTTTGGTACGGATCAGCGGCACGATATTTCCGATTACTTTCCATTTTTGGAATTTTAATGGCCCGAATATGGGTAATTTTCAATCAATACCTAGTTATGAAGTTTGAAACTAACATTTTATATTTATATCTAGACAAGGACAAGATATATTAAGTTTTGTGAGGAATTTCCACAGGGTACGTACCTATGTTCGGTATGTTTAATCATTTTACCAAAATTCGTAACAATTGACTTTAATATGGTTCATGCTCTGGGATCATTGGATGGGTCAATAGGTAGGTAACATATTTAAGCGTAATTGCACTTGCCCCAACAGATTTTTGATGGAATTTTCTTTTAGTTGAAACATAGTTTCGATTTAAAATATAAATATACAATGTTGCCCCCTAGACGACGGTTTGAATTTACGCTTATGCTGAGTAATGAATAAATCCTACCAATTTTAGTTGGGATAGACAAATTTTAACGTGCTTATTTGAAAACCTACTTTTCTTCAGAGGCTTGCTGCGCAAGAGTTTTTTCCCCTCTACATGCCTTCATTTTCTCATGTTCTTCATTGGGTATCGATTATTTGTAATGAAATATTAGCATAAATATAGTTGGAAATTGCATTTTGTTTCGTTTGTAACGGATTTATTGTTGTCCTTCTTTAGGTATATATATACATTTACCTTACTTAACATAGGCGCCACCATTATTTTTTTCCCCAAAAATTGTGTTTTTTTTTTATTATTCTATTTCTTTTTAATTTTATTTTTAGGTGGTCTTCATTAACCTAACGTCAATAATATTAGTTTTTCACATACAATGATCATATTTTTATTTTTTTTTTGCCTCGTTTAATTTCATTTTTTTCAAAATATTAAATTATATTTTTTCTTGAAGTATTTTTCATGGCCCACCGATCTGTGCAAAACGATTTCGACATCAAACGAGAAACCGACAGCATGACATGACGCTGCTAATTGGAGTCTGTCTGTGAGAGAACTGAGAAATATGCGAAAATACTTTCGAACGAGTGTAATATTTATTAGGCAGGTTTTCTTCTTTTTATTTTTTTCTTTCTTTCCTTGTCGTTTGTTAATTAATTGCAATATTTTATAAAAGTTTGAATTCACCGAAAAAAGTATTTTCCACCCATGGTGTTTATGTAGGTACTTGAACGTGTTTCTCGACTTCTCATTTTTTCGATGTGGCAATAAAATATGATGACGACGGTTAGGTATTAGGTTCCCCGACGAAACAATCTTTTCATTTTCCATTTCAGAGTCAGTTCAAAATAAAATGTTTGAAAAAAAAGTTTGTTATTTTTCATCTGTGCTGTAGTGTACCTTTTCTATTGTGATATTTTGTCATCATATTATTGAGAAGGCCTAGCGTCTCCCTGTCAGGAAATAACGAACAGTGAGGAGGTAGTAGGTACTCTGGACAGCGTACTGTACTAAAATGTTACTGAGCCGGTATTTGGTACTTAGTAAGTTAGTACTGTATTACGCTGAGCAGTGCGTCTGCTGCCTGCGATGAAGTACTGTGTAACAACCTAGTACCTACTCCAGTGTGCTGTTGGATAGATATGATTTATGAGCAGTAGAGTGCTAAGTAGTTTGTTCTATGCGATGGGTATAATCTTCAATACATATGCTACCTAGTACTGCAGGGGCGCTGTTTTGTATCAGCTATGGTTATAGCTAGGTTGTAGGCTACCTGTGTTCATTCACTCCATACCGAAAACACTTTGCACCATTTAATCAACCTCAGATGGGCAAATATTTTTTTTTTTTTTTTTGAAGCTTTTCAGAATTACTGACCAACACTCCATCTGAGAATAAGATTAAGAAGTGTAACATACCCTATTGTATAGATACTACTGCAGTCAACGAAGTCGTCTGGGTACTGCGGCCACTGATACAAATAAATATGACTTGTATAATTAACACATAATATAAGCTTGTGTCAGAGAATGAGAGAAGCTAGTAAATGCTGCTTAGCACTTCTTTTTCATTATCAGCTGGAAATTTTTATTAAAAGATTTCTAGTGAAAATATTTGTACGTGGCAGTCAGTAAAATTCCCCGGCAAAAAGGGAAAAAAAATCTGGCAGAAAGACTTTATATCCTCCGTGAAAATCCGTGGAAATATTAGTCGGAAACGTAAATTTTTTCGAGAGTTAGGGAATTTTTCAATTACTACGTTTTGGACTGGTTTTTGTTTGGTTATTTAGTTATTAGTGTTATTACATAAATAACTAAGGCAAAACCAAAAATACCTGTTAATACACTTGTTTTAAAATGTTATTTTTTTGACTGGAAACTTTCAAGAGATTATTAATGATAAGTAAAAATTTTAGTCAATTTGGTAAAAATTTTGTGAAAAACAAAAATACTTATCTGAGGAAATGTACCTCAGACCATTTTATAAATGTTTCGCCAGAAATTCTAAATGAGATAAATTCTTTAAAAAAAAACAAAAAAACTAGCGCGGCAATAATTTTCTAGAAAACCCAGTTTGCCAATTTTCATCTACAAGTAAAAAAAATACGATTTAAAACCTAAATTAATGCAATGCAGGTAAGAAGACGCTCGTAACCCCTTTCCCCGTAAATATGAAGAAGATATTTCAAACTACACAGGAAACATTGTTAAGTAGATTTTCTTTAAAAAATCTACTTATTATTACAATTTTTCTCGAAAGGTACGGAACTAATAAATAACAAACTGCTACCAAATCTGTTCCTACATAAGGAATATTTGTTGGGAACATTTCAGCTCTATGCCTTTTGTAGTTTCCCCAAAAATATGAACATGGTGTTTTCTCAAACAAATTTTTTTTTTTTTTTTTAACTTTATCAGAAAATGCTAAACTAAAGGGTACCAAACTGTTTTAAACTTGTGAATTTGCAGTTTTTCCAAAATCCGAAATTTTTTCATTTCCAGTTTTCTCAGAAACTTTGAATCGATAGATGCCAAACTCCTTTCAGACCTATTCTTATATAAGAACTAGCTTTTGTGAAAATTTAAGCCTTATTTCTTTGGCAGTTCTTTTTTTCAAATAATATGAATATACATTCAAAAAGACTGGGTTATTTTGGCATGGGTTGTGTATTTTCATACTTTGTGTGCGTATTTATTTTTCACAGTGTTCGCGAGCAGCCAATTTTTAAAAATATCTGACTGTTAGTTAATGTAGATGATAGAAGTTTCTTCGGATCAGACGACGGTGTCAGTATGAATTTTCTCTTAACATGTGAAATTATCAAATGGACCAAACGAAGCATACCGCCAATTTGGGTCGAAAATGTGGTGGCAGGTATGGACTGGAACTTGCAATTTCACGTAATATAGGTCTAAGCATATCTAATCATTAAATTATGCAGAGCCTACACACTCCAAATCTCGTTAATTTATGAACATAGAGAGAAAATACTGCAGATTTTTGAATGATCGGCATCGCAGTGTTCCCATATAAAGACCAAATATTTCATTAAAAAATGAAAAGAAAAAAAAAAGAACACTAAGATATTATGATCTTTAACGAGAAAAATATAAATTCGTATTCTTCTATAACCCACACTCATCATTTTATTCTATAAATTCCAGAAAAAAAAAACGACTGGTTTTGCCCTTCTTTTAGCAGAAGCTCGGGTACCAAGCGTTGCACGCACCAATATAATATGTATAACTACATATTATTTATTGGTGCAGTTTTTTCTTTATATAAAAAACGAGTTTAAAAGAAATTAAAATAGCTGACTCATACTTACAGCTCCCTTGAACTTGATCATTCTGTAGCCCATCTTAAGAACCCGCACTATTTATGATAAAAAAAAAAAAGTTGGACTTACTACGAATAATAGCAGCCAGCTTCAGTACAATAAAAAATACGAGCCGAATTTTGTTGTATCATATTTGGGGTTAATTTCAAAAGTAAAAGTTTTTTCTACGCCAGACTATCGAGGTCCTACGCCTACAGTTTAAAAAGTTAGAAATAGGCCTACACCGCTAGTTTTTTACTATAAATGGGGAAAAAAATAATAAAAAAAAAAAAATTCGAATATGGTACTTTTAAATCTCATACGAACAATTTGGCGCATTCGGTTGATATGTTTGTTCAAATATGTCTAAATGAGGAAGAGGGTGCAATAAATGATTAAATATTTTTTACGTAGCACGAACACGCAGTCAATAAGAAAGACTGAATTGAGTTAGTTTTTAATATTCATTTTTAATAGTACGTGTTCAATGACAACGTGTAGGAAATTGAAAAAATTTTCTGTATCGGAAATGGTAAAACTGATGACTCAGTTTTCGTTATTTTTGTGACGAGATATATGTAAGTTAAGTATATAAATTTTTTATTGGAGAAATAATGAAAAATTTTGATGGGAGAAGACTGAGAGAAGACAACTTCAAAATAATTTGACATTCAAGGAGTAAATCTCTTAGAATAATAATAAGAAGAAAAAGAAGAGAATGCTTCCTTCAAAATTCTATATTTTTTTCAGTTTCGTTTTCAACTTTGTTCCAGTAGAATCAGTGGATATATTAAGTACTCCTTAATATATTTTCAATTGTAAGTACATACACTATTCAACTTGGAATTATTGGACCGATTAAGTTTAATTTTAACATTAAATTTAAAGTATTTCCTCATCCTTTCAGAGAATAAGTCAACAAGCAGTTAGCTTTACATTGACTACCTTTACAAATAAATCTTTTTAAGTGACCCTGAATGATAAAATGAAAATAAAAGGGTGTAGAATTTATTGTGGAACTATTCAAAAGTTTATATTCAACTCAATTCATAATAAAAACCTACAAATTGACGCAAAAAATATTTTATATTATCTTAGTTTTCCTTATTTATTTTTTTGGATGTGGAGGAAAGATTGGAAATTTGTTTTGACACATATTAATAGACAATCAATTTTTTTGTACTTCTTTTTTCTCTGGAATTACAGGACCAATTTTATTGATACAGGTCTCATTTGAAAGAGTTTCACGTGTATAATGGTATGGAGAGTTTAATAAAAAAAAAAAAATTGTTGAAAGAGTCGAAATAAGGGCAGAAAGTGTAAAGGCATCCAGAGACTGAAGATCCATTTGTGTGAAACTGATTCTTGGATAAATAACAATGTTTTTCATTGACGTACCTGTAAAGTGTTTTTTTATTTAGGGGGAAGAGAGAAAGGAAAAATATATTATAAAAAAAAAGTTGGAGGAGTGGAAATAAGAGTGAAAAAAGTAAAGGCACACACAGACTGAAAATTCATGGGCCAGAAACTGATTTTTGAGTAAACAAGTTGTTGTTCAGTGAAATACTTAGCTGTAAATTTATTTTTAGACGGGAGCGAAAAGAAAGGGAATACTTGTTTAATTTAAAAAAAACACAAAAATAAAATGTTGTTTTTCAGTTACATATCTGTGTTTGACATGGAAAAAAAAGCCGACTTAAAAACTTTTAGGGAGAACGTAGTGATGGTAATGAGCATTTTTTTTTTGAGCATTTGCTCAGCGAACACTTGAAAAATAAATGCTTGACATTTAAAAACATATGCTCAATAATGAGAATATTCTCAAAAATGAGCGAATGCTCGAGAACTTAGGTATGAGCACTTTCAATTGTTTTTATTTCTGGCATAAACAAATGACTGATAGGTTTACAAAAAATCAATTTTTAAAATACACATTTATTATAAGAGGAAAATATCGTGTGCAATCACACGGCTGTTTCCATCCAACATTTTGTTCTAGGGTGAGTACAGTGAGTACACTATCCAATGAGAATCCATAAAGTATAAATTTTATCTTCACTCAACAATTCATGGAACATTCGGATGGATTAAGCATATAATTATTGCAACTTAAAAGCAGTGTGGGGCAAAAGATCGATTGAGACGATCTAGAAGGTGATCTACAGTTCTTGGTAATATTGCGATCTAGATCCTGATCTAAAGATCCTACAAAGGTGATGTAGATTGCGTCTAATTTGTTAGATCGTTTCATATTTTGATTATCAGTTCCTAGTTTTCTTCCCCTGACCTCTATCTACTCCAAAAAACAACTCTTGGAAGTTAGTATATGTGCAAAAAATACAAAATAAATGATAAAGTAATTTTAATACCAACTTTTCAGTTTAGGCATTCATTCAAAATTTAATAATAAATAATGTAATAACGTTATAAATATTTTGATTTCAAGATCTAAATTATTTAAAAAATGTTAATCTAGATCCCAAAATTAGATCATTTTTTTGAAGTGATCGAATGATCCAACAATTCTGCAGACTTCTCTATGGCTCTTAGCTAATGACCTGGACTGTAAATTTTCATTGTGGTATTAGCCTAAAAGCACAGAATGCCCTGTGGAAGTTTCTCAATTCCACAACCCATTCTGTGTATTAAGCCATGTTCACAATACAAAAAATAATGATTAAAACATATGGAAGGGCTTTGATGACACATGTTTTTGTGATCTGTTGATAAAAATAAAATTATATTCCATTAACATTCACATCGTTCAAGTCATTACGTCCTGTTTTCTTGTGGAAGAGTATCACATTTTTATCAGAAGACATGCGTTGTCAAAGAATTTCTCTACATTTTAGGCGTTATTTTTTGTTTTTGTGAACAGAACTTTAATTTTATTTTTGCATTGTGGCGATAAAAGTACGTACAAAATGCACCTAGAATGCATTGTGGAATTTGAGAATCTTCCACTACGCATTCTGTGTATTTAGGCTAATACTACTACACAAATTTCGTGTTGTGGTATTAGCTTATAGCTTAGAATGCATTCTGAGCATTTTTTCACTCATTTAACAAATTTGAGTCCTACTTCTAACGTAGACATGATTAATCTTCAAGCTTGGAGGGGCTGTTCTGAATTCCAGAATGGCTACATTTTTTTTTCAAATTTTTTTTATAACTTAAAAAAAATTACAGACTAATGTCTTTGGGACGTGAACCTACACTATACGCCTGCACCTTCACAGGCTGTAGGTGGTATCGTAGCCGATAGCGGTAGCATCGCTGCTATTTTAATCTGTAGGTTTCCAGTTCGAATCTCCACGCTGGCAACCTACAATTCACATAGAGAGCTCTAGGTTTCACTTCACAAATATTTTATACATGTCTTATTAAAGTGTATTAAAAAATAATAATATTTTCTTATGAAGAAATTGAAACTAAAAATTAAAGACGAAAAAATGGCTAAAGAAATTATGATACTGAAATTTCTCATCAACATATGGACGTGGAAGCTCCTTTTTACATTTCATGTCTATGCATGCATGGTATCCTCAGTCACGAAAATTTACGGTAGGAAAAAAATGAAATTCATTCATTTTCAGTTCTACAATAAAAAAATAATACTGATTATTATGATTTTTAAAAGATACTGTACGTTTTCATCACCCTGTAACACATTTCTTACGATAATTATAAAAATAATGTGTGGAAATTCTTTTTCAACCAATTAATTTTGAGTATATTATTTTTTTGTATCAACTTGTATTTTACGTAATTTAACTGCTGTGAAAAATTCAAAAAAGTAAAGATAGGCACATAGTGTAGCCCATCATCGTGACAGCCAGTGAAGCATTTTTATCTTTTATTGAAAGACCCATCCGAATATATTTCAGTCATAAAACTTTTTGTAACGATAAATTCCATTTTAACCAAATACACATACAATAAGTAAGCTTAACTGATTATTAAAAAAATTAATCGATTCGGATCAACAGGTTGCCTAGTACTTACTTAATGAGGTAAGATTATGCTAGCTTCAGTTATTGTGTGGAGATTCTTTAACCTGAAGTTGACTATGGAATATTAGAAATAATATGTTGAAAATTAATTTTAAAAAATATGCTTTTATAAGTATGAAACGTTCGAAATTAAACCCAGTGAACTTTATTGTATTCATACAGTAACACGTAACTCAACCAGCAATTTCGATCATAACGCTTTGGTAATGCTATAGCCGTAAACTCGCTAACTATATATTCACAGGCTTATCCATAGACGAACCAAAAACAAAGTCTGGAATTTTGTTCCCCAACGTAGTTAAATAAAAGCATATAGAAATAGAGGCTCACTGTTTTAAAACAGATTGAAGGCCAGAAATGAGGGTCTGAGTGCAAAAATTAGGGTTCCAAAAACAAGTAATAATGTAAGGTACCTACCTATGTATTACGTATTCGTATCTGAGAAAAAAAAAACATTTTTAAATTCATAGATGAATTTTATTTTTTACAAATTTGAATACTAACCCGCTGATTTCATAGTTTTTACAGGTGATATTTTTTGTACTTTTGATGCATTTGTGCATCTAAATTAGGAAAGTATTATTTGATAGACTGGCTCCATTTGACATACCTAGCCCGAAGTTGTATTTGCATTAAGACAAATTATTCCATTTTGTACCGTTCTTGTGGCGTGGTTCATTAATTTATGAAACCCATGTTTTCACTCGGAGTCAAATATGTTTTTTAGAATTTTGAACGTTTTATTTGATTTTACCCTGCTGATGTTTTATGTGAGAGCAACCGGTTTTCATTACGAAAAAAAAAAAAAAAATTCAATCTGAAATAAGGTTGAAATGATGTCGTGTGTATTTCTAGGGGTTATGGTGGCATACAAAATTGTCATTGCCGAAATAAAATAAAAAGTTATATAGAGTTGGCGCCAGTGATGGTGTACCTCCTCTGTGTTGGCACCCATTTATGTATCAGCTCTTCATATTCTTGAGAGAATAGTATGACCACTTTTAGGGCATCGAATAGTTCCTCTGCATTTTCACATTCCTTAAAGACGTTTAAATTTATATTTGACAATATTCAAGTCACATATGATATGACATCTACGTAAAAAATTACCGCCATTTGATGCAGATACCTTATATCTACAAGATTTTCATCAACATCTGGCGCCTGCGTACATAAATAGTTATTTTCCGCGTACCATATTGTAAACCTATTACCTTTATTTTATTTATTTATTTCTTCTACTTTTTTTTTTTTTTGCGTTATAGAATCACGGTATTTACTTATCTCACAACGCAAATTAATATTTCATATTTTAATCGAAATATCTGTATAGATACTACGATACATGCGGAGTGAAAGACACAGACAGATACGGAGAAGGAATGAAATGGCGTGAAACATGTAAGAAAAAAAAAGAGTGAAAAAGACGAGGAAAGGGGAGGAAAAAGGGTACATTGTCGTCTTTATTAGGAAACAGGTTTAATAGACAGTAAAAATCGTAGTATGTAGATGAGACAAATGGATATAAAGTACGTAGTAATGTATAGAGTTAGTTATATGTTCTAAAGAAAGTTAACAACGTTAGACCACGGCGATAAAATCAGTGGCCGCTCTCCACTTTGACTTAAATTATTATTCATTACTCACGCTGATTAGACGATATTGGACTCACGCGTAGAGGGAAAACATTCTTTACCTTTACTAAAAAAACATACAAAAAATAATAGGTAATAATAATAATAATAATAATAATAATAATAATAATAATAATAATAATAATAATAATAATAATAATTGTAATAATTGTAGGTAATAATAATAAAAATACTTAATAAAAAAATAGACTGAATTTAACCCTTTATTTCAAAAATGATTCATTTTAAGGGGCAAGCGAAAAAAAAATCTACTATTTGTGGTAGGTAGCCGTTGCAAGGTACCAGCGTCATGCGTCTGTGGAGTAAATCAAAAAATACTACGTCTAACGAACCCGACTTGGAGTTTTTAGGATGTAATAAACGTATAAGTAAATGAGAACGTGTATTTACCGCTGTTTTGTATTTGCTTAAAGCGGTGCGGTCCACTTTTGAACATCGATCAGATTTCATTAACGAGATTAAAATATTTATTACGTTAAATGACGTGTAAGAACGGTGAAGGGGGAGGAAGGGTGAAAAATTGGAAAGTCAAATTTCGTTGCTTTATTTAATTTTATTTCAACATACGAGAACTTATTAATGGCAATACTGCCAGTTGCAGAGATACTGTTTTTGATTACTAAAAATACTACCTGAATGTTTCCCAAATTTCCTGTAATATTATTAATTTTTTCGACTGTCCCAGCGAGTCCGCTTGCCTATGCAAAAATCACGATTTAACCCCAAGTAACTCACTTAATATTGCAGACTACAAAGGTACCTACGTACGGAACCTTTTAAATTTTGACTTGAAAATTTTTGGCCTAATTGTGCTCAATTTGTGTTAATTTGTGCCATCAATTTCAGAATTTGTGCTCACCCCTTTCTTTAGGTATAAACAGAAATGCTAGCCCCCCATTTTGAATTTTGACCCAAAACTGTGTATACTATTTTCAAATTTGTGCTCATTTTCTAACTTAGATAGGGAGTATTAAAGATTTCCCATTAGCCCTCTTTTTGAATTTAGATACAAAACTGGGCCCACTACTCTTTATTAATTTGTGCTTATTTGTGCCAACAAGCTTATAATTCTTGGTCATTCACTTCTTTAGTTATTTGCGCTAAAACAATGCAGCCACACCCATTTTGAATTTTGACTCGAAACTTTGCATAGTAATTGCGCTCAATTTGTGCCAATTTGTGCTCAAAGTTGGTTAATAGGTCAATTACGGAAGAGGATGATGAAAATTATTTGTTTTATGGAAAAAGAAAAGATTGGACATCTCTCTCCTAGTTTTAACTGTGAAATGTTCTCAAAACATAGTTCTCAAATAGAAAGAAGTCTAATAGTAGATTGAACAAAAAAATTTTTTAGTGGATTTTCAGCGACCTAGTGGTTGGGAGGAGAGGAGAACAATATCAAGAAAAAAACATGAAAATAATTGACAACTATATCTTCATTTCATGTTGATAGGATCCTAAATACCAGATAAGATTGATAAAAATGTATTGAATCAAACAATCTGAGTTGCCAGTTGCCACAAAAAATTTTCATATTGAACAGTCATAAAAGGGAAAAATCAGAAAAACAGATATGCTGGAACTTGGAGTGTGGAATATATCTAACTTCAGCTTATTTTAATAGAAGGGGCAAGAGCCATTTCCAAGGATTAACCCATTGACAGGCCTGCTGTCACTACGTCATTTATTGGAAATAGAACATCTGGCTGCTTTTAGTAAATTTAGGGACTTAGCAAAAATATATAATTTTGAAGTTAGATAGTTTTGGTACAAGGGCAGAACTGTTGAAAACTATCTTACTATTGCTTTAGTAGTTTTCAAGAAAAATTCAAAAAAAAGTAAAAAAAATTTAGCAGCATAGAAGTATTGTGGATCCACGATGCAAGGGTTTCAAGAAATTTCTCTGATTTGCTTGAAGTAACTTGTTTTGTATTTTCTGAATTGCCTTTTTTCAGCAATGTTTTATTCATAGTACAGTTGGTTGCGATGTCAAAAAGCACATTTTTACCTATTTTGTTTTAAATTTTATTGTATTCTTGAATATAGGACATCTTCAAATTGGTTAAAATTAGATACATGATCCAAAAAATTGATTCTGACCAAGTTCTTGGAGCCACAGATAGTCAAAGAGTGGTTCTGCGCAAAAATTGGGTGTAGATTTTGAGTCAGCCCTTTTGGAAATGTATATGATCATAATTATGTTACCAAATAATGAACCTATGAAAAGTTAGTTTTTATCCCAATTCAGAATAATTTGGGGCCCAAGAAATGATTGAATCCAAAAGTGGACTGTAAATTTGAATTTGGTGGCAAAATAAAACATATCCCTAGATAATTATATCCCTCAATAATTTAGGTTACTTGGATCTGACCTCTTTTTTGGGACTATGAAGGGCCCAAGGAATGATTTCATCCGATAAATAATTTTAAATAAATTTGTGCTGCATTGATTGATTATAAAATGAAATAGACATAAGTAAAAAAAAAGTGCTTAAACAAGCGCAGCAATACATTACTAGAAAACTTTTTTCCAATTTTCATCTAGAATTTTCAAAAAAAAAGAAGAAAAATCCTATATCCTAAATTAATGTATTACAGAAAAGACCCTCGTAACCCCTTGTTTGTGAATACCAAATAAATACTTCAAGCAGCACTGCAGTAATTTTCTTTATTTCAGATTTTTTTTTTGTTTTACATTTTTCTTGGAAACTACAGAATTAATAGGCACCAAACTCCTATAATATCCGCTCCAACATAAGAACTACATTTCATAAAACTTTCTGTTGTATCCCTTTAGTAGTTTCATTAAAATCCAGAAATAACCACAATTCCAGAAAATTTTTATTTTTCAGTTTTCTTGAAAATTGCAGAACTGATAGTCACTAAACATCTATCACACTTCCCTATAAAAAAACTAAGTGTCCCCATTACAGATAACTCGTCAATGGTAGGGGATGTCTTGTCAATGGTAGGGGATGTCTCGAGTGAAAAGTTAAAAATATCTAACTTTGTTAGTGAGGAGAAATTTAGAAAAAAAGGGTACTGTACAGCCCTATGTAAATTTCACCCTCCTTTTGCCATAAATGGTAAATAGATATTTATCTTAATCGACCCAAGTTCGGAATAGACACTAATTGCTAAAAATGTTTTGAAAAAAGTTAATTTTAAGGACCAGATTCATCCTACCAATGTAAGATTTTGTGGTGCAAATTGTCAACCTCTCAAGGTCATACTGGTAACCAATGTGATTTTTTCCATTGATCATTGTATTTACCCACATCCAACTTATGACATCCGAAACATGGTTGAACCTGTCATTTTGGATTATGATTTCTTATCAACCCATAAAGCCAAAATTGACTTTGCAAAAAAGAAATTCACGCTGCTGTGTGGTTTTGAAGAGCAAAGTTTTGACATGGCTGAATGTCACAATTACCCTATCAAAAAAGAATGTCTCTTAAGTTATATTAACCTTTAAGTATTATGCCCCTCAAACGTTTAAAATTGAGGTAAATTCTGTGCTATTTTTAGCAACACTGCCCAAATACCTGGAATTTCAATATGAAACTTCCATGGAACATAAAAATAATTTCTTTTAATTGTATCGGAAGACATGATTGCTGCTGTCAACAATAATGACAGACCTCATGTGATCTACAAAGGCGAGTATCTTGAAAAATTTGAATTAAGTAGAGCAATCAATTTGATTTTTGTCAAATTGAAAAAATAACCGAGAAAACTATTTATAAGGACAATTGTGGAAATCCCATCCTAATAAATCCAAACCTGTCATTAGATTAGAAAATAAAAGTTTACCAAATGATAAATGAATTTAATAATAAACAGACGATGTTTCTATTTGTAAAGTGCCTGAATAAGTTGTCAGAGTGGATGACAAAATACCAATGAGGTGTAAAAATTTTAAGTTCTCACACACAGTACATGAGGTCCTACATAAACTAGTTGATGACTTAGTTAAAGCAGGTATCTTAAAAAAACAAAAATCAGGGTACAAATCCCCAATATTTGTAAAAAAGAAACCAAAAGGAGTTTACAAAGTTGTAGTAGACTACCAAAGAATGAACCAAAGGATCATAATGGATAACAATCGCATTCCTACGATTGATGTTATATAGCTCTATTTAAGAAATAAAAAATGATTCACAACAATTGATTTAAACAGTGGATTTTTACAGATTCCTCTCATAGAAGAATCAAAACAATACACTGGAATTAATGTAGGTGGAATTGGTTCAATTGGTTTAAGTATTTCCCCATCTATTTTCCAAACAATCATGGATGGCATTTTCCACGATATTTTTTGGAAAAAAATAGTATGTTACCTAGATGATATCTGTAATTTTGGTGAAACATTTGAAGAATGTTTAGAAAATACAAAAGAAGTACTAAAAAGGCTGTGGGGACTCTCCCGTACAAGGTATAGGGGCTTGGACCCCTTGACAACAGTTGCCGCCCCAAAGGGCAGGCAAATAATCGTCCTTGCGACGTTAAACCACACTAAATATGTTTGATCGTAATTACTTGCACGTACTTGCAGGTAATGTACGAGTACTGAATCGTGACACAATAAGATGATGTCACAATTCGTACACAAACCGGCCAACCATCTCTTATCTCGATAGGGGATGATTTGACCTGGCTGTTCTCGCCAACGTATGTATTATCTTATGTACGTGTGTTGGTGTGCGTGTAAATAAGCTGTATATTAACCGCCCAAACTGGCTCTAAAATTGCCAGTGTTCGGTCTGGTTCTGGCTTACCCGTATTTATGTACGAAGTGGCTGAACACGCTTAAATTCTGTAGAATTTCCATCTGGTGAGAATATCTCTCACGACAAGGTATTCCACAGTGGTGACCCCGACGTGATATTTGGCTACGTCGTGAGGTGTCCTTAGGCGCGTTGCGCTTTTATAAAAATTCGGCATGGTGTGCTGGCGAGAAACTCGCTTGCTCAGCAAATAAAAATATTTTTTTGCAGACTAAGACACCTTTTAGGTCGTTGAAGTAGAGTCTGCTGAAGTGGGAATTTACACCCCTCTTTTTAAAATATATAAACAAAGAGAAACCAGACAGTAGACCTGAAGGAAGAAGGTTGGACTTATCCCCCAACCCCCCCAACTTTGACTCGACACTACAAGAATTTACCAAATCTGGAAGAAGGCCCTCAATACCCAGAATTAACACGACTGGGAACTGCAATAAATAAAAAACAATTAGCAGTAAAAATGTTGAGAAGTGGTCGAACTTTAAGCCAAAGTTCTGACCCAAAAACACCTGTCCTACAATCACAGGAGCCAGTGTTTTCGACCAGCAAGGAAGGAAGTGGTTCTGTGGAATACGCTTGTCATCAAAAAGACACAGCAATGGTCCCACCACTAACCAAAAACCCACAACCATCGCAGGGAGGTAGTAGTCAGCCACAGCTGACACTCGAAGTCTTGGCGCAGATTATGCAACTTCTGCAACTACAGCCAGGGCAAAACCCCAACTTCTATAGACGGAGGATAGAGATCCCGGAATTTTTGCTCAATGAGGTAGATTTATGGTTGACACTCTTGGAAGGCAGGTTCAAGACAGAGAACATAACTCTGAACCAGCAGTATCTGGATATCATGGAATGCCCTTTGACAGAAGAGGATAAATATGCCTGGTTCGTCAAGAAGATAAAGAATGTGTTTGGGAAAACTAAAAACCAAATCATTGATAATGTGATGGGTGGTATGAAGATGGGGGACGAAAAACCCTCAATCTTCATGGCGAAATTGAGGCAGAAGGCGGATAATATAGATAGGCAATCAATTTTGTAAACAACTTCCTCAAAGTGTTGTGCAATGCCTAGCCGCCGTGGGTTCGACCGTGATAAATACATCCTCAGGCTTGGACTTCCTTGCAAAATCAGCAGATAATGCGTTAGAATATACCAGGTCAAAGCCTGTGGTAAGTGCAGTATCTGCAGAGACTGGAGAGATCGCTCAACTTCGAGCTCAAATAGCTCAGTTGACTGATGAAGTAAAGAGGAACAAAGGCCAAAGCTCCACGAAATCCAACAGTAGCTGGCGACAAAGATCTAAAAGTAGAAACAACAACAATAATAGTAGCAATAGCAAAGGACGACAGTCCCGGTCCAGAGACCGCAGATCTAGTTCCAACAATAGGGGTCAGAGTTCAACTCCCCCGAGAACATCATCTCCCAAAAACCAGTCTCAAAATTGGGATGATAAATGTTGTTTTTTCCATAACAGGTTTGACGCAGAGGCCACCAAATGTAACAACAGATGCAAATGGTGGGGGAAATCCTATACCAAGGAGGTGTCAAACTAGAACAAGGGGCCATCTATGTGGCCAAAGACCCCTTGGAAAAATATTCATGCCGCCTGTTCATTAAAGACAGGATGAACAGGAGAAGGCACTTAATTGACTCAGGCACAGACCTGAGCATACTGCCAGTCAACAAAACTCAAAAAGTACTCCCTCCAAAATACTATCTCCATACTGCCTATGGTCAAAACCTTCCAGCTTATGGACTCGAAACTAGCAAAGTTGACATCGGACTCAAGAAAATAATGATGTGGTCCTTCACAGTTGCAGATGTTCCAAACCCGATCCTGGGTGCAGATTTCCTTGCACATTTTGGCCTGATCATTGACCTCAAAAACGGCAAATTGATCAATAGTGAATTTAAACATTGTGTGGATGGCAAAACGCTAGCTTACAGACTGGACACAAATATATCCAGCTGTACCAAAGTTGACGGACAACTTTTACGGATCCTGTCTGACTATCCTGGAGTCACCCAACCATCAATTCGCAGGCATCCTACCTATAAACATGACACTGTTCATTACATAGAGACTAAAGGACCGCCTTGCCATGCTAGAGTTCGAAGGTTACTGCCTGACAAACTCAAAGCGGCATGGGAGTACTTCCATCGCATCATCGAGGAGGGCGTATGTCGCCCCTTGAAAAGCTCATGGAGCTCCCCTATCCACATGACCAAAAAAGCAAGTGGAGAGTGGCGAATTGTTGGAGACTACAGGGCCTTAAATGCCAAAACAGTTTCTGATCGCTACCCAGTCCCCAATATAATGGACTTCAACACAAATATGGAGGGTAAAACGATGTTCACCAAAATAGACATCAACTGGGCATTCCACCAAATTCCTATGGCTGACTAGGACGTACCAAAGACAGAGGTTATAACCACCTTTGGACTATTCAAATACCTTCGAATGCTGTTTGGACTTCGCAACTCAGCACAAACTTTCCAGAGATTTATCAATGGACTGTTTAGGGGATTACCGTTTGCATATATATACTTGGATGATATCTGCATTTGCTCTGAAGGCGGTGAGCAACAGCATGAGGAGAATGTAAGAGCCGTCATACAGCGTATACACGCTGCCGGGCTTACTATCAACGTAGGTAAAAGCTTATATGCACAGACTGATATTGACTTCCTTAGCTACAAAGTTGCGATCGAAGGCATTTTCCCAATGAAGACCAAAGTAGAGCCAATATTGAACTTCCCAAAATCCTCAAATATCGTTGAACTTAGGCGTTTCTTGGGGATGGTGAACTTCTATAGACGTTGCATGAAGAATGCAGCAGCCAAACAAAGTAAGCTGTTTGCACTAATTAAGACAAGTAAAAAGAAAGATAAAACTCCACTCGAATGGAATGAAGAAGCCAAACAGGCCTTTGAGAAAATAAAAGATACACTGGCAAATGCAACTCTATTGGCTCATCAAGACGAAAGTCTGCCATTATGCGTGAGTACCGATGCATCTGATTTTGCTATTGCTGCAACCTTGTACCAACTTGACAAAGACAACAAAAAGTTACCGCTAGCTTTCTTCTCGAGGAAGCTCTCAAAAACAGAAAAGAACTATAGCACATAAGATAGGGAATTGCTCGGAATTTTTGCTGCGTTGAAGCATTTCAGGCACCAATTAGAGGGTAGATGTTTTTCTGTGTATACTGACCATAAACCCCTAACATATGCCTTCACACAAAAAGCAGAACCAGCATCGCCGAGAAGAGCGCGACAATTAGACTGTATTGGTCAATTGACTACCGACATTCAGTATATAAGTGGAGAACGCAACACTCCGGCTGATGCTCTAAGTAGAATCAAAGCTATCTCAGCTCCTGTCCAATTGCCTTATGCTGAAATAGCTTAAGCACAGCTTAAGGATGCAGAATTGCAAGAGTTGTTATCGAACGATGATACTACTCTCAAATTGAGACAACGAAAAATTCCCGGTACTGATGTTTTATTAACATGTTGTGGCATCTGAATTACTCGTAGCCTTCCCTTCACGTCACCATCAACTGTATTAATATTACGATAGGAAACGGCTCACGAACTCTTAAGTTTGTAATAGTGATAAGATAAACAAGAAATACGCCGATTCCCCATCGGGAATAAATTCCCGAAATATAATAAACATAAAAACACGTCGACAGATGACTATTTAACGATATGGTGACGTGTAATAATAAGAAATCGATCATCGGTGAACTATCGCTAATCTCTTTGACTGTTCACGTTTTGGGCTAATAAGTGAACAGTCAGTCTCGTTTTAGACGTGATCGTTTTTAGTCCGCCGTGAATACGAAATATTATTCACTGCAAATACAGTTCTTTATACGGCAGCAAGCCACTTTTTTATTGTTTTCACCGATATTTTCGAATGTGAATACCAGTAGTAGAAATTAAATAACTCGCGATATTATTCTTTCAAACTCAAAACGAATAATCGATCGAGATTTGATGGTTCACCGAACTTCGAGAACCATGTGGCGATGTGAAGAATAACCTGCACGACCTGATTGTAATTACCATAATCGTAAGTAATCTTTTTCAATTGTAATAAAGTGTACACTGTGATAATGGGTCGGCCAACTTATTTAATTCCACATACGTAAATTCGCCCGATATACTTCGTAGGCCTTGGGAGCTATCGCTGGTAGGCTGGTGGCCTAACTGTTTGAGCTGGTTTGTGGTTTCGACTCTACGATTGATCGAGACTTATTGATATACATCGAATCGTGATATCATTCCCCATACTCGGGATGTACGTTCGTTTTCGGACGTCACATCTACGTTTTACTTGGCGACCGTGACAGGACTTGATCGACTTGTCTTTCGAGTTCAGTGGCCGAGCCTAATGCAAACGCCTTATCCACAACCTTCCGTCTTAATGTTAATTCCGTCCGCTATGAGGGTGTAATTCGAGAATCGTCCATTCTTAATCTAAAACCTTCACATGCGGATATATACAACCTCATGTTATTCGAAGATCCGTATTGCTACTCGGTACTGTAGTTTACGCGGGTGTATATCAACGAATGTGGAGAGTGTACCTCCTTATTTCGATCATATTCTCGAACCACCCGTCCAAAATTATTTCCGTTTCCTACCTTTCATTTTTTTTTCGGGTTTCTTTTTTACCATATTCTATCAATAAGAGTAGAAAGATCGTACGAGAAGAGACAAAAGTCCGCCATCTGAGTTTTGTTAAAACCCATCCGATCGGTTTGTTGCTCAGCATGATCGTTAGAGCGATCCTTTAAGCTGGATAGGTCTGATCAACCTGTTCATATCGGGATTGGCACTATCCAAATTTACCAAAAGTGTCTGGCGACCGTTGACTGGCCGTGTTTGCCGCGGCCATCTTTTATTTTTGTTGGGCATCTGATTCCCACGTGTGCTAATTGGAGGAAGTCTTTCTCCATTCTAAGACGCAAATGCAGCAAGTAAACTGCAGTGAAAGCCACATCGACTTCAGCGTTTAGCTCTATGCCTTACGAAGCGTGTCAACCCAAATTTGATAAAAATAATAAATTTAACGTAAACTACTAAAACAACCTGGTGTTCGAGGATTGGGTCCCTCGTGTTTAATTCGATTATTAGTGTGATAAATAATGTCCCGTTCGAGGCGAAAGCTTCCTTAATAAATATATGTGTGTCCAAGACTGTTAGTCGTTACAGTCATTTGCTATGGCCCTAAGCCTACCGATCATGTTTTGATCTTAGCATTTTATCGGCAGTGTGCCGTAGAAAATAGTTATCATAGTTAACCTAACTATTGTACGTCGCTTTTAGTGGCCCAGTATTTTATTGTTCGACAAACTGTCTTTTAACGACTCTTAACAGACTAAAATAACATCGTACGGGTGTGTATTGAAATAAAGTAAAAATATAGGCTAGATTAAAAGCCACCCGTATTCCCGTAATCGTGCTTACGACGTACCAACTTTAAAGTAAAGTAATTAAGTCTGAATCGATTTTTTTATCTGCCCTGTGTTATGGATCTTGGTCCAATTCATAACATACATTATAATTTAGGGATTCTAGAAATATTTTCGATACTATACTTCCGGAAGATTCCCCTAAAAGTATGACCTACCCATTAATTAATTAAGTCGATATGCTTGTTAGTAATAGCTGAGCCGTAAATCCCCCCTGTTCCAGGTATATCGACGAGCAGAGCCATAGACATCGATTGCTAGTCTGTTAGGATAAAACGTATCGATTTAGTTAGGGGAAATATTAGCCTTTTTCTTTTTTATTAAACTTTGGCCAGCAGATTTCGTCCGAGATGGACGGTATTGGGGATGACGATAACCCCAACCCCTTTGACACCCCCGACCACCCGAGGAGACGAAGTAGGGATGAAGTGACGAATATTCGAGAAATCGCGATGGGCGAAGATGAGGTGAACGTCACTAAGGGATCCGCCAATATGGAGGAAGAAGAAACGTCGAAAAATCTATGGGCTTTCGACTCAAATAAGATACCCGAACCACCCAAGGGAACCGACCCGGTTGAGTTTTACAAAAACCTGTATCTCCGACAATCCGAAAGTACTGCTCGATATCGCCGGGAATGTGTTGTACGAGATTCTATGCTCGAAAAAAGCGAAAAAAGAAGAAGAGCAGCTGAATTATGTACAGTCAAGGTGGCTGAGAAGAACAGTGAATTCGAAGATCGGGTTAAGGCTCTCGAAAAAGAAATTTCAAAGCGAAGATCTTTCGAGAACCCCTCAACGTCGAGAATACGTGAAAGAATAGCCGAGATTGAATTGGATCAAACAAAAAAGAAAGTTGACTTCGAAGATGCGCAGTTTTATAGCGATTCGTTGTACATACCTATCGAGGACGAAAAAACACCGTCCAGAGAAAACGAGGAAGTTACAATTCCACAGAGTCAAGTAGAAACCACTCGAAAGCCGGTAGCTAGTTCGACGTTAGTAAGTGCCATCAAGAAAAAGAGAGCAGAGTCCGAGTTCCAAGGAAATCCTTGAGCAAATAAAATTACTGAGCTTAGAAACAAGATCTCAGATCAGAGAGCAGTTCGACTACTTCGAAAGGAAAATCGATAGATTACCTATCTCAAGAGATCTGACAGCACAAAATACTCGAAGAGAAATGTCGGATATGCCAGTTGGTTTCAGACCTGAGACACCGCCCCCGACAATTATGAGACACCTCAAAGATACAACAGTTCCTACGTATTTGCCGAATCAGAGAGAACGAACACCGGTACGTAGATGCCGTGAAACGGGAACAAGTCAAACGTTTTCGAGAGTAGCACCGCTACAGAAGACATCGAGATTATTCGACCCTTCGAGAATGCTGGCGTATACTGGACACAGAGACCATCGAACTCCGGAAGAATTCCTTAGGGAGTTCGAAAGCTGCGTCGAAGACCTAGATCAAGATGACGAACAACTAGGCAGAGTCTTCGGGAAAATGATGGATGTGAATAAGTTTCCTGGAGGAGCAGTCTATCGAGAAAATTGGGGATACCAACAGGCTCGAGATCATTTTGTAACAGTGTATTGGAACAAATCCAGAAAGCAAGCCCAAGTACAAGCAATTCGTGATGGCCAGTACGACTCGAGAAAATACGATTCGGTGGCCGACTACGCGATACACATATACACCCGACTACTCGAATGCGGTGAAGATATCCAGACCATATATGGGATCTTGGTGAAAAAGATACCAATGCCATATAGAGACCGAATACTCGAATCTGATGTCGCAAATCTGGTCGAATTCTCAACAAAACTCGAATATTTACACAGCCTGTTCCACGAAGAGAATAGTGTTGGTAAACAGGCGAAGCAACAGCCGGTATTGAACATCGGTGACCAAAAGTACGCGAATTCGTATGCTCCCGATGAAGCTTCCCATCAGAATCAGGGAAACTGAAGAAGGCGCCTATGGTCGGTCGCATAGGACGCCCTATCGAAAAATCCGATAAGAATAGACCGACAACGGTTATGAAGAACGAGTTCGTAATACCAGAATGGAAGACCTATCAAGTCTTCGGTGATGCAACTATCTTGAGTTGGTTGAGAAACAGTGGTCTATCAAACGCCCAAAACCTCAACATCGATAAAACAGCAGGCTTCGAGAAAATAAATCGGCTGGGCCCTCTCCTAGAGGTTATACGAAGAGTTACGAAAGAAAATACCCGTATAATTGTCGGTTTTGGAGAAGAATTTGTCCTCAATCCAGATGCAGATGAAGACACGATTATCTCGAAACTTCGATACCTCCTTGACAAGTTACTCCGAAAACGCCGAGTTGAGAAGATAATCGTTACAACGATCTCACCGGACCCAGTAAGAATGGACAACCAGTTCTATAGGTCCCGACTTCGGAGATTCAATAGCCGGATTTGGAATCTTAAGTCCGATTTCGAGGATGTGTATATTCTCGACATCGAAAGAATCTTTACTCGAAAGTACGAGAACGAGAACAAGGATAAAGCAGTTATCCCCGGGGACAAAAGGTCCATTTACGCCGTCCCACGCCGCTACAATAAAGAAGAGACACATTTAATCGATGAAAATCTAGCGTCTCTAATTGCAGACCATGTAGATCGAAAGGACAACGAAATAAGTCCTAACGTCAACCTGATTTCAGGATACGACGATCACGACCAATGTGATGCAGTCGAGCAATCACAAGAAGACGACCTTCAGCAGACAGACGAAGAGGATCCGTATGGAACGTTCTGCTTCCACATCATGGATGACGTCGAATCAGACCCAGAAGAAGTCGATTCCGAGAGCAACTTCGTCGACACAAGGCCGTGGTTTCCGCCTTTCATAATAAATAGCATTATGGGAAAAGCGAGAAACGTTTACAGAACGTACATCGATCAAGGCTCACCATACAGCTGGATAACTGAGAAATTCCTTCAGTTCTTGGAGAAACACAACCCAGATCTGTATCTCATGCATGTGAATTGCCCAACGCAGAAAGTCGGATATGCTGTCGGAAAACCCGCCATACGAGTTTATGGATCGATAAACTTACGATTCATAATGATTGATAAGCAAGGGGACGACATCGAAATGACAACGACGCTCCACATAAATAAGAGCCTCAACGCACCGATCATACTAGGTCGAGAATTCCTTTACGAGCACGATGGAAGACCTAGTGTGAGGTATCGATTGGTCGATTTTGTAGATCCACGAGACAGATCGAAACGGATCGAGATACCGGGAGTCCAGTTTGGTGCCGTTGAACCTATTCTTAACATCGGGCCAACAGACGAAACTCCATTCGAGATCGAGAACAAAATCGAGAAGATATTGAAGGAATTGGAGGTATCGAATAAAATAGCTCAAAGATTCGGTGACGTTTTGCGAGAAAACCACGAAGCCTTCGCTGAGAGGATCGGTAGATGCGAGGCGTACACTCACGTCTTAAATATGTCCCCGGATACGAAGAAGATGGACGAAAAGGAGAGAATAATTCCAAAGGCTTGGATCCCGAAGGTAAAAGAATTATTCGACGACTGGGAGAAACAAGGAATTATAACTCCCGAATCGAGCGAATATTTCTCACCGATAACATATACGAAGAAAGAAAACGGTGATATTCGCCCTTGCCTCGATGCTCGGAAAATAAATCAGTATATGGGCACGAGAGGAGACACAGTCCCACCCATCGAGACAATAAAGTTAAGTTTATCCGAAATGCGAGTCTTCACGAAGCTCGACGCAAGATGGGGATTTCTACAAATTCCTCTCGCTCCGGAATCTCGAAAATACATCTCTTTCCGATTTCAAGGAAAACCGTACGTGTTGAATCGGATAATCTTCGGCTTGAAGGACGCGATGCAGGCCTTCGTTGCGGCCATGAGAATCGTCCTGAGGGGTCTCGATCACTGCGTTACAGTATACGTCGACGATATTCTGGTACACTCTTGAACACACGAAGAACACCTGGAACATATTAGGTTAGTTCTAGAGAGATTTGTAAAATACAAGATGACGCTGAAACTAGAAAAATGTTCGTGGTTTCGAGATACTGCTCGCTACTTAGGTTTCGTCATCGACGCCGATGGAATACGGCCTGATCCGAAACGAGCAGAAGCGATCCACAATTTTAGAGCTCCGACAACGAAAAAAGAGGTCCAATCATTCCTCGGAGTTGCCAATTATTATCGAGGGCACGTTCCGAAATATGGGGATATAATCGCTCTATTATGTAGCCTGTTGAAAAACGAAACTACATTTGAATGGACAAATGATCATCAACAGGCATTCGAAAAAGTAAAATCGGAAATGGTTAAATGCCTGCTTCAATCACACCCGAACTGGAATCTCCCGTTTTATGTAATCACGGACGCTTCCGATTTCGCCATTTCAGGGATAGTTGTCCAATTCATCGATGACAACGAAGATGAAAAACCGAAGGTGCTGTCGATGGTAAGCAGATTATTGAAAAAGTCCGAGAAAAACTATCCCACATTCGAAAAAGAAATGTTGGCAATAATATACACAATGAAAAAGAATTTGTATATGCTTACCGATCACGAAGTTCGAATACGAACTGATTGCAGATGCCTACAGTATCTCATAGGCTTAAAGGACGATGTCTCACAAAGGGTAGCGCGGTGGAGAACGTTTCTTACTAGCTTCTCGATAACCGCCACCGAACATATACCCGGCAGTAAAAACATTGCGGCGGACGCTCTGAGCAGGTATTGTTCTCCGCTCGAGGCTGTAGTATACCGAAACGCCGATTTCCCAGTAGTATTAATGTTGATTAATGATAACAACACGATCACAATATCATCATTGATGAACAACATGTCAAACCTGCAAAAGAAAAGCAGAGAGATTACGGGTCAACTCGAAAGACGATCGCCAAGAGTTGAAAAAGAAAATAGTATCGTCTACTACGTCAATCGCGATGGGGATAAAAGGATATATGCCCCCGAGTCAACCCGCGAACTGCTAATCAAATTCTACCATGAAGAATTCACCCATCCGGGATCTCGGAAAACACTAGAATTAGTGCGACGATTCTTCGACTGGCCGGGATCGAAATACGAAATCGAACTGTTCTGCTCGAGCTGTGAAACATGTAAAAAATCGAAAAATACAAACACGACATTAACAGGCCCATTCCTATCGGTCTTCGCTGACAAGCCTGGTCAACTGCTGTCCGTCGATCTGTACGGTCCATTACCGTCAGGACGTGGAAATGTGAATCGAATCTTCGTTGTTATGGACGTATTCTCCAAGTTTACGAAGTTATATACAATAAGCAAAGCTTCGGTTAATGTCTGTATCGATAGGATGAATCGCTTTATTGAGAAATACGGCAAACCCGAAACGATTCTGTCCGACAACGGAAGTCAATTTACCACGAAAGACTGGATCGATCATTGGAAACAGTTAAAAATACAACCAAGGTTTACATCACCGTATACGCCATCATCGAACCCAGTTGAAACACGAATGAAAATCATCGGCGATGTTCTTCGAATAAAATGCCCGACCAAACACAGCAACTGGTATCAACACATCGATGAAATAGAGCGTAGGCTAAATCATATCGAACACGCTACAACTGGGTTTCCACCAGCAACGTTGATGGAGAAAATAAAATTCGACTATGAGGGAAGACCATTACAATTAACCGACGAAGAATACCAGATGTATCTGAAAAAAGCGATACAAAACACAAAGAAAACACTTGAAAGACGAAAAAAGAATAATGAAAATAAAAATCTCACCGATCTTAAGGTTGGAGATATGATTTATACGAAAAATCATACACTCTCCGATAAAGCCGTCGGAGTGTCATCGAAACTCAACCCAAAATTTGTTGGCCCTTGCGAAATAATCGAGGTGAAGGGAAACGGAAGTTACCGAGTCCGTACGCCCGATGGAAAAATCCTCCAACGAAATGTACATGAATTTAAACGATAAGACCCATCTACAACCAAAAAATAACGTTAAAACCGAAATAAAAACATCTTCAAAATAAATCCCAAGAATCAACGACGTAAATTAATCAAGATAAATGCAAGATAATTCGACTACAAAAGTAGGGTAATTCCACCTACGTCAACATAACACCCTTCGTCGTAAAGTTCAACAACCATGACATCGCGTCATTGACCGATCAACTCACCGATGATCATCAATTCATCGATGACATCGTGGTCGGGGGGGGGGGAGTGGTCAGAAATCATGACCAAGAACAACAACATCAATTTAACAACAACGCTCGAGAAAATACGTACGTGAAATACTGAATCAAAAAAATCAACTGATACAATTTTATTTTCTATCGTTACTAATTGTTATTATAATCATCATCGTCAAACGAATATCGATACGTAAGTACATCAACACAAATTTTGTAATAAAATAATTAGGTAATATAATCGTAAAAGTAAAAGCCTTCTCGTATTAATTTAGTCGAAATGGCCGAACAAAATCTACCCGAGTCGTTAGTAGTAGCCGAGAGGGTCAAGGCACGGTTTATCAAAATATCAGGCGAAAACGAACAATTCCTGAAATCATTGAGGGAACAGTTACGAATCGCCTCCCACAACCAAACAGTTACATCGAAAGCTCTGGCCGACAGAGCAACGTTCCACGCGGCTACGGCAACGGCTATCGATGGGCAGGCCGATTTCCTCAACCGAGTAATCGCATCGGAGGATCACGAACGAGGACAGATCCTGCAAGGGATGGAGATCCTCGAAGAGATCGTGAAATCGCAAAACGACGAGATTGAAAAACTACGAGCGCGAGTGACAGAGCTAAATACCGAGTTGAATAAGGTGAGCGTCCACAATGCTAGTCACTTTGCCAAAACTCTCCCAGCATGCAACATAACCCTCCCAAGAGTGAAATCAAAAACCCCAGAAGACCCAATTAAAATAACCCTACAAAAAAAAGAGGGAAAGTTATCGATAAAACGAAAATCGGTAACAGGGAACCTAAATGATAACACCACCGATACCCGTATGCCAAAGAAACAAAAAACCACCAAGAGTAATAAAATAAAAGAAAGGCTAGTAAAAACTGACCGGTTTCAGAGGGTACCAATCGTGATTATCGAAGATGGGGAGAAACCGACATCAAGCAAAACTGTATCGATCATCGAACCATCAGACTCGAAGGATTTCCGAAAATGAAAAGGGTAAGAATCTAACAAATTATAAAATCCCAAAGAAAATAAGAAACTCTAAGGAATTAACAATATTTCCAGTCGAGAATACTAAGGAAGTAGTAACAGAACCGGAGGAAGGGGAAATCTGCGATGATTCAGCTCCTCCAGTTTCGATCGATGAATTCCCGAAGGAGCTCCTCGAACAAATCGAGTACTGTCCGGGCACCAACATCCCAGTAATGTCGGTCCGAGAGATGAAGGCAATAATTCCAAAGGTGTTCTGTGTGGCCTTCATCCTTGAAAAAACAATCTTCGCCGGAAAGGAAAAAATGCTCTGTTTCGATACGAGCTCGACAGTCTCGTACATGAATAAAAAAGTAATAGCAGCGAGCCAACAACTATCGATGACTAGTCGAGTAACATGGTCCTGCGATTGGTCAACCCCGAAGACCATGGAGTCGAACGAGATGATAAGCATGAACTTAATCAGCCGGACGGGGATCGAATTCGAGGAAGAATTTTACTTGGTACGACACCCGAATCTCGACATAAATAGGATGGTGTTGGGAGCGACGTTTGCGAGGAAGTATCTAAGGGCAGTCCGAGGTGAACCGACACGAGGAGAAATCATTCTGGTAAAGGATACAGAAACGTTCCGCCACAGATACGAACTCCCTCGAAGAGTCTTGTGAATCGATACCCCTCTATATCGAGCTATATTGTAACCCCTGTTCATATGTAAATAGCTCATCAGTTATCTTCCGTTCATACCAACTATCGATTGTTATCCCGTTCTTGGGTTTTAATTAATAGATTAGTATTTCTGTTGCTCGTTGACTTCTGTTTTGTATCGAATCGACCATTGTCTCTCGTTCCCTATTATTACTATTTAGACATAAGTTCGATTTTTTTTTTCTATTTCCTGTTTGTTTGTTAATCATTTTCATTACCTTTCTAACTACATGTATGTGATATATTTTGTTCCTTGATTTTCTTTTTCGAATGCATTTTCTTTTATTATCGAATATATCGTGTTTTTGTAATTCTGACTGTTTCAATTATTTAAGTAGTCTTGAGTATTTTAATCAAAGGACTAACCTTTCATAATATATTTTATTTCAGCTAAGTTACCAAATGTCCGAAGGCTGCGGGTGGTCCCTCGTTTCGAAATTTGGGGGGGGGGGAGTTGTGGCATCTGAATTACTCGTAGCCTTCCCTTCACGTCACCATCAACTGTATTAATATTACGATAGGAAACGGCTCACGAACTCTTAAGTTTGTAATAGTGATAAGATAAACAAGAAATACGCCGATTCCCCATCGGGAATAAATTCCCGAAATATAATAAACATAAAAACACGTCGACAGATGACTATTTAACGATATGGTGACGTGTAATAATAAGATATCGATCATCGGTGAACTATCGCTAATCTCTTTGACTGTTCACGTTTTAGGCTAATAAGTGAACAGTCAGTCTCGTTTTAGACGTGATCGTTTTTAGTCCGCCGTGAATACGAAATATTATTCACGGCAAATACAGCTCTTTATACGGCAGCAAGCCACCTTTTATTGTTTTCACCGATATTTTCGAATGTGAATACCAGTAGTAGAAATTAAATAACTCGCGATATTATTCTTTCAAACTCAAAACGAATAATCGATCGAGATTTGATGGTTCACCGAACTTCGAGAACCATGTGGCGATGTGAAGAATAACCTGCACGACCTGATTGTAGTTACCATAACTGTAAGTAATCTTTTCAATTGTAATAAAGTATACACTGTGATAATGGGTCGGCCAACTTATTTAATTCCACATACGTAAATTCGCCCGATATACTTCGTAGGCCTTGGGAGCTATCGCTGGTAGGCTGGTGGCCTAACTGTTTGAGCTGGTTTGTGGTTTCGACTCTACGATTGATCGAGACTTATTGATATACATCGAATCGTGATATCATTCCCCATACTCGGGATGTACGTTCGTTTTCGGACGTCACAATGTGACGTCAGTACAGGTAAGAATAGGCCATTTCTACCGGTAAAATATCGCAGGTTGGCTTTCAACAGTGTACATAATCTGTCACATGCTGGGCCAAAATGCAGTGCTAATATGATTTTGGCAAGGTTTGTATGGCCACGAAGGAAGTCTGACTGCAACAAATGGGCTCGCAGTTGCCTCAACTGTCAAGAATCTAAAGTAGGAAGACACACTTGCTCGCCCCTCAAATCCTTCAAACAAACAGAGAGGTTTAAAACAGTACATATGGACCTGGTAGGCCCATTGCCACCATCTCAAGGACACAGATACCTGTTAACTATAATAGACAGGGCAACACAATGGCCAGAAGCAATTCCTCTACACGAGATGACAGCTCCAACTGTAGCTGCCAGGTTATACGACACCTGGATTGCGAGGTATGGCATACCAGAAGTCATAATTACGGACAAAGGTTGCCAATTTAAGAGCTCGCTCTTCAAAGAGTTAGCAAATAAGCTTGGTGTTCAACACAGTCATACCACAGCTTACCATCCTCAAGCCAATGGCAAAATCGAGAGATGGCATAGAGCTCTCAAATCCTCTATAATGTCACATGATACAAAGAGATGGGTA